>CM056946.1:3208532-3581032 GCA_029856935.1 Cyclocarya paliurus | reverse complement strand
AAACTGGAAATGTAGATTTGACAGATAGACAAACTTATTTTTTAATAGTACTGTATATTCCTACATGCATTTCCATTAATTAATGTTTAGTCATGGATTATATAACTCTTTGACTTGGTGCAAATTAATTATATTTGCAGAAAGCTCGTGTTAGTTGCTTTGTCGAACTCGATGAATCTGGATAAGCCATTATGTCGATGTTGACTTTAGACTTTAGCAACCATAGCTACAATCCTTGTCATATCTAGTGCTTCCCCATTATGGTGTAAATTTACAATCATGTGACTTGGATTTTAGTGTTTCCACAAGCTTCATAGAACATGACACCAAAACTGCATTCACCCTTATTTTTTTACTTGTGCCCGTGGAATATATTCTTGTTCATGTTGTTCAACATGCTTAAAATATTTAATGACTTACCCAATATATAACATTAGAAGAAAGTGATGATTGGATCATGATAAAATTGCTTGTGGCTGGATCAATAGATGCGAGAAATCTTCCAAAATTAAAGTGATCTTCCCGGTCATGATAAAATTACTTGCAAAAACCTCAAAGTGATGAATCTACTAGTATTCTTCCTCTTTTGCCTTGTTATCATGCCCAAACAATGATGATATGAACTGGCGATATCATAAGCAGTAAAAAAATGGGTCCTCTTTAGCTTGTACATGCAAACTAAAAACTTTCACAATTATAATGACCAAATCTATTCACATGCAAAATATTATATATATATATATATATATATATATAAAACAACAAGCTTTAATTGCATGAAAATATTATATAGTACAGCATGAACGGGAAAAAGTTTAAAATAGAAGAACAAAAGTTCCTGTGCACTTATAACTTAAAGAATATCAGACCAAAAAGCTCCATGACCACAAGGTTATAAATTTCCCTCAAAATTTCGGTGCAATTTTAACTCCATGAACCAAAACCTAGTGATATGTCTCCTTAGCTTACATGTGTCCCCCTTATGGAAACCAATACTCCAAGCATTATTCCCTTCCAGCCACGTATGCCAACCCAACCCACAATTAAGATGAAATCTATTCACATGCAATCTATTTTATATATATATATATAAAGCAACATGCTTTTATTTAGTACCAAATATTATATGGTACAACATGAACCAGAAAAAGTTTAAAATATAAGAATAAGAATTTTCGTGCATTTATAACTTAAAGATATGTCCAAAAAACTCCATGACCATAAGGTATTAGAACAAAAAAAGTTTCATACAAAATTCGGTGCAACTATAAGTCCGTGAACCACAAGAACCAATCTCTCCAAATAATCGTAGAAACATCTCCACATGAATCCACAAGTCACACATACAAGTGCCCATACAAGTAAAAGGCAAGATTTTAAGAATGGGGAAATGTGAACTAGTAGGATCAGTGATTTTCAGAAGTGGTTACATCAGTAGCTCCTACTTACCTCAAGTACTTTAGTTGTGATGTCATGCATAAAGGATAAGTAGGCTAAAGAAGCAATCGGCTAAGGATTCTTTAGATACTCCAGAGGGTTACTGAAAGTGTTAGAATGTCTTAGGTGAGTGTATGCATAACCCAACCCTTTCTGGAGTTCAAGTGGAGCATCTTACTTTTTCTTTATCCAGTGTGAGCAGAGGCAGTTTCAAAGGAAGGAAAATGTAGATTTTTTTTACTCAGCCTTATCTTATTTCCTTGCCTATTTCAGAGACATTAATCCATGGTATTAATGTGTGTTTTAACCTCATAAAAATCAATACTTTCATGAGACATAGAACGAGTGTGAAAATATGTGAATGTTTACCTCTGGGTAAAAAATTTTAGGGACTGTTGTTGTGGGTTTGACAGTCAGTAAAATATTTAGAATATTATTGCTGTTGGAGACAGTAGTAGCCTAGATATTTTTCCTCTTGTTTGTTTGCTCAGCTTGAAGAAGGCTCATGTAATGTTCAACGTCAAAACCAAAATTTGTACCTTATTTGGAATAAATCTTTCAACTATCTCACTTTCATAACAACATTCACCAGCTGACTTTACTCCCAGTGCAAGGGTTTTATTTTATTATATTATTAACTTTGATCAGACCAGATTTTGTAATACTTTTGTTTGGATTCAGATTTATTCAACTTTATATGTGCCTATATTCTCTAGTTATTTTAATATTTGTACTATGTATATTAAAGTGTTGAATCATATTCATCTTAAAACTCTAACTTAAGGAAGTATCATATCATATTCCTCTTGCCATTTCATTACATAGATTAACAAGTTGCATCGTGCGACCTTCCAGCCACTTGATCAATAAGTGAGTGGGTAAGGCATACTATGGTTTATTTTTAGTAGGCTTGTTCATGATGATTATTAACTTGATAATTTTCTGTAATTACAGCAATGGTGATGACTGTGACTCGAGGACGGAGGGGACTACTCCGACCTTTTCCCCGACATCCACTGCTGGTATCAAGCGCTGTTGACGAATCTCTAGCTGCACTGCCTCCGACAAGCAGCCTAATAGATGAGGCCGAGGATCCCCAAGCTGATGAGTCACCTCAAGCAATACCCGAAGGGAGCCAACAATAGTCCAACGATGTACAAAATGACAAAAATCATGGGGATATTATCATAGGTGGTAGTTAAATATATGACTTATATATTGTTTTTTGCTTGTCAATTTATTGGTTAGGGCATAATATTCTTCTTATGCATATCCATATCGCAATTACTAACTTCTTATTATAGTTACACCCATAAAAAAATGAGGTCAAGGGCCTGCGAAGGGGATAACATTTGAAAAGTTACGTAAGTTGGGTAAGATTCCTTTAATTTTAAAGAATGGGCACATGGGTCCATCGTACGATAATGCGTTGTCTTTAGAAGTCGAGTGAGTTGGATAGTGAAAGTGCATGCAGAAATGAGACATGCAAGCTAGAGTGCAGTAGATGAGAAGGAGAAGCACGAGCTCATCAATCGTGTTAGAGTAGTGGTTTATAAAATATACCCATATTTTGAACTTTATTCACAATTCTCTTATTCTGTTTTTTATTATGACAAACTATGTATAATTCAGATTTTGGTTTTTTGGGCAGATTTTGTGTTGGATTGGACGAAAGAAAACCACCATGAAGCTGTGGTAACGACTCTCTTTAATAAATACAATGCATACCACTATGAACTGCATAAGCACTACCTCAAATATGTATCGCATGAGGAGGCATTATACTGTGGGATGTCCCTGGTGGAGAAACCTGTTAGGGAGTGGTTATGTGAAAGGTGGGCCAGCGGCCCATTCAAGGTACTTGTGACTAGTATTGATTTTGGAATTATCATGGTCATGTCATGGTGAGGGCATTTACTCAATATGATTTGTTTATGGATGATAACTCTGATGTTCTATTACTGGCATGGAACAACCATGTACAAGAGCATATAAGCATAGTCGTAGTAGACATTGCATTTAAAACTTAGGCCGCTGAATGGTTACCATAATGTGGTGAAATATTTTTCATTTTCTGCTGTTGGGACAAGATGATGTTTGTCATATTATGGATCTTCATTGTGTTTTTGTTTATGCATTTAATAAAAAATATCAAATCCATGTTGTTTAAATATGTAAGTTTTCTTTAATACTACCTCATAGTACATAAGAACTGAGACATGGTTATGTTTACATGGTAATTCCTCCCAAATGTTTGAAGAAACTTGTTTACAACAAGGCATAAGGCCTCGCAAGGTACTTGGAGTGTTTTGTAGTTTGACTTAGAGTACCAAAAGTATACACAAAATTATTAATATGTCAGTTTGCATGGCCATTTCACTTGAGTCTAAAGATAAAACAAAAGGGGTTGTCATCTTGGGACCTGAAATAAGAGTATCAGTTGTGTATTATGTTATCATAATTCAACTCTTACCAGTTCACATTGCTTTAATCTTTGGAAGTTATGATTTGGTTGGTGTGTTAAACTATGCTTCAAAACTGCTATCAAGATTTTCCTAACAGACCTTTTTTACTGTTACAGCAGCCCATATCCAAGCATTATTTGCTGTCTAAGTGTTCGATTTCAGAAGTGTTGGTGTATAAAAATTAATTTATCTTGTTTCACAATGTTTCAGGAGCAATCTCGAAGAAATACTACTAATAGGAAAAGATAAAAAGTTAAACATACCGGTGGGAGGAAATCATTTGTTAGGCTTATGGAAAATAATGTAAGACTTGTAGTGTGCAGTATAATAATAGTGTTTTAATCAAAGTAGAATTTGATAGTTAAATTTTACATACATTTTCTGTGGAGAGCGATGAGGCACCAAATATGATTGCTTTTTAGAAAGAAACACACTGGTCTAGGCAGAAGGGGAAATTCATAAATGCAGCAAGTGAACACAATTATGTGAGTTTGTAAAAAAAATTTACTTCTTTTAGTTTCAGCCCAATTTTTAATGGACTATGCGTAACTAAGGACTAAAATTCAATTTTGATTGATAATATTCAGAATCAAATGCTAGAGAGGTTGAATGAGATGGAGTTTAAGGAGGATGTTGATGCTGCTGCTGCGTCTGTTTTCAAAGAGGTCTTAGGGTTGAAATTGAGATATTCACAAGAGATGGGGCATTCTATGATTCCTGAGCCCTCTCCTTCACTACAAAAAAATAAGGCATTTGTGCGATTGGAGGAAAATAAAAGAAACAAGATTTTTGCAGACATTTATAAGACTAAACTAGAATCACTTTTGAGTGATATAGTTGTTCTGAAAGAACAATTTTCTGAACATGACAAACAATTGAACATGATAACATCACAGTTGCCTTCAAGTAAGGAGTCTCAAGAAGAGACTCAGGGAGATGCTTAGGCATTTCTAGACGCTGAAATTTTTTAGAGTGTGGGGCTTTTGTGTTTTGTATTTTCCATAAGCACATGACAGTGTGTCAAATGTGTTGAGATTTTGATATTCTCTGTGGGAAGTGTAGGGGGTGCTATATTGAGGGGAAAGTGGCAGGTGGTTGTATACCATATATTAATTTGTGTTGTGAATATATAACTTGGTATCACAATGGAAGTAGCTACAATAGTTTGGTGCTGGTATAGTGATGGTAATGGTGTTTGTGATGATGTGAGGGATCTTCTCCTATAAAATTTCTCACCTAATTTCTAAAAATACACGTATAATTTTTTACCTGAGTCCAACTGAGTCAAATTTATAGATTTTTTTGTTGCAGGGATACACCAGATGCATGTAGGTAGCTGTTTTTAGCAAGGGTTAAGGCAAGGAGAAAAGCAAAGGGATGGAACTATATTGTGTCAGCCCATATGGAGAGAATTGGCAACCACTAATAGAAGTGAAAAATATAATTGGATAGGAGTACGTTTCCGGTATTCCCAATGTTACTTTGAGCTAAAATTTCTCCAGTTGCAATTCATAGTTCATATAGTTGGGTTGTAATGCATCTAGGTGATTTTAAAAATAGTTTGTTTATAATATAAATAGGTTGGTAATGGCTTATGTATACCAACACCTTTTACAAATTAATAAAATAGATTGATGTTGGTTATGTAACTGGCATTTCATGCATTAAACTCTGATGCCACATATTATATAAAAAGTGTAAACAACCAAGTGTTTGCTAAGAATTGGCTTTGCATCAAATCTAAAGGATCTGTTGCTGTGCACATTGTGGTCCAGTATTATTTATGCCTTAAACAATACTGGAGTGATGGTTGGACTTATGGGAACTTTGACTTGATAGTATACTTATCTTGTTTAAACACATGGTTTGAAAAGCTACAAATGAGAATATTGATATATATTGAGCCATATTTTTCGGTAGTGGAATTTACTGTACAAAGATATTCCCCATTATTTTATATAGGGCTTGAGCTAGCCAACAAATTTAAGGGCCTAAAAGAGCATACCTTCAACACCATGCATATTCGGTTGACACAGTATTAAATATTGCTTAAAAACCTTTCAACCATATACTTATTATTTGATTTTAAGTTTGCTGGAGGATCTTGACCTCCTCATCGTGAGTTTGTCTGTGACTATAAATGACCAGTAGTATAACTTGGAGATTTATGCCATGAAATATGTGGACATAGATATTTTAAGCAACAATAACAATATGGAAGCCTATTACTATTGAGGCACACCTTACTTTCATAGGCTAACATCTTTGTGCTTTATTTTCAGATCTCATGTGTGGATGAAGAGGATATTTGGTGGTCATCTGGGAAAATCAAAGGTAGCTGAAGTGCATCACAAATTCAATAAAACTGTGTTTAATTTGGACTCAAGTTGTAGTATCATATATGCATACGATGACCCTCCTGTCATTCCCATTTAACAAACATTAATCATGTATTTCCATGGCCTTAATTGAACAATGGTCGTGATTGGAATTTGTTATAACATATTGATGATATATAATTATGTTATAGTCCTGCGAGTGTTTATTGTAGTATGTTACGTAACAAATTGAAATTGATACTTAGATGATCACATAATTTGAGTGTTTGCATAGATTATTGTTGTCTAGAATATTGTTTGCAAAATAGATTTGATCGTGTATATATAGGTGATCTTCAGTGAAATGCAAAGCTTGATTGCATTGATATAAGAATATGGAAAAAGTATTGATTGGCTAACAATTTGTGAGAAATGTCACAAATCTAGGCTATTTTTTACGCACGATAATAGTAAATTAAAAAAAAAAGTTCTAAAAAAAAAACACTTTTCCCCACAATCTACTGTTTGTAGGTAAAAAATAGTAATTAAACTCAACCATCCAAATTATTTCCTACAAGATTTATTCATAAATATTAAGTGTCATACCCACAGAAGTATCTGTGGGAAAAAGATAAATAGGTAGGAAATGTGGCAAATTATTTTCTACATTTTCTACAAAATGTGTCATACCGTAATTAATTATTATCGACGGATTAACTAGTTCGTGGGAAAAAATTATTTAAGTTCTATGAAAAACTACTACCTACGAGATTTAATCATGGAGAATACAGTATTTGCTATGGAAGCCTCGGTGGGGACAAGTTTGATCATACGTTTACTAACGAACAAAACCGGTGGAGAAAGTGCTTTCCCCACCACATAATCTCGTGAGTAATACTAATACGCATGACAACAACTCGTGGAAATTGAACATTTTCCATGATCAACAATTAAGTTGAACGTCCTAATTGCAGCGAGCTACTAGGATTTTGCCTAAAGAAAAGTCATGGGTAAAAGTGTTTATTGGCCACGACTTAAACCTTTCGTGGGATATAGTACTTTTTTGGTGAATTTTATCACACGAGCTTCCCACGATGAAATTTTGTGAGAATAGAGATTTTCCCACAAAATGATTGCTTTTTACCACAAAAATCAATCATGGAAAAAACTAGTATTTCTTGTAGTGTATATACTCAGCAAGAAAGCCTAGATTTCTTTGATACTTTCTCTCATGTGACCAAGCTTACATCCATTCAGTTAATACTTGTTGTAGCTGCAATCAAACAGTGGCATCTCCATCAACTAGATGTAAATAATACATTTTTGCATGGAGATTTACATGAAAAGGTATACATAGAATTGTCTCCTGGATTGGTTGTCCAAGGAGAACAGAAAGCTTGTTGACTTTTAAAGAGCCTCTATGGTTTAAAGCTGGCCTCTAGGCAATGGTTTGCCAAGCTATCTAATGCTCTTATTTCCTCTGGATTTGTTCAAGGTAATTCTGACTGCTCTGTATTCATTAAGAAATCTGGAAGTTCCTTTATGGCTTTATTAGTTAATGTGGATGATGTGCTATTGGCAAGTGATAGCATTCTGAAAATTGAAAGGTTAAAGACCTTTTTAGATGAAAAGTTCACTATTAAAGACTTAGGACATCTAAAATACTTCCTTGGCTTGGACGCTGCAAGGTCCAAGACTAGTATATCATTATGCCAAATAAAGTATACACTTGACATACTTGAAGACATTGGTTTAGCTGGATCAAAACCTGCTGTCTTCCTTATGGAATCTACCCTCAAGTTATCAGAAAATAATACCAATTTATGTGAAGATCCATCAGGTTACTGAAGACTTATTGGCAGATTACTTTACTTAACTATCACTAGGCCAGACTTAGCCTATTTTGTACAAGTACTCAGCCAGTTTTTAGCAAAACCTGTTGTCAGTCACCATGAAGCAGCCACTCGAGTATTAAGGTATCTAAAGGCCACACCAGGGTAAGGTCTCTTCTTTCCATCCTCATCAGATTTTCAATTAAAGGGTTTTTCAGATAGTGATTAGGCAGGTTGTGTAGATACTTGAAGGAGTGTTACTAGTTTTGCAATTTCTTGGCAACTCATTGATTTCATGAAAATCAAAGTTACAATCAGTTGATCATATGCAAAGTATCGAGCCCTTGCAACAACAACATGTGAAATTCAATGGCTTTTGTATGCCTTGCAAGACCTGGATATCAATCATTCACAGTCAGCTATGCTATATACTGACAATAAATCAACAATGTCCATAGCCACAAATCCAGTTCAGCATGAGAGAACAAAGCATATCCAGATTGATTGCCATCTAATTAGAAAAAAGTTGCAGCAAAATGTTATTAAACTCTTCAATATTCCATCAAGATTACAGCTAGCGGACATATTTACAAAGCCCCTCGGATCTCTACCTTTTCATCATAATCTTTGCAAGATGAACATCATTAACTTCCATGTTCATCTTGAGGGAGGGGGTGTTGGAGTGTTACATCTCATATTGAAAGCATGGAATTAAAAAGGAAAGAAGAAAGACTTAAAATAAATAGAAAGTCAGAAGAGAAGAATTAGTTATTTCAGTTAATTCTGTTATTATATTGTTGATGTATTATAAATAGGACTTAAGTCTGATGTAAAGTTTTCAATTCATTCAGTCCAATTTTTACCAACTTCATTTGCCTTCTCTGTTTTCGATACTTTTGCTTTCATCAAGTTCAAATTCAAGACTTTATCTGATTCTCAACATGCGCATTAGTATAATTTGTGAGATATTTTTGTAGAGTATTTGTAACTGAATTAAGTACTTCTCATATTGATTACATCTATAATGGTGAAATGTTACATTTAGATAACACTTTTTAATTCGGTCGTCTATTAGAAGAATATTAGTCGTATATTACATATTTTCCTTCTAAGTTGTGAATTTGGAGAATAGAGAAAGTAAGATAAAAAGAAAATGTTTGGTGGGAATTTAAAAGAAAATAACAAAGAAAAAGTTTACATGACATATTTTTTTTAATAATAATGGGCCAAAATCTTAATTTTTTTTTTTCAAAAATCAAAATCCTTTCAGAATCTAAATACACACACATATATGTAGTTCCATTTTTTTCATATTAATTTATATTTTATAATAGGTATTGTGATAGTAAAGGAGGTCATTTTAGATTTTTTAGGAGGCGATTTTTTTTTTTTTTTGAAGAGGGTCTAAGGGGGAGCGGTTATTATATATACATACATATATATATATATATAATATATATAAGTATATATGTAATATGCTCGTGGCTATGCTGGAGGAGATCACCTCAATGTGATTTAATTACAATGAGCTGTAATTATTTTCATAGATAGATAGTTAATCATTATTTTGGAATATATATATACATATACGGTCATGTATACAGATTTTATTCCTCAAAATATATGGTCTCTATATACATACGTACATTTTAATTTAAGTACCCTTATCACACGTACTTATATATACAACCTATATTAGTTTTTTTTCAGTCTTTTTTATTAGTATAAAAAAAATTTATTACCAAATTTACATGCAATATTTTAGTCAACAAAATAAAATATAATTATTATTTTTCAAATAAATTTGTTTCCTTTTCCCCCCTTTATATTTGGTATGCTAACTAGACTTTTCCTTAGAAATTATCTGTCCTATGTTTTGAACGTTGATCTTACGTTTTCGCACATCAGCCCTGACAGACAATTCCTACGCGCACATATACACACGCGTACTCTCTACAAGGAGCAGACACCTCAGTGTTTGACCTGAGTGGCTGAAACATAGTGTAATCCGAAGGAGGTAAATAATACAGTGTTTCTGCAGCAAAAACACGATGACTTCTCGTATTGTTTTAAGGTTCGAATCAGAGGTCCAAAATAAGGCAGAAGTACAGGTGGAGAGAGGTGATTGGATGAAACAAAAGCCAGTATTATTGTGCCAAAGCATGGGATAGTTGTCAGTGCATGAAATTAACGAAAGAAAGAATCTGAGTGCAGGTGTCATTTATTAATGGAGTCCTCAAAAATAAACTGATCTTGAGAGTGAAGCCAAATGCATATAAAACTGGTCCTTCTCATTATCTTCAGTCTCTATCTGTCCTTATAATCTCTTCATCTCTGCAGGCAAGGGTATGTGTAGTAGTGTGTGAGGCTTGCTTTCTTCTAAGTTCTAGCTATATAACTCTAGGGCTTTAAAAATATTGGTAGCCTTCATGATCGAGTTCTTTATATATCTTCGATCATTTGATTTGATTTGATTTACTTGCCCATTGTTTGTAATTTTGTTCTAATATTTTACTCATTTTGATGGGGTTAACATGCATATATATGAGTGTTTCACTTTATCTTTTTTGTCCTTGTTTTGTTTAGGGACGTACGTTCGTCGATCTTCATCTCAAAATGAGTGACGCACTAGATCAAGCTCTAAGCAAGCTGCTAGGTGAGATCGATTTCGATATATGCGCTGCCTGCAAAAGCTATATATCATTTCCATGCATGTATCTCATGTGCGTTTGTTTTTGTACATATACTCCTCATTATTCTCTTTGGTTGATATTATATTCTTTATAAATGAGTGTTTGGTTCATATTGGATTATGTTTTTTTTTCTTGATGTTTTATTCTTGGATCGATGATTCATAAGTTCCATCTTCATGATCACCGTAGGCCTAAGGAAAAGCTTGAATCAAGTGATGTGAAAATGAATGATTCATTCCAAAAAGAAAAGAAAATAAAATAAAAAAGTGAAAATCCAGTGCCTTGGCCGGTTTGAACTAATTAAGTTCCTTCTATCAATTTTGAAACAAATTAATTAGGGTTAATGTGATAAGAAAATCAAGATGAAAAGGAGACTTCAAAATGGCCAGAAAAGGATCATGCATGAGGTTTTTGTTGGTGATTTAATCGATTCATGAGGTTGTGTTCCATCTTCACCTAGAGAGTTGGTCTCTAAAATCTTCTTGTCGAAAAATCCTTAGAGGATCAATATATCAGGGATGATTTTATTGACTTATTGAAAGTACATTGTATGAGACAAGTTATGGAATCTCAAACTCAAAAAAGATAAATTCATCTCAACTAGTTGAGATCACATTAACCATATGCAAGTCATGATTAATAATTTAACACTAGATATTTGTTCGGCATACTAATTACCATAGTTTGCGACACTTTCAACACGTGGCAAATACGACGGATATGTAAACCTTCCAATTAGAAACGGCATTTTTCCGCCCAACTTACGTCGTTTGTGCATGAATAATTATCCTTCTAACCGAAAAAACGGTATTTTGACATCATTTCCAACCAAAAACGGTATGTATATTCTTGCCTGATGATATGCGTTGATTTGTTAATGAATGTCTGTCCTCAATTGGTCATGGTATATAATTTTGCTGATTTGCATAATGTAAAAGGAAAAACTTGATGGTACTTCAATGCTTTTGAGATATACTAGTATTATGAAACATCCAAAAAATTATACATAATTATATGAAGTCATTAGATACTATCCAATTCTCTTTCGATCTCCTCTCTAAACCTTCATATATCATGATTACTATATATTAAACCTTATAATTTCTAAGTTATTCCTTTCAATATAATTGGTTCAAGGTTTTACTTTGAGAAACGCGCTATATATACTCCCAACTGCATGATATGATAAGCTACCATGATCACTAACCTGATTTGATTTTTGTTAATTCAAACCTGGTTTTGATTATCATGTATATATAGAGTGGGATCTAATAGGCCTGAGAGAAAAAAATGCATGGAGATTGCAGATGATTAGAGGAGGACAAAAATGTTTCTGGAAATAGGGTTAACATATCATATTCGGGAAAATTCATCCTTTAATTTTCTAGAGCTTTACATCATGTGCTCCATTAGGGTTTAAGGTTTTAAAAGAAATTTAGTATATAATCATCAATTTAAAGGTGCTATATACCTAGTATATATAATTACCTACTTAATTATGCGCTAATTAATTATTAATATGAACGATACGGCGGCCTTCTAGAACTTAGTTTTTTATAGTTAATTAACCGAAAAATATATTATTAAATTAGCCTTGCAAATTGCTTCATTAATGTGGCACAAGATATATGGTAATTCAACAGTAGGCCTCACTGATATTTCACTATATATGTATTAATTAGATGATCTATATATCTATTAATTGATAATTTTCTGATTTAAACAGGCTATATATTGATCTCTTGACACGGGATCATGTACTGGTATTATTGCTGGATGTGCAAACAATAATGGCAGATCATGTGCCACCAATTCCTTATAGTTTCATGTTAATGTAATTCCTCATGTAATACATCATGTATAGTAATGTTACACTGTTTGCTCAGCTTCCAAACTCATAGAGTGTTGGTATATTTTTTTTGAGAAGAATAAAGTCACTTTATTCATGCTGTTTGCATCAAAGAACGGATACAAGGAGGGACTCCCTCCAAAACAATGCTCTCCTCAGAGAGTTTTAATGCATCCTTTGCAAGACAATGTGCAACACAATTAAACTTCCTAGGCACATAGGAGACAGACCAATGCTGAAACTGTTGCAGCATCAATGTACATATCCTATCAATGTACATACCAAGAGTGTTGGTATATTAATGTACAAAAATTGGTATTAATTTCTTGTTGCAAATAATATTCATGTCTTTCAACCACTAATGATCTTCATCAATACATATCCTAGCTAATTCTATATGATCAAATAATTGAGGTAAATGAAAAAATAAAAAAAATACTAATTAATCATTTAATGTTATATTAATAGAGAATAATCGAAGGAGATCAATGATTAAAAAACTAATTAATAACAATTTTCTTCATTATTATTTACGTACTTATATATAATTCATATGTTGACGCATGTTATTTAATTAAATATATATAACTGCATAAATTAATATTAGAATTAAATACAATTCTTTCATTTATAATTCATTAATTATGCTCATGATGTCCCAATTAATATTAATTTAAGCGTACGTACGTGTTAAGGCCTTGATATATTATTGAATTCTCATATGCATATATTATATATATAAATATATATATATATATATATATATATATATATAAATATATATAATTACTTGATCTAGCTTGTAAAATTAATAATATTCGTGGGAAACAGAAGAATATCCACTGTCTAGTTGTTCATCAAACGGAGGTGTCTGCACCTCCTGCGGCCTCGAAATTCTGATTAACGAAGGTATATCAGCGCCTGTTCGCGAGGGAGCTCCCATATTGCCCGGAGATCATGACGACACAAATGATCAAGATGCTGTTGCCCAGGAGAGCAGAGACAGTGACTTGGTTAGCCCCTTTGAAAATGTGGTCAAAATCACTACTGCTGATGATCATGAGGTAAGTTATTTAATTAAAAAAAAAATTACTTAGTTTATCTCCCTAGCTAGTTCTTGAAATATATCACATGCATTTTTGTGTTGAAAACTTGCAAATGATAAGACCTCGATCTTATATAAGATCGATCATATATATATATATATATATATATATATATATATATATATATATATATATATAGTGATTTTCTAATTTTTCAGAATCTCAAGATCAGCGATGTCTCGAATGTTGCTGATCAAGAATCAGGGTTGATTGGAGCAGTTGTAGCTAAGGTGCTTGGTGGTGTGAGATTCATTGGCCAGGTTACAGGTTATGAGGCTGAATTTGGACGGTTCAAGGTTTGATTACACACACACACACACACACACACATATATATATATATGCTATATATTATATATGCATGATGAGCAATTGTACTTCTTTTTCTTTAATTTAATTAGTTAAATTGCCACTATTAATACTAGGCATCGTTTGTTTTCGCATATGAGTTAAGATGAGTTGAGATAAAAGTTAAAAATTGAATAAAAATATTGTTAGAATATTTTTTTTAATATTTTATTTTGTTTTGAGATTTGAAAAAGTTGAATTTTTTATTTTATTTTATATGAAAATTTGAGAAAGTTATAATATTTAGATGAGAAAGATTGTGAAAACAAACAAGGCCTAACAGAAAATTTTCTTGTTGCAGATTATATATGAAAATAATTACCAGGAGAGTGTGGAGAAGGAAGAACTGTTTCAGATGTTTGCCTCCCAAGACCTAGTTCGCACCTACTATAACCGTTTAGCAACTGGGTGAGTAATGCTAGATACAATCGTAGAGTGTGCAAGTGCTGCATAATCATTTTGAAAAAGAGTAGTCCACTATTAAATTTTTTTTCATATGAATCTCATATTTACTCACTTTTATAAAAGGATTGCGTGGCGCTTGCGCACTCCATGACTGCAAATATTATTTCTTAATTTAAAATTAGTGACTGATCATATATAGTACGTAGTACGTACATGCATGATCATGTTTAATTCATTGATTCACATATATATGATATATCCATATATATAGTGAAGATCAATCTTATAATGATTTCATGCCAATACTGCGAGGGCATGTCCTAGATCATGGTCATCTTCCACCTAGAAATTGCATGTTTTAATCCTGCATACATGGTTAATTTAGAACTTTCGCGTTTGGATTTTCCAGCAGACTAGCTAGATTGGTAGTACTAGCTATAGGTATGATCTAATTCATTTTGATTGGGCTTGTTTGGGGTCTAAGATGAGACATAAAATTCTTCTCATATGATTTCATTTCATTTCATCTCATCTTATTTTCAAACATAATTCAAATACAAAATTTTCAAACTAATCATTATAACTTTATCAAACTTTCAAATAAAAAACAATTCCAACTTTTTCAAATTTTCAAACAAAAATAATATTATAAAACTATATTTTTACAATATTTTAACTTTATAATATTTTTTATTCAACCATTTCTCTCTCATCCCAAAACCCAAAAAATACTTAAATCAAATTATCTCACTACTATTCACAAATTATCTTACTACTATTTACAAAATTCTTATCGTATCTCATTCCCCAGACCAAAGCTTGTTTGGGAAGTAGGATGATCTCATCTCAAAACTTCTCATAATTTTCGTCTCAAATATCACTCAAACATAAATATTTTTCAATTTCATATCTTCAACTTTTTCATCTAGTCTTACCTGATCATTACAACTTTTCCAAACTTCTAAACAAAACACAAAAGATAATAATACTTTTTTCAAATTTCAAAATAAAAATTATATTTTAACAATATTAAAAATTCAACTTTTTTTTCTTCATTTTTCAAAACTCAATAAAATATCTTAACTCAAACTATTTCATTACTATTCACAAAATTTTCATCTCATCTCACTTTCCACACATGCACCCTTAATGGAAACTAGCCTGCATTATTTCTGTCATTAACAACTTTAATTCAAACAATATTTAGTGGTAGACCAAGAAGAACTCGAAGGAGAAAGAAGGCTGCAAAGGCTAGGCAGGACAAAACCGACTATATTCCAGCCAAAAGGGTCCCAAGAGCCAAAAAGGAAAGCACGTACATTCCCCTGGCATTCCGGGAGACGAGGAAGGATGCTTACTATTGGTACTACTACTAGTAAGGTCAGTAGTTTTGAATCTTAAGAGTTTTGCTATTTATCATGATCTCCACACACTACACACTACATTTTGTTATATATGATGAATAAAGTTTTTCATATATTAAGACGAAAGATCAGATTGACCATATATTAATTGGTTTTGATTGAATGATCATTGTTTTTTTTTTTTTTTTTATCTCATATCTAGGTTTAAGGATATTGCGAGTAAATCAAGGAGGCAAACGAGGGATGAATACATAATGGAAAGTTTATCTTCCGATCCATGGCTAATTATATATAATCTCTTATTTAGTCTACCTTTATTGACTCCCTCCTTATCAGCTCGATCGTTCGTTTGAAGTATCCAAACTAATTAAAAAGTGTTGCAGACGTACTAATGCCTGTACTATCAGGCATGTTATCGTGTCGTTTATGTTTCTCTTTCAGGAAAATTACCAAATAAAAGTGATCTGATCTAGTACTGATCTCTAGCTAGCTAGACTATAAGATGTTAGATATATCTTCTAGTAGTACTTGTTAATTAGTACTGCAACGTTGTCAGACAATATATAATATGTCAAAGTCTTATATCTAATTTCTTATGAAAAATCAGAACCTAATAAATTAATTAATGCATATCATGTGATATATATGTAATATTAGGATGGCATGAACTCTCTCTCCCCTCTTTTTCCTCTTGCTAATTAATTGGGATTATATATATATATATATGCACGTACACATACATGACATATGATCTTAGTAAGAGTATATCATTTTTGGTGATGACAGATACCTCTATCACATGATCTTAGTAAGAGTACGAACGTACAACTCATGAACTGTCTGATCATGCTTCGACTCAATTACGTTTATATACCCTTAATACAAATGCTAGCTCTTAATTAGATGGTGTGCCAGATATCATCATGTAATATGTGTGTGTGTGTGTGTGTCATGTGTTGTTCGTACCAAAACTTAATTATATAGAAGTTAAAAAACTAATTAGAACTCGATCAAGCTAGTCTTATCTTACAACAGACACATGAGGGAGTTTAGGGATGCTGGAAGATCATGGAGACATGATTTCAATTTGTGGCCCATAAATCTAAGTAATACTGTATATCGAGGAAGCGTATTTTGGAGTAAAATAAAGAATATTAAGCATGCACTAATTAATTTAACATTCATAAAATATTTGGTCAAATGTTTATAATATTGTTTTACTGAATTAGATTTGAAGTATATTTTTTTCCTTGAAACAACTGAGTTTGGATGCTGAGATAATCTGAATTTATTTGTGAATAGTAGTATTTTGTGAGTCCCATTAAGATATATTTGAATATAAATAGGTTGAGATATGTGTTTGAATATATGCATGCAGTAGGTTGAGATGGGTTTAAATTTTTTATGAAAAGTTGAAAAAGTAGTACTAAATCCTATCAATAGTGATTGGTTTGAGATAAGTTGAGGTGATCTTGATATTCAAACATAACCAATCGATCTTATGATATGCAATAGTGTCAAAATGTTTTCTCTCTCTCTCTAACGATCGAGGATTGTCAAATGTCAGTATAATCTGATAAATAATCAATTTCGCAGGATAGTTGTCTAATAGTGCGAGTGCAATGGGGTTTTGGAAATAGAATGAGAATTAGTTGGGTAAGAACAACATGAATTTTGTTTTTTGTTGTTTTGTTTTGTTGGGTGACTAGGCTAGAACTTAAAATGTATATCACGTGGAAATGATTAATTTAGAGCATCTTGACTTATTTCTATAGAAATGAGAAACATGATTTGAACGATAGGTACGTACGATATCATCATGTGATATTTATGTAATAGTGGCTTTGAATCATGATCATCTTATGGCCAAAATTAACACCAGCTAACTAGCTAGATCATCTATAAGTTAGCATCTTATCAGATATTGATTCATGTACAATTAGGCCCTTTAAAAATATTAATGATCATTCAAACGTACCCAAATTTACCTAGCTTGCTTCGATACACGTACTGCATCACATGATGCTCGACGTCGTCCTCGCTTGCTCGAGAGTTTTACCTCCCTGATCTCATGATCTTCATCATCCTCGCTAGC
Organism: Cyclocarya paliurus; assembly: GCA_029856935.1. Taxonomy (NCBI): domain Eukaryota; kingdom Viridiplantae; phylum Streptophyta; class Magnoliopsida; order Fagales; family Juglandaceae; genus Cyclocarya; species Cyclocarya paliurus. The sequence continues at coordinate 3,563,121 of CM056946.1, read as the reverse complement.
TCCACCTCTCTGCGAATTGTCACCCCTAGCTAACGCTTGACCTGCAAAACCCTAGCTAGCTAGCTAACTCCCCGGCCCAACCCAGCTTCTAGTTTATAATTAACTCTCCCTACTCAAACAAAATGAACACGCAACCTAATTAACCAGCTCGTACAAATATTGTTCCCGTTCTATCTTCCGTCATGATCTTTTCCATCCTCAAGCCAGCGCAAGCTCCCACTGGAGTACGTACGACCATGCGCCGCGGCCCCCATGTGCAATGGTGCCTTGCACCGTACGGCAGCAGCGCCAACGATCATGTATAATCTGCACCTTCGCGGATTTAATTCTTGTAATGTTTGACATGACCAAAATGATACTGATCTTAATTAACATGATATGTGTGCGCGAGTGTGTACACGAATATCCCAATTAGCAAGAGGTAGAAAAGGGGAGGGAGGGAGGGGGTTCGTGACATCCTAATACATATATATAATTACATGATATGCGTTAATTTATTAATTATGTTCTGAACATTCATATATAATACAGATCACATAATTAGACAAATATACGAGTTTTATGGAGCTAGCTTGATAATTCCAAGACATGCTATCAAAGATGAGTTTTTTTTTGGTTGGAAGAACTAGAATCCCTTTCTTGCATATCATGTATTAATTCACCTGATATTATAGAATCTCTTCTAACTTGTCAGTAGGCTTCATTTAGCATGCACTCAGCTTCCACACAGCTTCGAACCCCAAGTTCCATGCATGCACTCTCTTTTCCTCAACCTCGATCTCTAGCTGCTCCTCTCTCACACCTTGACCAGAAATCATATCATGGCAGATCTTTTCTATAATAATAAAACCCACTATCCCTGCCCCCAAGTAATTTTGTTTAGCACCCATGAAGATGAACCAAGATGGGACAGGCCGCTCGCCAAGAAATGAAGGCCAGGAAAAAAAAAGCAAGGTTTAAAAGCATGAAAATCTATCCATTGAATGACAAAATGGAAATTTTTTGAAGTAGTCATCATCTCACAAAATTGAACAACAAAAATGTGTTCTTATTTTCTAAGCATAATGACATTGACACCAACATATAGAGTCTCAGTTTTATCCCATAAAATTACTCTCATTCAAGTGCCGCTTTTAGGGATTTGGCGAATGTTTCTAATTCCTTCAGACCTTCCTCGGGGGATTTCGCTTCAGCCAGCACCTTCACCATGGCACTCCCGACAATAACACCATCAGCTCCCCATCCCGCTACCTGTATCAGAATTTACATTGAGTAATATATATGTGCATACATGGTAGGAAGCATAACAGTAAATACAAGCATTAATTAAGGTGCATATTGGAAAACAAACCTGTTTCACATGCTCAGGTTTTGATATGCCAAAGCCCACTGCTACAGGTTTGGTTGTCTCCTGTCATATAAAATTATCATGCCACTCGTGTATAGAATTTAATCATATCATCAACCCAAGGCTTTTAGTTAAGCGCCACTTATCATGCTAATTGCAGATATAAGTTATCCAGGCCCATTTCTGAAAAGCAGTTTAGACATGCGTATCATACTAGGGAAGGGTATTTGATACCCAAGCATCTCAACAGATTCTTTTTCTGGGTAAGTAAAAGAACGTAATAAGATGGCAGAAATCATACTTGGATTATATTTATATTCCGAAGCACATTGATTATACATTATTCAACTCTTTAGACTCAAATGTGATGTATTGAATGTTGATACTAGAGGACCTGTACACCCCATGATTATTCGGGACTTTGTTCTTGGACACCCGGTACCAATAAAAAAGGAAAGAAAGAATGTTGATACTAGATTAATGAGCATCTAGTTTAGTTCTAGTTATAAAACTTGTTGCATATAAATCTAGTTTTAACATTCCATACATTGCAGTAGACAAACCCAATCACTAATGCGAAACTAATTTTGAAAACTAGAATCCTCGTTTGGATAAGCTATCTAAACCCATCTTATCTCATCTCATTTCTTTTTCAAATTACATCACTCAAACACAAACATTTTTTTTTATAAGTAAAAATATTATATATATCAAAAGGAGTAACCAACTACACTAAATGTTCAAAAGAAAAACCTTGCCCAAATTAGAAGCCCCTAATGACCCAAAAAACCAGTGAAAAACAATCCAAAATACACCAAACCCAATCCCGACCCCTTGTTTCCCATAGAACTAAAATTCTACCCGAAAACCCAACCCCAACCCCTTGTTTCCCGTCTTTACAATGCCCTCTCTTTAGACTTCTCTCTAGTTGAGTTACTACCCTTAGCGTCGTAATTGATTGCCCAAGAAAGACGCTATAACTCCTTGCTTTTATTGAAATTTGATTTGGTTTCAAACGTGTGACTTGTCTCAATCGTGGTGATTAGTTCTTTAAATTGGTCTTCACATCCTCCATTTGAAATTCCTACAAACTACTGAATCTCGTTAACTTTAGACAGAATCCAATCCACTCCCGACTCTAGACATTCCTCTACACAAGGCATCAACGCCAAACCCTTTGGTTCTCCAACAACTCCATTGGTTCTCTCCAATGGTATCAGGGTCCCCATTGGAGATTCTGGGGTGACAGCAAGTCCCTTCACCTCTAAGGTGATAGTGGACTCAAACACAAACACTTTTCAATTTTAAATCTTAAACTTTTTCATCTAATCATTATCTAATCATTACAACCTTTCAAACTTCCAAACAAACACAAAAAACAATTCAACTTTTTCAAATCTCAAAACAAAAATTATATTAAAAAATTATATTATAACAATATTTTAACTTTATAATATTTTTATTCAACTTTTTCTCTTTCCTTTTCCAAAACCTAATAAAAATATCTTAACGTAAACCATTTCACTATTATTCACAAACTATTTTACTACAATTCACAGTTTTTTCATCTCATATCATTTTATCTCAACATCCAAACAAGGCCCGAGTAGACAAACCTGTTTAATATCTTGAAGAAGGGTTTTAACCCGATCACTCACAGATGCGCGAGCACCAGTGACCCCAACTGAGCTTACCTATAATTCAAAATAATCAAAGTTAACTCTTATATGCAGCATAAATTTTCTCCTATAATGAAATGAGGAAGTAAAACAATTATTTTTCTTTTCCTTCTCCTCCCATTGTGGCAAAACAGTAGCATGCAAGAAATGAACTACATCAACTCTTAATTTCTTTTTAAGGATGAACGTATCCACTTCTAATCTAAAAAACAAAAATTATAATAGCACTGCTAAGATCTACTCGATAGCGATGGAAATAGACCTGTGAAGATCCTAAAAACGAATCAAGAATGGACAAAGCTTTGGTTTCTACATCTCCTTGAAGTTCAGTGGAGACCAAAATCAAGAAAACGAGTTTCTAATATGATAAAGCTGTATCACCTTACATCTGTAGATTATTATCTTGATGTATTTGAAAAATCAGAAAAGTATATTGAGCATTTTAACACAAGATCCTGCCGCCAATAATAGAGGTGTGGATTTCTAGACTTGGAAAAGGGAATTCGTTGTCAACATAACCACCGTGTCTCTGTCTCATAAACAGACACAAATTCTGAAAATGTAATTCAAATCCACTTTCCCACAGTACAAGAGCAAATAAATGGGCAATCCAAAAAAACCGCATAAATGTAGAGGCTTTTTGGCAGGGACATACCAGTTACAGATCAATTAAATGAACAAAAAGAAAGAAAAAAAGGAAACAAAAGAACATGGTAAAGAGAATCAATTATAGAAAAGGATCTTACAAGATACACAAATCCTTCTGCAGCTTCAACAATGGCTTTCATTCGAGCTGTTGGGGTAGTGGGTGTTGTGAGGAGTACCTTAACCGCACCATGACACACATCAGACCAAAAGAATTCATTAACAGGGTATTAATGACGTAAGTATTTTTAAGAGGGCATTGCATAGCTAATCTGAAGGGAAAATCTTGTAACCACTTAGTAAATGTGGTCAACTCAAAAAACACTTATGGGTCTTATAAGAACAGGGTAGGGTATAAGGTCATTGCTTCAAAACCTACCAAGTGCATGGGTAATATAATAAAACGAAAACAATTTAGAAAATGAGGTCAACAAAAGACATTGGCATCTTAAAGCAAAAGAGTTGTAAAAAAAGGAGCATCGAGCCATCTCAAAATGGCATGCAGAAATTTTCCAAGATTACAATCTTTAAGACTAACAATTTACTTACACTTCAAAAAAGTAATTAAAAATAAAGATGAATGCAGAACCTATATGACTATGACCATCACCCAACTACTCCCACCTTAATGCTGTGAACCACAGTTTCATAATTCATAAAGCAAAGAAAAAAGTGGATTTATTATGGCATAAGACACACAGCAATACTAGGAAAACTTGAAATAGGAAAGACTTCATCCAGAATCCAAAAACGAGGGGAAAAAACATATTCAACTGAGAGGTAGACAAACCAATTCAATTCCATTCTTTGCTGCTTCCTTTCTCAGAATGTCAGTCTCCTCTAGAGGAACATCTGGGACCACAAGCCCTGGAAACAAATACACAATTGAATTTAACAGAATTAGAAAACAATCCAGAATTCACAAAGGAATCAAGAGAAGGGCAAGAGGTAAAAACACCTATGCTTTTTACAAGAAATGAAAATCAATATGCACAAGAATTGTTTAACAAAAATGATGCATCCTCTTCTGCAAATATCTGAGGGTACTCTAACTGCAAATTAGAATGCTTTCAGAAATATTCTTATAATTTATGAAAAAACAAGTATGAAAGTGACCATTAGGAGTAACAAATTTCTGCCGGATATAGGCATAATATGATTGTTCCAACATAGGTCGCTGTTCTTACACAATGTAATAAGGCCATTAATGGCCAGTCCAAGCCTAGTCTCTAGCTGTTTCATGTTTGTACAAAAAGAAGGAATGCTTGCAATTTGAAGTACTGAGTTCAATAGTAATCACAAGTTTATGCGCGCGCGCGCGCACACACACACATATATGCAAGGTTGGATGGTGATGATCACAAAGGCAAATGAGGTATAAATCTGGACATGAGTTAGAACAATTCCCCAAGCTATATCTTGGTTAAGAGAAGTTTGAGTTTGTGTATCATGGAATAAGCAAACATGAAGCATAGAATAAGGAGTATGCCACATTAATCCAATTAGCAAATTTCACAGGCCAATGGCCATCAAAGAGCATAACCATAGCATCCCACAATCGCCCCTTCGGTATCATATTTCAAATCATTCATAGTTTATCAGCTAAAATCCAAGTTCACCAAGATAGGGAAGATTGCGACCAAGACCATTTAAACTTATCGGCAAAAATGGGATATCTTATTCTACATCATCATGCCGGCTTTCCCAAAAGTTATAGCAAAAAGAAAGTTTGGACAAGCAGAGCCGAAATGGTAAGAAAGGTATCTATTGAGTAGTGAATACATCCAGAACCTATACACAGGAGGGGCACATGTGCATCATGCAACTAGCATTTGGGTAAATGAAATGACACCGTATGAAAAAACTCAGCTTCAGCAAATAATAAGTTACCATGTACTCCAACATCTTTTATGGTGGACATGAACTTCGGGACACCACGCTTGAGAATCGGGTTGTAATATGAGAATAATGCAAGTGGACAAGATAATTGTGGAACCACCTGTCGAGTCAATAATAATAAACATGATAACACTTTCAACTCACAAATGATAAAAATAAGCAAATAAGCAATAACGTTTTACATGACTTCCCCTTCAATTGATTGTCCACTTACCTACATGCATACATTTATTACAAAGCACGCCTTTAAAATAAAGAACAATCGAGGACAAGTGTACCAGTGATGAAAAAAAAAGGTTAACCAGTGATGTCAGAGGAACATGTAATTTTAAGTTTGAGATGGTGGAATATTTTGAAGTAATATATAAGATGGGTGAAGATACATAGCCCATCTATCTTCACCCATCTTATACTAAATGACTAATGGTAAAACAATAATAATAGTAATACCAATAACAATTATTCAATTTTTTTATAAAAATATATTTACTAGACTAAATAATATACAGAATGAGATATTGGCAAAGCATCAATCTTATTGTGCAAGAAAAAATTCTCAAACACACTTCTTTGTATTGAGTTCTTACAGAAAAAGATTGGTGTCACAGCCTCAGTCAAATTACTATGCTTTACGAACATTTGACAAAGACCTGTTATTCAATCTTTTGCCTAATACAACACACTCTCACAAACAAAAACTACAAGAAAGAAATCAAGCCTGTCATTTTATCAAGGTCTGATGATGAGTGAAAAGATGGCATGGATGGCAGAATGGACATACCTCCTTCAGCATTGAAATAATTGCATTGAAATTGGTCCCTCTTGCCAAGGCACGTGTAGCCGCTGCCTAAAAAAGACACATTCATGAAGAGAAGTGCACACAGCAACTTAACGAACAAAAGATACAACTATAGGACCTGGATAACTGGACCATCTGCCAAAGGATCAGAGTACGGTGCACCCAGCTCGATTATGTCTGATCCGCAGGAGTCAAGCACCTTCAATGCTTCTGCGGTGGTAGAAAGGTCAGGATCACCAGCCGTGATGTATGGAATAAATGCCACCTTCACATCAGCATGCTCATTAGGGAAACATTAATTGATAGAAAAACTTGTGAATTGAACACCGGAGAATAGCTCATCCCAAAGCATTTCTAAGTGATTAGTATTCAGAAATCAATGAAATGAATGCATCTGATTTCACAATTTGGATAGATGCTAAAATTTACAGTACAGGGAGCTCAGCAATTACAAGAGGTTTGTAGCTTAATTTTTAAGTATAATAATGACTGCCAGGAAATAGGAATTCTACACTTCAGAAGACAGTATAGGGCCTTTAGGATATTTTGTCCTAGTTCGGCTTGGGGATGCAAGCCCTGCAAATTTCATCTGTGGTTAGTTATGAAAAACGAGGGTAGGAAAACAAAGTCAGCCAGAAATTGACCAAGTTCATGTCAATACTTCTTTTTTTGCAGGTATGTTCATGTCAATGCTTAGAATGGAATACAGTTGCAAATCAGCTTTCTTGTTTTTTTGTTGGTAACTACACACACCAGTGGTTCTTAAAACTACGAAGAACTAGAAGCAGTAATTGATTCGCTAGTAACAAGGAAGCAACTTGTGAGCTAAAACATCAAGTTCTCCGCCAGAAAATGCCAGAGGCCTTACAAAATCTCCGCTTGTGGAAAATGATGACAAATTTGCTAATTGAACAGGATTGTGGAGTTGATAACTCGCACAATCAAATGCAAGTGTACTAAGCTCTACGCCTAATGTTCGACAACAAAAACTTCATGAGATTTTTGTTAAATATTTTTATATTAAGAGAGTAAAATCATGGTGTATCCGAAAATCTTTAACTCGTGCTCCATTACAACACCGACCAAGATCAATAATGGCATGTACTAAAATGACAAGAAAACAAGGATAATATGATGCACAGCAACAAGAAAATATACCAGTAGTCCACTGTCAAAACACCCAAAACACTAACTCGGAAAAAACAGATATAAAACAAACTACCAGAAACCCAATTGAAACAGATAATAACCCGTGGAAAAAAATGAGAATGAAAATTGAAATATAAATAGGTGAATCAGAAAGTGAAATGCTTGCTTACTTTGCCTTGTTTTCTCAATCTTGTGAAAGTCTCAGAGAGCCCAACGGTTTGGTTAGTGCTAACAGCAGCCATTGGAGTGAATCTTGTACTTGGGACTGCTAATCTATGAGAGGGAGAGCGGATAAAAGACTGGGTTTCACGGCTCTTCTTCAATTGAAAGAAGCTGGTTTTTGGTGACTTGAAAGAAACGGCCATGGCCAAAATAAAACAAAAGAGAAATGAGATACGAATGAAATACTGTTCAATGACTAAAATGGTTTTTAATTGAAAATGAGAAATGAGAGTCGGAGATTTTCACAAGTACACCTGATCAACCCCGATTGACTGATTGTCGCCTAGAATTGAGGATTTCAGCAATAGAGATTGCTCATAAAATAAATTTTATATTATTTCGTATAATAAATGTCGTAGAATTTGCTTTAATTGTTTATATTTATCTGATAGAGTAATTTTATGTATCAATTATTATTTATTTTTATATCTCATATTTATATTTTTTTTTTTCATAAAATGTGTGAATGTTTTTTATGGGATGTGAGACATAAAATAATAAATAATAACAGATAAAAAAAAATTCTTATACGATATTATGTTTACTTATTCTATTATTTTTTTTTTTTTTTCATTCTACTATTCTTCGCGGTTCCAAAATCCAATCTCTCTTTATTTCAAAGAGTTATTCTATGATGTTAAGTAGAATATATCATTCAAATCACAATTAAATAATAATAATAATTAATTTTTAAAATTTAAAATTTATTTTTTAAATTAAATTATGTCATATAAATATTTTATTAAATGTACTCCCTACACACCAATTTGAGAATATAATTTTTTTAAAAATAGTAAAAATATCTAACATCCTAAATGTAAGATCATTCTCGATGAATAACATAAAATATATTTAAAATAAGTAAACTTTTGTCCTAAAATAGACCCAATAGATAAGGTAAAACAACTCTGTATTCCATTCATCTGTATTAAACACGTAGTAGCTATGTTCACCATCTAAATAATTTTTTTTTTAGTATATCTACTTCATTTCTTCCCTAATTTTCACCATCTAATCAGATTCCTTTTTATTATTCACTATCTAAAACACTTCTATTTCATTTTCTTCCACGGAATATCTTGGATATATGTTCATAAATGTGATTTCATTTTTTCCTATTTTGATTTTATTTTTAGTAGAATTTCAATTTTTTTTAACTACTAATAAATTTACAATATATATGATTTGAAATAAAATCATATATATTATGATAAGATATATGAAATATTGTAAAAATTATTAAGTGAGTATTAATTTCATTTGAAAATGTTATTTTACTATTATATCTTGATATATCTCATTGTTTAGAGTACTAGCAATGGCTTATTCATCTTTATCTTCATCTTCTTATTTACATAATATATCTTTAAATTCATCTACATTATTAAGCCATTAATTCATCTTTATCTTTATCTTCATATTATCTTCATCTGCAAACATTATTTTTAATTTTTTTTTCTCTCTCCTACTCATTAAAATCAATTTTGTGGAATTTGTATTAAGATGATTTTGATATATGAAATTTGTATTAAGTTGATGATACAAAGTGTTTTTTAGTACATATTAATATTTATTAATAAAATTGATCATTTTGATATATAAAATTAGTAATATTTAGATATATGAAATTTGTATTTTTAAGTACATGGTGCTAATTGTAAAATATATAAAATAATAATAATTTTAAGAAAAAAATTAAAAATAATAATATTTTATTATTATTTAATTTAAAAATATATAATCTAATGTAAACAAAAATTTATATATAAAATCAATATTTAAAAAATATAATTTTAAAAATACATATAGAAAAACCAACACTAACATTCTTAGAAAAAGAAATCCAGCTTCCGTGATTAGGATGATGAGTCATGACCCTTTTATATTGGTTAGAGAAAAAATAAAAATAAAATATGTCAACGTCAGGCACATTTATCATCGTATCTATAATCTATTAACAAAAAGAAAGTGCATAAAGATGTTTGGATTTAGAGCACTTTTAATACCATTTATAAAATACATTTTTTTAAAAAAATATAACAAAAAAAAGGCTAAAAATCTATTCTATTGGGTGATCTATTTTATTTATATTTTACATTTAGTTACGATAAATTCTCTACATATAGAGATAATTATTCATTCTTCTAAATAATTTTTTATTATTTCTCTCTTATTTCATCTTCTTTCTTTTTTATCTCTTATCTCCCATCTATTCTCTAGCATTCTATTTATAATCCTTTCAACGTTAATGCATACAAAAGTTTTGATATTATTAATAATAAAGGTAGGTGTTTTTTTTTACTCTTTTTTTTAAGTAATTTAAAATATTATATTATATATAAAGAAATATTGCAAATATATGATATATAGAGAAATATTTGAAGTATATGCTATGTAGAGAATATAATATTTGAAATAAATAAAAAATATTAAAAAGTATAATATTTAAATGATATAAAAAAAATAGATAAGTTGATGTATGACGTATTGTAAAAGTTAATATTTAAAATAAAAAAAATTAAATTTTAATGATATATTTTAAAAGATAGAATAAGAAAGCCATTAGGAGTGATCTTGGCACGCCTAACATTTTTCCTGTTGATCTTCTTCTGCATTTTCTTCATGGACGTCTTACTCAGTCTGTCTTCGTCCTGCATGTGCTCAAACATAATTCCTTGTCCATTCTTATCCTTTTCCTTTCAAGTTTAAAATTTTATATTTCCTATCACTAATGTAATTATCTTAAAAAATAATAATGCTAATTATATAAATCTCATACATTTTTTTAAAATAGAATCCACAATAAAAAATAGTTTTTTATGCATATTTTAAATTTTTTAATATATTTTTTTTAAATATGCGTGATTTACATAGTCTAAAATTACACAAATAATTTATAATTAATAAATACAAAAATCAAAGTATATTTTTTAAGAATGCAAGTTGGGCCGCTTTCTACAATGTTGTTGGAGGGAAGTGCTAGCGTTTACCGCTGGCCTTAGCGTTAGTATAAATTTTTTTTTTTTTCATTTTTTTAAAACAATTCTTTAACATCTTTAATCATTAAAAATAAATAATATATATATAATTTTATTAATAGTCACATTTTTAATCATTAAAAAAAAGAAAAAAAAATAAAATAAAATATTCGAACAATAAATTTGATGGAGCCAGATAGCATTTCCCATGGTTGGAAGTGGGCTGAGTTAGTAATGTGAAAACGATCAGTTCAGAATGCTTTCATTTTCTCTGGCTGTGCGAGGCTGTTCCAAGCTGAAGAAAATTGCTTCCCAGTCGATGCATAGTTGTATGGATCGACACTGTTGCACATGCAGTGTGTCTCTTCTTTTTGACTTAATGGACATTGCAGATGGACTTTTTGTGCACATTATTGATGCACCTTTTCTTCTGCAGATTTGAGATTGAAGAAATTACCTGTAGTCTAGTACTGTCTGATGATGTGAAAGAATCTGAGAGATTAGACATTGCTGAAAATTAAGCAATATGGGTGGCAGAGGTGGCTCAAATTCTAGAGGAGGACACCATTTTCATAGGTCATTGAAACTAGCTGTTAGCTGAACTCATATTAATTCCCGTTGGTCAAAGTGCATTTAATATGACAGACAGCTGAATTTTGTGAATTGGATTACTTAAACATGTTAGATTATGTTTGGATATTTCATCTTCTTTAAAATTTTTATCTCATCTCATCTCATCATTACAACCTTTTCAAATTCTATATAAAATATAATAAATAATTCAACTTTTTCAAATCCCAATACAACTTTTTCAAATTCCAATTTAACTTTTTCAAATCTTAAAACTAAAAAATAATATTTTAAACTTTAAAACAAAACACAAAATTCTCATCTCACTTTCCAAACATAATCTTAATGTGTGTATTGATCAGCCCTTGCATTCGATAATTTTAGATTAGATTTGGATAGATAGTTGATATTAGATAAAATAAAATATTTTGAATAGTAATAAGATGTAGAAATGCATTCAACAAAGTTAGTTATCTTTATTTGAATGTTAAGAATATTTCAGATAATTTATAAATAATAATAAAATATTTATAAATAATAGTAATTAGTAATAAAGTAATCTAAAACTATATAAGAATAGTTGTATTATCGAATAGATAGTGATTAGCAATATTGGAAGCTCACTTAAAGTTCACACTTTCCACTTATATGTCTGTGTCGAAAGGGACGGAAGGAACATCAAATTCGACTGCAACTGTGTGTCGGTGAACCCCCATGTCTGCTGAGGTTGATGGTTGATGCACACACTGCACAGCCAATTTCACGAGTCATTTTGGTTCTCTTGTTTGTTCCTAAAGTTGGGTGAACACTGAACAGTATCAACCTCATCACCCATCAATTATAATTTGTCACATCTTAACGACAACGTGAATATATTTGAATAGATTATTTCTCCATTAAAATATTTTATTTTTAAATCGGTACATAAAAACACATTTTCTATATTATAGATATAATAAATTTAAAATTTAAATATTTCACAGATTCTTGCCGCGTCAAATGTCAATGATATAAAGAACGTATTTTTTACACTAGAAGTACTACAATCTCATCTTACAAAACGTGGCTCTGCCTAATAGATAACCGTAAAAAATATACATAACCCAACTTATCATCACGTATCTTAATATCCAATCAAAATAAACAGATTGACCCGAATCCTATATTAATAATTCTTTACACTTTAGGCGAATTTAGATTGAATTGAGATTAACTCAGATCAATATAATTTTAAATTGAGTTTAATATTTAAATTTTTAATTATTAAATTATTAAATTTATCTTAACTTAAAATTTCTTTACACATGTGAGATCAACAATTTTTTTTAACTCAATATTTTTTTACACGTAGGACTTATAATTTTTTTTAACTTTTAATAAATATATCTAAATTTATCATGATATCTAAATACATTTAAATTTATATTAAATAGATTCTATAAATCTTATTTTACATTTTTAACTCATTACTATTTATAAAGAATTATATTCGTTTCAAATAAACAAAGAATTCAAGAAAAGGGAGAGAATTAGCTTTATAAATGTAATTTTACAGAAGTGGAGGCCCTTTTAGATAAATTATTGTATTTTTAAGCAGCATAAAGCCACCCTCTGCTTTTCGTTTCCTCCCTCCTCTCTCTCTCTCTCTCTCTCTCTCTGTTTGTATAATGGCGTAGATGCTCTTCAGGACTCTGAACTCGTCAGCACGACTCACCTCGAGTCGGACAAGTCTCCACCTCTGTCCGTCAGTCTAGCTAGTTCATGGCGAATAACCACCCATCCGCCGAGGCCACCACTAACGATGACTTCCTCGACCAAATTCTCGGAATCCCGACCTTTGGTTCTGCCGACCCCGGAGGCTTGCCTGTACCGGACGCTGGATTGTCCTCCGGCGGTCATCCGCCTATGATGCTTCAGCTCAGCTCTGGCGACGGCTCCGGAGGGTTTCACGGGCAGGTATTCCCGTTAGGGCTGAGCTTGGAGCAGGGAAAGGGAGGGTTTCTGAAGCCCGAGGAGGCCTCTGGGAGTAGCAAGAGATTTCGCGATGACCTCGTTGATGGTAGAGCTTCTTCTATGAAAAATGTAAGATACTCCCTTTTCATTTTTCTTGTCGGGGGGGAAGGCAGAAAGTAGCGGAATTTGAAAGGTCAATAGTCTAAACTAGGCTCAGCTGAATGATTGTCCTTGAAGTCGCAAGCTAACAATTTTGGAATTATTTCCTTTATCGAAATTTGCTCAGCAACCAAAAGGATCAATTTCTCGGTCTTCTGTTTTCTTCTTTCTGAGTCAGTCTTTTAGTAGAGTGATAGAGTGTTAGTCAGAGAGTAGGAGGAGAACTAGTGAGGATAAATGATATGAAATTCAGTTATTTCTATTTTGATTAGTAGCTGAGGAGACAACACGAAGATAAGGACATTGGGAAACATATAAGGGCGGGTTTGTAGAAGCCATGTGGAATTCAAGATTTTATATTGGACAAGAGGGAAAAAAAACTAGGGGGAACGTGGGGGTTTCTGTTAGGTTTGTATCGAAAAGAAACGGGGGAGGTTAAAAAAAAAAACAGAACAAAAAGCCGTCTGAAATATTGAGGCATGTGAAACATAATGGCTATGGAATATTCATTAGTGGTTAATGAAGGGGTTTGTACGATATGGATCGAAGCTACTAGAAAAGTAATTAAATACACTAAGAAGTAGCAATCAAGAGTGGAAATTAGTACGTTCCTCGTAAAAGTAAGACCATATTGACGAGGTTTGCCAACTAATTTGTGGCTTCTTCATAAGGTGTTAGGTAGAGTTTCGAGTGACAGGCCTGTTTTTCTATGCGATCTGATTTTGAGGAGTATCCAACAAAAATGTTTTAAAAAGAGAAATATCTAGCCTCCAGAGGCAGAGAAAATTATCAGAATGAGTATTTTCCAGTTCGGCCATGGGACAGCCCAAAATTGGTTTGACCTTAGTTTTTTAATATCCTGTTTTTCTCTTACAAGCGTTGTCTGTGGTGATGCATTCGAGATCCGTTTGCAGGTTTTCCATGGCCAACCAATGCCTACTACTGTTGCTCCAGCACCACATCCACCAGCAATGCGCCCAAGGGTACGGGCTAGACGAGGTCAGGCCACAGATCCACACAGCATAGCTGAGCGGGTAAGCTTGATATTTATATCAATCATGCACGAGAACATCAAACATTTGGAAACTTATAAGAACACACACCATGCTGCTAATTATGATTATTTAATTATTTAATTTGGGTCCATTGCCTGGATTCTGGATTATCTTTTTTTAATGCCTTATCTTTTTCCCTGTTGTTATTGTCAATCAAATCGATATTGATTTTACCTTTTTTGTAAAGTTGCGGAGAGAAAGAATAGCAGAAAGAATCAGGGCATTGCAGGAACTGGTTCCTAGCGTCAACAAGGTCAGTGGCTTTCTTTTTTATCTCAATTTAAGTAAAAGACTGAAGCATGTGCTTGCCTTTATCTTTTAGAAAGAAGCATTCTGCTTTTTACGGTTACCACCCATGTTGAAATTCCATCCATTTGGAAAAGAAGGCAATTTGTTCTCAAGTTTCTAAAATCTAAATAAGAGAGAGACTATAAAGGCAATGAGCCAAGATTATTGCTGTGTCTGAAATTGAAAAAAAAAAAGGAACGGGACTATTGGTTATTAATTGGCAGTCCAGTCTAGAGAAGTCAATGTACACATAAGA
This sequence comes from Cyclocarya paliurus, assembly GCA_029856935.1. NCBI lineage: Eukaryota > Viridiplantae > Streptophyta > Magnoliopsida > Fagales > Juglandaceae > Cyclocarya > Cyclocarya paliurus. The sequence continues at coordinate 3,548,121 of CM056946.1, read as the reverse complement.
GGCCTTTGCAGGGCAAAGAACATTTTTATGTCCTTTTATTTTTAGTATCTTCATGTTCTTTAATCTCTCTCTCTCTCTCTCTCTCCCCCCCCCCCCTCTCTCCCCCCCCCCCTCTCTCTCCCCTTGTAAACTACTGTACGTTTTGTGTATGCATGACAATGCTGGGGATGACTTTCACTTATTTTTTTCACAAAAGAGAAGCCAATTTAATTGTAAATTGGTTAAGTAGCTGACAAGAGAGGAAAGCTTTAAACTTATTTTCTAACCAGTGAAAAATTTTCTGCCCCATCTTAATCATGGTATGCTACCTTTTTAGCCATAAAACGTAACTGTCTGCCAGTGAGATGTGCATGTCTTGTAGCATGAAGTCTTTGATGATACTTATTTTGCAGAGTACAAAATCAATAAGAAACCTTCATACACTTAAAAACCCAATGTTACTTTAGTTTGGAGGAAAGGAATGGTACAAGTTTTGAAGATCGTCTTTATTTGTCTAGCTGGTGTGTTACTTTAGTTCGGCACAATTTTCATGCTTCCTCGTCTCTTTTCTTATTTTGGATTAGATAAAAGAAGTATAAAGTTAGTTTTACAATTGCTAACCCCCACCCGGGGGAAAACAAATAAAAGGGCGTACTGAACTTGTGAATTTAAGACACAGCACTTACATTCGTGTGACTTACATATTAAAAAACAAAAGTTGGGGAAAAGGCATCGGATATCCATGTAGAAGAGTCAAGACTTCTTCGGAAAGTCAGTAGTCATGTGAAAATTGTTTCATCAATTGTAGCGTTGGATTCTTTCTTTGCTTACCTAGTGATGTATATTGTTTCTGTAGACGGATAGAGCTGCCATGCTTGATGAGATTGTGGATTATGTGAAGTTCCTGAGGCTTCAAGTAAAGGTGAAGTAACCTCTTCTCCTTGCAAATTCCATTTATCTTAATTGGCTGTGTAGCTAACCCTTAATTATATTGGGTCCTAGTGATGGTGACGTCGTAAAGTATCAATGGGCAATATACTATGTTATTACATTCTTGCAGTTACTCAGACACCAATGAAAATTATTTGAATTTTAATTACCGTCACCTTGTGCTAATTTTGTTCAAGCATTGACTGAAATTATATGGTGTTAAACTTTATGAGTTGCCTCACCATTGCCCTTTGTTAACCTTAATGCCATACAATGCTTATTTGGCATGGTAAAGAGAATGGAGCACTCCACAGTTGCTTAAGTGATCATTTCCGTAAACAATCTTTTTTGCTCTAGTTACTACTACCCACAATTTTTTTAAAGTCTGATGATTGGCTAACATAAAAGGTTGGACTCAACCCCAAAACGAAATTTCCTCGGAAGATTGATTTTGTAGTTACAACAGACCGCTCAAGAAATTTGCATACGCTTCAAAGAGTGGATTTGAACAGCCCAATATGTCTATAATGAAAGCAGTGCATGATTGATATTGGCCTTTGGGTCAATTTTGTTAATAGAGTAGTGTGTCCCCCAGTAGTTGAAAAGGGGTGTCCAAGCAATTGGCTGTTTGTGATCATATAATTTGGTTCTATTTCTTTTATTAATTTTCTGTTCATTTCACTTTACAGGTTTTGAGCATGAGTAGATTGGGCGGAGCTGGTGCTGTGGCACCACTTGTAACAGATATTCCACTATCATCAGTTGAGGTTATAAAATGAAGATTATGTAGTATTTGCTATATTTCTTTTTAATCTTTCTCATGTCTTTAGTCACTATGCTACTTCTCTTTGTATTTTAGGAAGAAGGCAGCGATGGTGGAAGAAACCAACCAGCGTGGGAGAAGTGGTCTAACGATGGCACCGAACGTCAGGTGGCTAAGCTCATGGAAGAAAATGTCGGGGCTGCCATGCAATTCCTTCAATCGAAGGCTCTCTGCATCATGCCTATCTCATTGGCATCGGCCATTTACCAGACACAGCCATCAGACACCTCTAGTATTGTCAAGCCAGAAAGCAATCTCCCTCCATAGACAAACACTTCCCTCCCTCCCTCCCTCCATGGTCCCATCGGAAACTCATTATATGCTCCTTGGTCCCACGCCTTATTTGTCATTTTCAACCCCCCACAAATTTAGTTGCTCACTCCGTTCAAATTGCAATCAAAGTCAGATGCCATGGTTCTTGCTTTGTCCCCCCCCCCCCCTCCCCATCCTTCTTTTAACTTTTGTCAAAACAGGGCTTGATTTCAATATCCTAAAAAATGCAAGCAGTCCCTTAAAAGTCTTGCCAGCTTCCAAGTAAAGGTGAAGAATCGTCAAAGCTCACTTGATATGCATTTTTTTTTTCCTGTATCAATGGTGGGGGATGGTGGAAAATGATGGAAGCACTTTTATAGTGGGGCTCTCATTTATGCGTAGTGCTTGTGGGACCTTTCAAGAATAGTAGAGTATGTTTCAATTTGTATATCTATTTACTCATTTGAAGCGCTGAATTGCGTTAACGTGTTTCGCGCACTTTCACTCTTTTTTTCTTTTTAGAGAAATTCTTGGTCGGCATAGAATTCTTATCCAAGATAGACTACATACTGACATAATTTAATATGATGATTGTAGAGCTGTTTTATATAAAGTAGATTCGATAAGATCGAATTAAGTCAAGTCAGTGTATAGACATTTCTGTGTAAGATTTTTGTATTGACCTAACAATTTTCTTTTTTTATAGATGATAAAAGTGAGACAAAATCTTTTTAGGTATGGTTGAGATGGAAGTTAAACAAAGTATTGTTAGAATATTATTTTTTAATATTATTATTATTTGGAGATTTGAGAAGATTGAATTATTTATTATATTATGTTCCGTTTGGATTGTAAGATGAGATAATATGAATTGAAATGGTTTGTAAATAGTAATGAAAATTGTCAGGAGTTAAAAATTTATAAATAATAGTGAAATGAGTTGAGATCAAACTGGTTCAGATGAGTTGAGATGACATAATTTTACTATTCAAATGAGCTTTAGGCTGCGTTTGGATCTTCAATCCAACCTAACTTAACTCAACTCATCATTATAACTTTTTCAAATCTCAATAGAAAATATAATAAACAATTCAACTTTTTTAAATCTCAAAATAATTTTAATATTAAAAAATAATATTTTAATAATATTTTATCATCTTAACTCAATTCAACATCCAAACTCACATTTATAGTTAGATGGAAAAAGCAAAAAGGAAAAAGTGGGGCAGTTTAAAGAAGTTTTTGTTATCAAAATACAAGGTATTACAAAATATTTATTGGTATTTTGGAAAAGTTATGGCAGTCGCGAGTCTTATAATTAGGTAAAGATTCCATGACTTCTCAATCAATCGTGTAAATAGTTTTATGAAGAATACTTTATGCATTATTTTTCTGTCGTCTCAGAACTTTTTGCTCCTCTCGTTGAAGACCCCTCGTGACGGATGCCCGTGGAAAAACAAAAGTTAAAAAGGGGAAAAAACCAATTGCATCTGTTGCATCTCATGTAACCTCATATAGTTGCACTGTTGCAGTATCCTTTCTTGCTGGCTCTGTACTTCGGACTTACGCAAAAAGGTTCTGTACTTGACATTCTGGCTGGCCACAATGTGAGAGAGATCCTCCGTTATAAACGGCTGCCTATTGAAATAAATTAAGTTGAGATGATAAAATTTTATTAAAATATTAAATTTTAATATTATTATTATTTTAAAATTTAAAAAAATTAAATTATTTATTATATTTTATATTATAATTTGAAAAAATTATAATGATGAGTTGAAATGAAATAAGTTTAGTTTGATAATCAAACGTGTTGTATTTAGATATTGAACTGAATTGAGTTAAGATGATAAAATATTATTAAAATATTATTTTAATATTATTTTTATTTTAAGATTTGAAAAAGTTAAATTGTTTATTATATTTTATATTAAAATTTAAAAAAATTGTAATGATGAATTGAGGTGAGTTGAGAGTAGTTTAGAGTCCAAATGTATCCGATTTGTTTGGATACAAAAACCATCTCATCTCATCATTATAATTTTTTTAAATTTTCATATAAAATATAATAAAAAATTTAATTTTTTCAAATTAAAATATAATATTCTAACAATATTTTATTCAACTCATTTAAAATCATCTCCTTTCGTTATTCAAACGATTATTGATTGCCAAACATAGAAAATAATGGTAAATTGTACGGAATCATAATATATATTTTTATACATGTGATGCGACAAGATTTGATTTGTAAAAAAAATTAAAATTAAATTATTAAAGAGCTTTGCGGACAGAATGAAATCAATTGAATAAAATAAATTAATATCCTATTAAGAAAGGCCAATTTTATGGCTGTGTTAATATTTTTCAGAAACATTTGACTGGGGTTTATTTTGAGGGGAAATGGACAGGACAGCACTGTTGGTATTGTACTTTTCTTGATTATATCATAAACCTAAATGCTTTGCCGAATGCTATTCTAGACCCATCGATTGTCTGATTTAAGACAACGGGCTTGTGGTGGCCTAAAATGAAATACATCATCATTTCTTGTAATGCTGTTGTGTGAGAGGATAAACATGCTGTAATGTTCCAAAAACTGATATATCAGTTCGAGGGGATCTTGGTACCCAAAAAGGGTCTTGAATTTGAATGCAGTTTATATGATTTTCAAATTTTATGATTTTATGATTTCAATAGACATAATAAGAAAAAGTAAGTTTTTAAATATATTTAACATTTTTCATATTAATTTGTAAATTTATTTGGAAGATTCTCTGCATATCTTTACAAATTGCTTTTATAAGGATTTCAAACCTTACTCACAGAACCCTCCATCTCTACGCTTCCGCACTTTGGCGCGCAGACAGTCTCTCAGAGAACATAGAGATAAAAGAAAGAAGAGAGAATCTCCCACAAAGATGGATAAGAGTCTCTCAGTTGACCTAATGGCATTGAACCGGACGTTACTATTACAACCATCTTCATTATCTACGACGAGAACAACGAGGAACTTTGTCTGTATAATACCAAAAATCCCGTTCCCAAACTTGAGAATCCCATCTCTGGTCCCACCATCTCCCACAAATCGGTGCTTGCAGTTGAGATGCTCGGTGGATCATAAGGACCAGCAGCAGTACAGTAACAACACCCAGGTGGCGTATTCGAAGCCCGCGGAGATCCCGTGGAGTAAGGAGCTCAGCAACACGGTGAACCTCATCGGCATTGTCGGCACCGCCGTCGAGATCAAACACTTACCCTCTGGCAAAGCCCTCGCCTGGACGCGCCTCGCCATCAAGAAGTCCGCCTCCCTGACCTCCTGGTAATACTTATCATCCTCTTCTCTGTTCGGATACGATTATGTTGTTTTGTTGCAAAGGTTTGATGTTTCCATTGTAATTTTTGCGACTTTTTTGGTTCTTAAATGTAATTATATAAATATATATTTTTAAATATTAAGTGGGGAAATAAATTGAGTGTTGGGTTCTTAACGTGGGTGGCGGTTGAGAATTGGTGTTTGTGTGTGTAAGCTTTTTTGGGTTTGGGTTGTATTTGCCTATATGGACAATGAATTTAATTTTTATATTTTATTTAATTTTAGGAATTCCACTTGATGTCTTTCTTGGGGAAAGAGAAAAGACAAAGGTTGAGAGTTTACACTTGGGGGATGGAAGGACATAAAACTAGGTTGGTGACTAAAAAAGAAGAGGATTGGGAAAGGGGAGTGGAATTGGGAGAAGGAAATGAGCCAGTGATGTGTCTGGAGCAATGAATGTTGATTGTTGAGAATGTATTAGTTCTGTGCTGATGATAGTTGGATGATAATATGGTTTTGAAAAGACAGAGACCAGCAACTCAAGTCAGAAAACCACCGTTATAAATTTTGGTCGTGTGTGCGTTTGGCTGGGCTATGTATATTTTTTGTTTTCAACTGATTTCCCCCATTAATCAGTTTAAGTCTTAGCAAATTCACCTATACGTGAATGCTGTGTCAGTAGCTCAGTGCTAAACCATTATCTTTGTTGAGAATGACAGTTATGTAATTCAGGATAAATTTGACATTTTGGGATGAGCTAGCGCATATTTCTTTTCAGCATGTGGAGAAGGGCCACCAAATATATGTCTCGGGGCGGCTGGTCGCAGATATAGTTGAAAGCGAAGATGGAAAACAGCAGACCTACTACAAGGTTTTCATTATGTATTAATTACCAGAGTCGATTCCCCATATATAGTTTGTTTGCCCCCTGCAATTATAATTGTTTTAGCTTTTTTGCAGGTAATTGTTCAACAACTTAAGTTTGTTGGAAGGAGCTTCTCATCCTCGCCTTTGTATGATCATGACTCTAATTCCATGACGGCAGGTGAGACAGATTCTCGATTGAGAAGAGTTTCTTGCTGTTTGAATGCTCCTGTTAATTGTTACCTCTATTTTTGTAGGTAAAAAGCTTGAAAATATTGCTGCAAGTAATGTGGGTTCTGTCGAAGAATTATGGCAAGCCTTCTTTGCTAATCCACTGGATTGGTGGGATAATAGGAAGAACAAGGTACTCACTCGTTGGTCAAGAAGGTTCATTTATTTACTTCTGTTTATAGGAATGACACATAAATTTTTGCAATAAGGAGGATTAGATATCCGGTACTTTATGGGTGTGCGTGTGCTTACACCCTTGGATGTTATAAGGAGAATAATACCTATACTTTGCATGCATGAGGGTCTCATTCACCATCTTATGATGTAATCTGCACAATAATTTACATAACTGAATAAAAAGTACTAATGAACACTAACAAAAAAAGGTATAATGGATCAACAAATAGTTCTTTCTATAAATCTTGTGATAAGATGTTCTTTCAACTAAACAATGATAACAGAAATGCTCTGGAGTATTACAAGCGGATCTGAAATTTTATCATCATCCAACTAATTTCTTGTTGATTTTTCTGCAAAAGCATCTCAAAGATCAATGGAATTTTGCTTCTGTTTACAGAAGAACCCAAAATATCCGGATTTTAAGCACAAAGATACTGGAGAAGCTTTGTGGGTTGAAGGCAGGTACAATCCGCCATGGGTTAAGTCCCAACTGGCAATACTGGATACACGAATGGGGTCCCTCTATGATCGGGATGCTAGGATTGATGCAATGCAAATATAGTGGCTGGTGATAAATTTTTGCCTTTCTAAGTGCTTATGATGCTGATCTTTAGGTTTGGTGCTGATGGGGCAGTTTCTCTGTATATTTTTCTCCTTTTGGCGGATAATCTGGAAGATCTCCGGAGAATGTGTTGAAAGTTTGCAGTCTACAGTGTGCTTTTTACATGATATGCAAATTATAAGTCGGTCTGCGTTTACTTCCCTTGGAGGTTATGATGTTGATGTTTCTGTATTGGTGCTAATGGGACAGTTTCTCTGTATATTCTTCTCCGTTTTAATGTTTGCAATTTACTTGAAAAAATAGATTGGCTGATCTCCCATTTTGGCTCTTCCAAGCAGCCAGATTACTTTTTAACCATGAAAGGTGGACTTTCAGACTCATTTGAACAAAATATCATTTATTCTGCTTGTTCATCAACAATTACATTTTTGAGGTATAATCGTTGGGGCCAATGTTGGTGCAATAAGGCGACAATGTCTGCCTTCACAAATGGTATTAGTAATTATATCCGTTGTTACGCCATAATGTTATTCATAAGCTTGTTAAGACGATGTTATCATGTTTGCAAAGGCGATGCTTTAGAAAGTCTTAAAAATTAGGTTTTCTGAAGGGACATTACTTTTTCTAAGAATATCCATTAGTTCTTGGTTATCCATTTGACTTTTGAGATGATTTTTATTGTTTTTTTATTCTAGATCTATATAAATTGTGATTTGATTGTCTAACCTGTTGTGATTACATTAGAAAACAAACATATCAACCAGGAAAAAGAAATAATTGTGCAAAATCTTCAAATGATATAACACCTGAAATTAATGCCTAAATTTTAACTTTAATAAATAGAGCCGGTCCCATATTTTTTTAGCTTAAAGACCAAGAAACAAAGCGGTCCTTCTCTTCCTCTGCATTAAAGATATTCAATGTAATGTGCGGGAATGCTCCGTCCAATCTCTTACTAATAAGTTATCTCTTGGCTATAAAGTTATAAACAGCAGTAGCGGATAGCAGAATCCCAGGATGGTCCTTGAAGTCGTCCTATGTTGAGGTAAAGGACACAAATTATCATGCATTTTTTCTGTATAAAACTTGCCATCTGGATCAAGTTGTCTGAGCAGTTGGATGCTTGGTTGTTGATTGGTCTATTGTTACCAGCAACCATACCTCAGCTGCTGGGATTTCATTATTTTCAATATCCTATGTCATTGTTTTGGGACACACCCTGCTGTCAAAGTACCCGGACATTATCTGTAATAATACTAGGTTCATGCATATGACTTAAACAGAATTGGAAATATGTGCCCTGTTTACATTTTCCGATATATTACCTTTTAAGAAAGAACAACCTATTCAGAAAGTAACTAGGATCATCCTGATGCATCTTAATAGAAGAGCTAACAAAAAAATGTAAAAAATAAAGTTGGAACACCTTAAAGGAGGACCAGTACTAGTGTAAGTTGGGGTGAGGATGGGCGAAGTGGGTAAGAAATGACGGAATGAATCAGCCAACATCTTGCCTAGTCGAACCTGGGCTCGCGTGGTTAGGTGCAGACCATCCGGCTCAAGTGACAGACCCTTGGCGTCCACTGTTCGCAGGTTCAAGAGATCAATTCCCAGCTGAGCTTCTCTAACAATCTTTATAAAAGGTCCTGAACCTGACGCCAGAGCCACCTACCCACAAAAAAACTACCAACTTTACTCTCATTGTAAAAATGCAGCCACCTCATTTACTACTGATAGAGCAGTTTTGTAATTGCTTGCTGTTGGGTTGTGACCTTTGACTTGTAAACTTCTAATCACTGTGATTGTTACAGTTTATTAAATTCTCTCTTCAGAGAGAGAGAGATTATCAGATTTGCCCCGTGCAGAGTTTCAAATAATATAAATCCCCCCCGAATATTTTACGCTGGCCTGGTCTTTCCTTTTTCGAATCAAACCAATTTGAGAGGATGTTAATTCTTATTTTTTATCATTCCATGAATAATTATTGCTTCAAAGAGAAGTATATATGAAAGCTATCAATGTCACATGATTTAGGTCATCTAGCTTGATCTAAATTCAATAACTCAATTCCCATTACTAGAAAACAGCAAACGATCGACCATCTTATATTTCTCTCAGTAACCAAACCATTTGCAGATTTATGAATGGTAATAGAAGAAAACAGAACTTTAGTAGACTTGGAACCTCGTTCAGTTAAAATAAAGAGACAAAATCATACGTTCGTATACCTGGATTATTGGGAGCAAAGGAGACTGCAAATCATCCCGAAAGTCCACGAAAAACCTCTCCAGCTTTCTCTTATAATCGGTATGATCTTCTTTTGTCACTGTGTCGCTCTCGCCTTGATACCAAAGAAGCGCTTGAATAGTGCCACCATCTTGCAACGAAGACCGAGCCCTCCTCATCAACTGTTTGTAAAGGAAAGTCCCTTTACCCCACTCTCTTATCTTAGTCCCACCGACCGCGCAAGGCACCAGGCCAATGACCCCAAAGGTGGGGTCTTTGGCCAAGACTGCGTTGGCAAAAGCCATGCCTGGTCCAACCCCAACTGTCTTCTTGACATCAATGTCCGCATGCAGAGGCTCATGCGCTAAAACCCATGTGCGGTTTGCGCTGAGTCGGAGAATGGAGGGGCTGGGTTTGCACTGGGGAGGTACGATGCCATCCCAGGTGGCAGCGCCGCCGGTGATAGTTTCGTTAACGACACCTCCACGTCCGGCCATGTTGCTCTGTCCGGCTAAGATGAATATATTTTTGTTTAGGAGTTGATAATGGGGCCTCACCGACCAAACTTGAAGGAGAAGGACTAAGAAGAACAAGGGTTCCATATCCCTTTTTCTAGTTTTCTCTTTCACTTTGCAGGCGCAGTACTATTGTGGGAAGTGAAGGGAGGGATCGATGATCCTCTTTTTTCTCCTTAATCACGTCGAAAGCAAGACATTTATGCTTGCTTCTCTTTCTGTATGTTTGAATATTTCTGACAATTTTGGCGTAAAAATACGGAGTACGTACTGTAGTGTTTTGTCAATAAAATTGGGGTTCCATTAAAAAAAAAAAAAACGTTTTGTAGTACTGTTCATTTAATAAACCTGTGAGTGATGGAAGTTGTCTAATGTTTGTTTGGGATGTCAAGATATTGTTGAACTTTCACGAAAGACAGATGTTAAGTAAAAACTTGCAAAGGAGGTATATGTTGCTTTCTGTTCATGCTTTGATGGATTAGGTATCATCTGCAACGTCTTTGTCTCTCTCTGGAGGCTTTCAACTCATCTTCTTGTTACTCCAAAATCTTTGGTTACCTTTAAATTGGAGTGGGTCGTGATTAAGTAATCTTCAAGCCCTTTCATCAAGTGCATTAATGGATTAATTGGCTACTTGTTGGTTCCAAAGGTAGTTTAATTTTGGCATTCAGACTTTGTAACACCCCGTACCCAGAGGGTCAGGGATCAATTAGTTCATGTTTCTTAAAAATAACAACTCAACAATCTAAAAATGTACTCTAAATGACAAGGAAAACTATTCTATAGCATGTAAAACTCATTTATTTCAAATTTGACGTTCCTTCATAACTAAGCTTCAAGTGTAAACATGAACAAGAAATTAAACTCCACAAGTCTCAAATAATACACTATTAACTCAAAATACTAACATAGTAAGAATTTAATTCTTTAATAAATATTCCAATGGACCCTTGAACCCTTTGGCACTTATTCAAAACTGGTAATCCACTAGTGTCTCTCAAGCACTTATTCCTCTACTCTCAACTAGTTTCACACATGCTTCTTATTCCTAATCTTCAACTGGCACCTCAGAGTCATCTGAAAAATATTAGAAATAAGGAGTGAGTTATAAATAACTTAGTAAGCAACGATCCTATACTAGTATGTAAACATGAGCGATTTACAAAGTGCATAAGATAGACACCTGTCAAAATAGTTTAAATATTTCCAGAAACATGTCGGTTCGGTTTTTTCACTAAACCGAGACCGACCGAACACCTAATTTGAGAGGTGAAAACCGATCAAAACCGACTGGTGTTAAGGGGTGAAACCGGCCGGTATCGGTTCTTCCGGTTACCGGTCGGTTGATCGGTTTGATCGCGGTTTGCGCAGTGGGCCGTGTGGTTCGTCGGCGCCGAGAGAGGAGAGAGGGCCGTGGGTCGTTGGCGTCGAGAGAGGAGACTCTTAGAGTGAATCCGTGAAAGCCGTGAGGACCGGGGAGGGGGAAAGGGAGTCTGGACTCTAGGAGATATCACAGAGCAGTGAGGACGACTGGACGACTACGAAGAAGGAGAAAACCGGGGGGGGGGGTTAGACCGGCCTGAACCGCAGACCGACATCGGTTTTATGAATTTGCTACCGCCGGCCGACCGGTTCTCTGCCGGTTTCAGCCGGTTCCTGAATCCGACGGTCGATCTCCGTCGACGGCGGCCGGTCCGGTCGGTTTATGTACACCCCTAACACACACAAAGACCTTCGGCGCAAGTATACTGAACAACATCAAAGATAGAACAGAGGTCATGTTTACTCCTATGGTAGGGTTGTGCATTCTGTAGATAGCCACATAAAACATAAATATTAAGTTAACAAAGTGATTGCACTAAAAAATTAGAGGCCACAATTTTACACTCGTGGTGAGGTCAGACATAAGAGGCTACCGTTTTACACCCGTGGCAAGGTTAGACATTAGAAGCCACCATTTTACACCCGTGACAAAGTCAGACATCGAAAGCCAAATTTATAAACTGGACCCGCAACCAAAATGTAACAAAATCTTATGCTTTGGGATTTTCATATGCAATGCCATATAGGAATAGTATATTGATAAGATAATATCATATAATCGGATAACTATTTCAGATTTCATATTCAAAGTTTATGTAGTAGAGAAATAGAGTGCAAAAATATGCTCATGTCTACATCAGTCATGATAAAATGTCAAATGTCAAATTTCAAAATAGGCTAGTGCGGAAAATAACCAAGATTGTTTTCATAACAAAATATGCAAGTTTTCAGAAAAACTCAGTCAGTTTTAGGCAAAGTCTAGTATAGAAACACAACTTACCTGACTTTTGTAGTATACTATCTAAGCTTTGAACTTAGAATAGAACCAGTATCTCGACCTAATCCAAAATACCACTAATATATAAGTATCTCAATTTAACACAGAGCCATACTGCTAATAAAATTCCAAAGTCCAAACTATAGTTCGATACGAGCCTAATGAACAACCCATAAACCAAAATAGTCTATCATGGCACCTTGGTTTTATTAAGGTCCAATCACAACGTCCATCACACTACTCCACCACTAAATTAGCCCAACCTTGGATTCGTTGAAATTTCACTCCATCACACATGACAAATTCATGCCCTCCTTCGACCACGACAATCATAGCTAGGGAATCTCCAAATGCCAACAAATCATGGAATTATTCAACTACCAATCCCAACATCAAACACATACAACGGGCAACCAAAACTTCCAATGGGCACCATTACAAGACCTACGAAGTTAACAATGGTAATGAGGCTAAAGCTCGAGACTACCTTACCAACTCTCGAAGCAGCGTTCGGTCAAGTTTGATGGTGTGATTGCATTGTCTATTGACGCTCAGGAAGCTTTGCAATAGTGAGGGGACACACAGTGTAAAAATAAAATCGAACAAGGATGGGGCAAGGGAAGAGTGTAAACAAGGTAGAAAGAAGAGCGTACTGACGGTGGTGACACAGTGTAAAGAACGGTAGGGGTGCAACGGGGTCCCTGCGGTTTGCAGTTTCGTGCATAAAGAAGAGAAGAAAATTAGAGTCTTACGGCAACAAAGGGAAATGACTGCGTGTTCCAGTGTGAAGATGACAGGCGATCGGCGTGGAGGCACAACCTGGAGGGGATGAAATAGTGGAAGAAATGCGATTTAAGCAAAACCTATGGCCTAAATTAGCTACAATTACAAAGAAGAGGATTAAAAAGAGTCTGAGAGCAGGTGGGGCGTGGTGGGGTGGGTGGGTGGGTCTACATAGGAGGGAAGAGGTAGGGCAACGAGACTGGGGAAGAAGAAGAAAAGAAAAACTTGATGAAACAGTGCGTTTTGCACCTTTTTTTAGCTGGGTCTTACAGAATTCATAATCAGGGTTTCAAAAATAATATATATATATATATACACACTATACTCTCAAATCATATTTATCTTATTAGATTTGATATGCCATTATTTACAACTCTTGAATCAACTATTGCTCTTAATAGAAAAATATTAATGATTAACTATTAATGTCAAATCAATATAATGAGATGAAAGATGAATATAATATAGTATACGTATAAGGCTCAAAAGGTGAACTAATAAACTAAAGAAATGAAAGTGCCTCACTGCATGCATGTGTAAATGCTGATTCTTAGGCTACATTTGGATAAAAGTTGAAAGTTGATGTGTGTTGAGAAAGTTGAAAGTCCATCATGGCATCTCTCTAAAAAAATGTTGTATGTGTGTCATTTTCCAACTGATAACTATGATGGAAAGGTCTTGATATTTGCCAATACCAAAATAATGCATGAGCCGCGTCTGTACCACCACCTGAGTGGGATGAGGATGGCATGGAGTCGAATTTGAAGACTTGAGGCGAGAAAATTGTTGATGGCAAGCATGTATGCATTGAAGGCATCATGCATGGTTTTGTGACGGCGTGTGCATGGCCTCATCGTTGCTTTGATCAGGGCGATGATCGTTTTTTTTAAGATTGACGGTTGAGATCAACTAGTTTAGTGGCCGAGTGGTGTGCGTGGATTTTGGGTGGCCGAAAGATAGTAAAGCTAATTAAACAATACAAACATCTTCTTTGGAAAAAGAATCTCAAAAAAGTTGGTAATGGAAGTTGCTTTTCTTGCTTTGACGAAAAGGAAGAGAAAAAAAATCTTAAAGAGAGAAGAAAGTACTGTATTTGCTTCTTTTCCTATCTTACTAAGGTGCCACAAAGTAGTACTTCACAAATTTTTTCATGTATATGATCTAATTATTTGTGACCAGGAAAGCATGTACAATTTTCAACTCCTGAATTGCTACTTCCAATATGTTTTAATGATTTGCCATTAACTTCAATCCATATCGCATAAAATCATTTTTAGTTATTGAATTCTTACTGGATAATTACTTGAAAACTTTGTTCTATATATAAATTACCCTTTTTGGAGGTCCTGATACCAAAGTTTTGAATACCGTACCGGAAGTCGTACCGGTCAAGGCACTGGAACGAAATATTTCGATACCGGTATCGTTTCGGGATAACATTTCGGTACCAATACCGTTTCGTTTTGGAATAGTTTATACTTGGATAAATTATATGTATGCAAGTATTAACTGTCTTCTAAAATAACAACAAAATAAGACATAGACTCAATACTTTTTAAATACAAGTCTTAAGTTTTAAGTTACAACTAACATAAACATCAACATTATCATGATAAAATCATTAACGTCACCACCATCCTAAAAAATCACTCATCCTCATCAAAAAGACAATAAGGATCAAGATTCGACATGTTAATCAAAATATTTTCATCAACGTTACCAGCTTCATTAACATTAACACCAACATTATCATCATCTTTCTCATTTAGTGAGGTTAATGGCTCCTCAATACTTGCCCAATCCAAATCTTCTCCATCAAGAAGCTCAGATTCTTCACCCACCCATTCCTCCATCAAGTCAATATTTTCAAGATTGATTGGATTTAAAGCATATCTTCCTTTTTTTATGCTCTTGTCAAAATAAAATCAAACATAAGTGAAAATATTATATATTTTTCAACGATGAAAAACATTATTATTAAAAAAATTTACCTCTCTCGCAGCTTCAAACATTAATGCACTAATCTATTTCTCTTCTTCAAATGAATAAAATCAAATATGCTCCAGTTTCTCTCACATCCAGTTGCACTATAACATTGACTTAGTACTCGAACAGCAAACTGTGAGACAATATAAAAACAAACACTATAAAAATATAATCTAAAATATCTTTATGATTAAAGAAAAAATAAAATTAATAGAAAAAATTACTCAAACCTCAATTTATACCGTGAGACAATGGTATCACAGATTTTTTTTTTTTTAATCACAGATTTTTATCACAGATACAATGTACAATTTAAAAACAAACAATCACTATAAAAATATAATCTAAAAAATCTGTGTGATTAAAGAAAAAAGTAAATTAATAGAAAAAATTATTTAAAAGCTCAGCTCATATCGGACTGTGGACGGCGCGAGATGACTGCTGGCCTGGAGGCTGGGACTCGGATCACTGCTGCAGTGCTGCTGCCGGCTGAAATTCTTGAATTCAAGCACGTCTGGGATGAGGAACAGAGGAAGCCAAGCTGCCGCTGAGATGAAGACTGAAGAAGTTTGGGGGAAAAAAAAAAAAAGAATGTAAAGCTTAAAGTTAAAACCTAAGGCACTTGATTTCTGAAAATGCTCCTGAATGTTTACTGTAATTACAAAACTGCCATCTTGTAATTACAAAACTACCATCGAAGTCTTAGCCGTTAGCAGCCGAATCGGATACCGGCTGAAATATATGTTTCGGCCGAAACATACAATATCGGCCGGTATTTTTACCGGTACGAAATGCACTGTTTTCGGTACTGGTCCAGTCATCGGTACGGAATATACCGGCCGTACCGGCTGGTACGGAACGGAATTAAAAACACTGCCTGATACCACTACCATAAACCTTATATAAATATATATATATATATATATATATATATATGATATATATTAATGATCTATCCTAGCTCGTGTCAAGCGGAATTGGTCATGCATATTATGTAAGCCCCGGTGATCCCAAAGGTCGAGTTAGTTCCTGTTATCTAAAATCATCTTCCATAATACAATTATATATACCCTAAAGACTCCACAAAATATAAATTTATTTGTTCAACACAAATATATATATTCCTGATCCACAGGGACGCCCAAGAAATACCTCAAAATAACAAATTAAAATCTTCATAAAGACTCATAAATATCCATGTCTCAAAATACCCAGAATAACAGGAAAAAAAATCTACTATATAGGACTCTCCAATAACTATTGTACCCTTTAGCACTTATTCTTCTACGATCATCAAATCTTGCTAATACTTCCTACTCTTGATTTTCAATTGAACCATCAAAATTATCTGAAAAATATTGTGGAGATAAGGGGGTGAGTTATCAATAATTCAGAAAATAGAGAACATATAATAGTATGTAAACATAAGTATTTACAGAGTTCAGAATGCATAATTAGAACATGTTATAAAAAATATAAGAGCAAAAGTTCAGAAATATTTTTATTCAAAAATCCTTTGGCATAGCCTAACTGAACATCACATCAGAAACAAAATTTCATATTTAACCCCCATAGTAGGGTTGTGCAAATCCTATAGCTAACTGAGTAGAAATAGAATGTGAAATCTTCACTTATTATTCTCGAAGCCCCAAGTGTGCATACAGGAAATGTCACACAGAAAATCACTTTACTTCCAAAGTGGGTACACTGGAAACAAAAAAGTTGGTACCAACCCGAATAGAGGCCACAATTTTACAATCGTGGTAAGGTCAAAACTAAACAGAAACAAAATGTCATGTCAACAGTTTTCAGATACCACATCATATCATATTGAAGTACAAAACAGAATCATATCATTTTCACATATTCAAAATAGATTCAGAGCATCTTCACATAATATGCATAAATTTTTAGATTTCATATTCACTCTTTTAGCACAGTTCAGAAACATAATGTCAGAATTTTGCTCAGGTTTACACTAGTCATGACAAAAATAATTTTCTCTTTCTTTACAAATTTCACGAGTAATGCAGATAAATGACTAAGGTTGTTTTCACTTATTATTTTCATAACAAAACATGTATATATTTCATAAAATCAACCTCAGTCCAATCGTTTTACGCAAAGTCTAGCATAGAAACCCCGTTTACCTTGACTTTTTATATTTTCTGAATTTTTTCACAACAGTGACGAACAAATATCAATCATCACCTATCAAATAAACAGGAAACTTACTTAATTCTCTAATGATACACATATTTCGATATTTAAGCCCAAAATGCTAAAATAACCTCCAATAAGTCTAAAATCCTCGCAACCCTAAAATATCATCACTTTCCAACTACATCGATATCTACTTAACTTTTCTGACTAATACATTAAACTCTAAAATATTTCTGCAGAATAAAATGTATGGCTACACATTTATTCAATTAAAACTAAGCTCATATAAAATGCATCTCTACTTAATATTCACTCAATATAATTCCAACTCAATCACAAGTTTATTTATCATCAAGCCCAACTTAAGATACATGTCCCATTTTAAAAGTCAAGCCCAACCACATTCAACAAGTATTCTGTCAAGGCATACCTATTAAGGCAATAATGTAAAAACATTTAAAAGAGTACTCGGGGTACTTTACGGATAATCACATGACCAAAGGGCTTTGATGGCAATTTTTTTTTTTAAATAATGCTACACCTAGGGTTACTAGAAGACACCCCATCTTTATGAAGAAATAGAAAACTCACTAGAGTATGAACATAATAACTAGCATTTTTGTAATACTTTAAAGGTATGTTGTGCTTTACGTAAAGACAAAGCCAACTTTTAGGTTGTAAAGGATAAGCGTTCACTAGAGAGACATGGAGTTGTGCGATGGAGACTCACTAAGAGTAAGGAACCATGCGACGGAGAGAAGAAGGGCGTGCTACTGTGTTAGAGGCCTGAACTACAGTGAAGTGTCGGTTGTGCGTTCCAAGGAGGAAGAACATGAAATATGAGAGAGAGAGAGAGAGATGAAAGAGAAAGACATGAGAGGGAGAAACAGAGAAGAGACAATGGCATACGGTGCAACGATGAGCAGTTGAGGTAGTGGGTGGCAGTTTCCGTCGCTAGTAACGGTTGGCTTTGTTCTGAGGAGTACAAATAAGGGCCTGTGCGATTGATGTGTGGAAGAACTAGGGCTGTTGGTGTGGACATGGGTTGCTATGTTTTTGGGTGTGAAAAACAGGGCTTGTTGTGCGATTGCAGGTGGTTGTTGGCTCTCTTACAAGGTGGTTTTAGGGTTGGGCTACAGTGGCTAAGCAGATTGGGCGGCAGTGGTGGAGCTAATTAGGCATGTGGTTGCTCGGGTTTTGGTGATGGACATGTGACAGGGGCTCGCAGTGGTTTTGTTCTGGAAGTTTGGATGTGGAAAAGAAGAAGAAAAAGACAAACGTGCAGACTGAGTGATGGTGGCTTTGAAGAGATGCGACTTCGTCAGGGAGAGGTTGTCTTGCGAGGCAACTGCTTGTCCCTTGCAAGGGCTGTTGCTCCATGCAACAGAGACTGAGGGAAGGAGACGACAGCTACATGAAGGAGGGGTTTTACAGAAACTCAAGGTTCCATCAACCCTAGTTTGGAAAAATATGAACATGCAAGTTACGCGCGTGTGTGTGTATATATATATATATATATATATATACGCCCTGCCATGAACCCTAGTGTGGTGGAGACGTGCATGGTGTGGATTTTGATCTTTGATTCTTACAGGCTTGGATTTTTGGGCCCATTTGAGAGTATTTAAGCTAGGTCTCGACTCAAATTTTAAAAATAATACAACTTGTCCCATAAAGTTTTTGAGCAGAATTTTCTTAGTCTATTAATGGTGATAAATATATCACATCTTACTTAGTAAGATAGTAATATAGTGTATAAAATTTTCCATATATAGCCCTTCCAGGATCTGGATGCACGCACGGCCTGCATGCATAACATTAATTAGTAGCATTTAAAACCAATTAATAAGAAAACTCAGAGTTCAGAGACATGGTAAGAGGAACGTCGACAAAGTCGAAGAAAAATGTTGTATTTGTAGCCTTCTATATCTTACTAATACATATGTAGCACATATATATCTTGGGACAATATGAACCGCATTTTATCCTCTGTACAGTTGGATATCAATTACTACTGTATTTTGTTTCTCCTTTTTTTCCCCTTTTTCCAAGCTTTCCAAGCTTTCCTGTACTGCAAGTATTGGTTCTCAACAGCTGACAAAGGACTAGACTCTTAAAGGCTGAAACCAGCACTGAGCGAGGAAAAAAAATTATGGAATCTGACAAATATATGTTGTGTCCTGTCAGAACTCATGCCAAAAGATTCCATGTCCAAGTCGCCTTGACGTGTTTTCTGGTAGTTGTCTCTCCTCTCGTGGGTTTTCATAGACAACCCAAGCCTCTAGCTTCTGATCCTTTCATGATTCTCAGCCTCTTACAGGAGAAAATGAACATACTGCAGTCAGAAGAAACAACTTTGTCAGCTTGGATAAGGATATAGAGATCACGCTTAGTCATTAATAGAGAGACTTGCAGAGAAAGCCGGCCTTGATCAAGTGAAATAGGGAGGAGTTTTTAGCATAAAACATGAAGTATTTTGGTCATTTAAAAGGAGTAGGAGATCAGGGAGATCATGAAGAGAAGAACTTACTCCCATGGAACATCTCCAACCAACATCCAGTCACCATCTTTGTCTTCATAAGTGGGAGCATATTCAGATCCATTGTAGCCTTCCCTTTCTGAATACTCACCTGAAAATTAATTGCAGCGTACATAGTTAGAAAATTAATATACAATGTTTAATCACTTTCATCATCGTTATCATGATGATCATTGTAGTAGTAGCAGAGGAATGTAATCTTACCTATGGTGAACTTGAACATATTTTCCAAGGCCGTGAGGAGTTCTGGGTAGCTCTTGTACACCTTGAGATCAACCTTCCTCAGATAAGGTGCTCCATCCATGCTTACTTTCACGTACATCCCTGCACCATCTCCCTGATCAGTTTTCTTTTGTTGGAAGCTGTTTCTCCTGAAAGACCGAATCGGTGGCCACCCGACTACTTGTGCCCTGCCATCATGCATCAACCAACACACACACATATATATAAAGTCAGTATCTATACATTATTTGTATATATAACGTACCAATCTAACTTTTTTTGCAAACAGCTTACTCACTTGGCTGGAGGCTGATCATGATGACTATCTGGGTCACCATTTCTAGCATCAGAAACGTTGGAATTGCTCTTGGAACTTGACTCCTGGGTCATGATTCCCTCTGGTGAAGCTCTCTTATTATTTCTCACCACTACTACAGTACTAGCAGATGATGATTGTTTCTCATACCCAATATCACTGCTACTAATCCCGGGCAACCCTAATCTCAGCTCAGTCGCCTCAAGATTTAGATCATCATGATGACCCCCACAATTCACCGACTTTTCCATTTTTGCTACACAATTATTCAAAACCCCAAGTACTACAAGTTGAACACCTTGACAAAGAGATCACTTTGCACGCGCTAAAAGAGATCGGATTGTTGTTGGTGAACTCGATCTGATGATATTGCCCAATTGATGAGCGAAGCAAGAAGCATGTGTTGGTGAGAAAGATGTGAAAGAAAGCACTGAGAATTTTATAGGGTCAATAGTGAGGGACAATATCCGAGTGACTTTATTCTGTTGAGAGGCACCGTGGACTACGGTGCTCAATGGGAGGGGGACAAGGGAGGGACAAGCTCGGCCGACGCTATTAAAGGCCGTGGACCAGGTATTGACGGGTGAGATGAGGGGTTCTAGGGTGAGCTGTTTGAGGAGGAGCGTTGGATCACGGGGATGGAGAGAGACAAGCCCATGTGATAGTAAGGTGTCCCACGTGGATGTCTTTGATTGGCAAGGCATTGCCATGAGGTATGCAGCATGACATATTGAGGGATTCATTCATGCATGCATGTGGCATAGTCAGATGATCATGATCATCTCCCATGCACATAACTTAAATTTTCTGAATATTAGTTATATTAATTTGTTTAATTTTTCTTTTCCATAGATCAAGGCTCTCGATCCGTCTCTGATCTCTGCCTTCGATCGGTTCACTCACTCACCTAACCATAAGTGTCATATGTCTATGGTAGTTGACACACGACCATCGTAAATAAATAGCACGTACATAAGATATGATCATGTCTATACATACATACGTATACGTACATTATACATGATGATACACACATTATATATAATTCTCTTTTAAAGCATGATCATGTATTGGTATATATATATTGATATATATTTATATATGTTTTGAAATGAAATGGTTGTTTAATTCTGAAGGCGTTTGCATTTAATCGATGGGCCTAGCAAAGAGTAGTACAGATAATTAACTGAACCTGGTCAACAAAATTGTGGTCCAGGAATTGATCGAGCATATAATATACTAATTATTAAATATTGCTGAATACTGTTATATATGTATGTAATGTGTTAAAAAAACCATAATTAATAATCGTTGGTACAAAATTGTATGTGGTAGCTCATGAATTTGATTGTCTCTTCATAGAGTTTGGGTGATGTGCGTGGAAAAGTCACATTAATGTGCGTGGAAAAGTCATTGTTATTATATATTGTAATAAGGTAGCTAGCTGCTCTATCATCATCATCATCAATTAATAATTATTCATTACATATCTATCTACAAGTTTCATTTTTATAAGACATTAATTACTTATGGAAAATGAAGGATATTATATGGGTGCTTCTCGGCCTTAAGAATATATATATATATATATATATATATATATATATATATATATTTATATAATTACATGCATGCATGGATGAGTCGATCGACTTTACTTATAACTTTATATATATTTCCTCATATCTGATAGAATTGGTGTAGATCGAACACATATTCTCTGTTTCACTTACATGCTCAAAGCTGATTTGCAAACAAAAGTTTAAAAGTTACTTTTTTAGATATTAAATTGAGTTGAATTGAATTGAGTTAAAATGATAAAATATTATTTTTTAATATTATTATTATTTTAAAATTTTAAAAAAATTAAATTATTTATTATATTTTATATTAAAATTTAAAAAAATTACAATAATAAATTAAGATGAATTGAATTGGATTGAGGATTTAAACGAAACATAAATTAATTTTTCTATTCAGTCAAAAATGAGTTTATTCAAATTAGTATATATTAATTAAGATCATTTAAACAACCCTAGCATGACAAGCTATAATATAGCATGCAAGAGTCTTAAGTATCTAAATTACTAGCCAACAATTAATTCATACTGATCTGTCTCTCGATCACGATGATGCTTTTATTATTCAAACCCATCATTTCTGACTTTGAGACACTTGTTGATCTGTTAATTAGCTACTACGTACTTGTCAATCCATCTAAAATCAATTGCTATTAAAGATCAAGACATGACATTTAAGTCTATTATGCCATTCAACATCGCATTCTACTGGTCTATTTTTTAGAGTGATTGCAGGTCTAGCGTTACTACGGACACAACCTCAATCGAGCATAACAAATTAAATTGATCATTTATTCCGATAAACAAAGAGATAGAATAATGCTCATGTCCTCTAAAGAAAAACCAACAATAATTTACAAGCCCAACTTTTAGGTTTTGGTAACATGCAGTTCCTCTTTGAGCTAATAATGGGGCAGGCTAGCTAGCATGAGCTTGCAGGGTTTGCCGGTGCCGGTGTACGTACCTAAAAGACAGACTCAACGCAACTTATGTCGACTGTTTCTTGAATCCAAAGACATATCCACAAATCATGGACGATATATAGTACACATGCACCAGGCCAAAAGCAACTCATAGGTGATATGCACACAAAAAAACAGTAATAATAAAAATAAAATAAAATAAATAAATAAGTTGAACAGAAATGTCACAATTGAGGCATGCTAGTGTTCTTTGGATGGACCACTGACACGTGAAAGGGTCTACTACCTTTTCTTTTTTCTCAACAACTAGATTGAATTAATCAAAGCACCAATAATGCCAACTTCACTTTATAACTATGCAACCCTTTGCCGACCCCACGCCATAGTATTTGTGGATCCTCCCCTGTTTGGAAAAAAAGCTTTTGCTATGGGCTAACTATATATATATATATATATGGTATATATGTCCTTGAAGAAATCCCACATGATTTTGGTAGCAAAAAGATGAACTACGACAAGCCGGTTCTCCAATTTTCAAAAATCTTCAAGCTCCACATGATGATGACGTGACTTTCTTTACCATAGTACATCTTGGTTTTCTTTCTCTATTATAAGCAAATATGTTATGCTACTACAACTTCCTAGCTAGCTAGCTAGCTAGAGGGTTTTTTGACGCCGGACAGGATAGCGATTATCCTGCAGGCTAGTTCCAACAGATGATTCACAGGAGAAAATTCGCCCAAAACCAGAGAGAAAAGTCTCTAGGGTTTAACGGAATATTATAAAATCAAACCAAATCATCCAAATTAGTCCACAAGCCGGACTGTTATAGCCAAAAATCGTGTTTATCCAAATTTTGCCAAAAATAGCAAATCCCGGAAATCACTCTAAATTGAAATTCAAAATAAAATAAGCAATCTGTAAAAAATCCGGCCCAAATCGGATTTAAAACGACTTCCTAACTGACAAGCGAAAAATTACCATAAATAGTAAAAATTAACTAAAACTAGTGATTCGGAGGGAAAAACAGCAGAATTTGAGGTCGAAAAAAAGACACATGGAGCCATGCTCGATGTGGACAGCATGCGCGTCGAAAGGAGCTTTCCGAATTGGGGTCTTATGTGCGATTCCGACACCCGTAGCTAAAGTTATAGCCAAAAGACTGAAACACACTCAAAACGGCCCCAATGAGAAACATGTCACAATCAATTCCTGCCTTTGCGCTGATCTGCCAACTCATGGTATCTCAGCGCCATTAAGGTGCAATCTGACAGCTCAGCATCATCTGTCCCGGATCCCCTGCATCATTTTTTCTTCTTACGATAAAGAAGAAAGAAGAAAGATGAAACTGCACGCAATGAATAAGAAGTTATGATCACTTGATAAGGATCACAACGTTATGGGATATTAAATGCAGGACAAGTGGATTTTTTTTTTCTTTTTTGGGGGGGGGGGAGCGGGGATTCCAGGCGTGCATGATTCATGAAACGTCATAGCAACGTACACACGTGTGAGTGTTAAATGTTGATGGTGAAATGTGGGCCTTAAACCACACGTGGGTTCAAGACTTTTGGACTTCTTGGATTTGGAGTACTACTACTCGGGACGGAAAAGCCCAAAAGGGGAGTCCCCACGCACCTTGCTTTCTTTCTTGTTTCATATGGTTGATGCATGCCTTTGTGTCATATTTCTGGCCCTGCCACCCATGCCCATTAACATGCATACATGAATATGCATCATATATATATACAATAATACAACATCGATCTGCAAACACATTCTACTTCCCTAGTAGAGAAAACTGTGGGTAAAGTGAGCAAGTAATTCTAAAACCAATCCCCAACAACAACTCAAATTTATTGATTAGACATCACCTTGATCGATCATTTCAGCAGAGCAATAAAGATCAGACGTTTTGAAGTGATCTTGTAGCGGCAAATTCACAGCACTGGGGCCAATAATGTTAATAACCTCTTTTCGCAAATATCTAAGCTCCTTTATGTTAACTCATGATCAAGAAATTCATGTTACGTGAATGTTTTGAGGTATAGTACTTAGTTTTTAAAGAATGTAAACCATTTCTGGTTTCTGGTTTATCGCTTCCTAAAGCCCACGTGATTCGTGAAGTAGAGCTCTCATGACTCGAGGGTGTCCTCTCTATGGCCAGAAATCAACCTGGGGTGTGCGTACTATATATTGATCGATCGATCGATCCCTACACTAGTATTGCTATCATATATATGAAGCCCAAGCTCGCTTACAAGCTCTTAGTTCAAGATTGTGTACTGTTTGGGCGCCTTTGCTTTACGTGGGAACAATCTCTGGTCCATATATACATTGATAAGATAAACTACTGGTGCAGAGAATATTTATATATATATATATGTATGTTTCCAGCATCAACACGAAATACAAACTGCACGCCTTATGATCACCATAGCCGGCCGATCGACTTAAAAGCTTTTCCGGAGACTATCATTGGCAACCTTGAATAATCTGATCAGAATTCAAGTTTTCATGTTGATATATATTTTTTCATGCCACCCATTCATTAATCTTATTTATTTTGGCTGCAGGGGTATGATATAGTATGAGAACTTGTCAACTTGATCGATCATTCCATAATTCGAGTAAATTTAATGACATCCCAACATCGATATAAATGACAATATGAACAGAATTTTTGGGAAATAATCATTAAATATTCATCCCACAAATAAAACTCATAATTATAGAATCGATGCACCAATATTCATGCATGCATGTAAGAGGAGAGGGCATCATTCGTATAAATGGAAAAAATTATTTATTATTGTGGGCAAGTGCCACAAAATTCTCACATCGTGGATGCGTGCCTAGCTAATTTCTTACCACATGAAAGAACTTTCAAGCTAAAATCTTTGACTATGTATATATAAGGGTAGTTTATCAATCATAACTGAATCATCATGTTCATTTAAATAAAAGAGATTTGATGAATTTCTTTGTTAATTAATCGCACATGCATAACTTTAGGGCTTTGGAGTTGAAAGTTCATTAAAGCTGAGATTTGATGAATCTCCTTGTTCTTTAATCAGACATAATTTAAAGGACTATGACCCAACATCCAGACAACACAATTCTGATGGATGCAAGAAAAAATGCGTTCAGTACACTCGTATCGAGGTAGTATCATGGTATATGTTAAATCAAACTCTGGTTTATATATGGCTAATTACTTTTTCATGATCCCTATATATATTTTGTGAGACTATTAGTTTAGTTGTTAATAATGATTAATGCTCATGTACATATAGTAATTAATGTGATATAATTCTGTACAAGTGGCTTGCAGATTATAATATATAATATATATATCAAGTTCCAAAAATGAATGAGTAGTCCGACATTATGTCTACGACTGCTGGCTACAGCATGTGTGGACAGTAAAATTTTCAAAGGATTCTCTAGCTAGCCGGGATATTAAACGCGTCAGCTACAGTGCTACAATACAGGTCAATACCTAGCTAGTATCCATAGTGGGAGATCAAAATTTCAAGTGGATCTGTATAAATGAAGCCCTTGATTCTGCAAAAACGCGAGGTGGTGGATCATCATGATCTAGTACGTTGCTACACATTTACATGACATATTTTGTTTTTCTTAATTATATTGTTACGTGCTATAGCTAGCTAGAAAACCGAATCCATGACGACGAACTAGGGCAAGTACTACTTAAGATTGTCATGTTTTGAGGCTAGCTATATATATAATATATATATGCACGGCAGCTGGCCGGAAGAAAAATGTGAATGGAAAAGAGTGCAAAGATGGATGACTCTGAGTTCTGAAAATGTATGAAGAAACTTTAATATATAAAAAATTTGCTCTAAAGTGCATAAGGATGCGTGGGGAGTACCCCATGCAGACTGCAGTGACAGTTTTATCCATTATCTAATAAGTAAAAAGCTCCTTTCAGAGGGAAATAATATTATTAATATATATACAAAAGACGCGCGCCAAGTACTCTTCTTTTCTTTCGTATTTACCATTTCTTTATTATATAATATTCTGGTTCTTACATTTTTTCAACGCAAAAAATCATCAACTTTCTGCTAAAGTTAGTGTCAATACCAGTGCCCACTTTTTGGGTTAGAGCTAGGGCAAATTTTTTGCACTTTTGTCATCAAGCACGATAAAAGTGCGCGCCTTATAATTGACTGCATTACTGAGATTCACAAAAAGGATCCGCTCTTGAAGCATTCAAATTTGTTTATGCATCCGTTCCCTACGCCTACTAGTACTTGATCATAGACCATTTGACCTTATATATATATATATATAGTTTTTACATCATTTAGTAAGTCTGCTGCATGACCAGTACCGTCCAATAATACATGCAGCAGCAATATCTCTGATTGATAATCATTGAACTATTATTTCTAACAGAGAAGAAGATAGGAAAAAAATTGGTCGATCATTGGCTAATAATGATTTCGATCTGACAACTTGATTAGTGTATATAGTATTTTTTTTATTATTTTTCATTTGTTTTTGGGGAGGAAAGTGCAATGGGCATCATGCAAGCAACCGACCTCTGATTCTCTTGTATGGCAAACAAATGTCAAAATGTTAGAAAGGCGATCTTAGTACTCAAATTTGTAGATCTTCATTGGAGAATTAAGATCTCTTATAAGCCTCTGACTCAACGTACATGATGGTAAAGAATCATGCATATATACATACAGTACTGGGATGTTTTGACAGGATTTGTTTATTTATTTTGGAACATTTTGGATTGATTTAATCGATGTGTGTGTGGGTAATATACAAATAATAGATTTCACGAAGCAGAAAAATAAAGAAAGGGGTTAGGAAAGGTCAGTGGGGATGCCTGCAGCGGCGCACATGGAACAGGGTTTGACATCAAGGTGACACGGCCAACAAGTTCACATGGCCACTTCCATGGGCCCGCACACAGCCCTCTCTGCCAATGAATCTCAGCACATGCCTTCTTACACTAATTAGGTCCCACCTTCTCCACTCATGTATCTCTCCTCTCAACCAACTAGGAACTATAACTGAAGATCAAGAGAGCCCGGTTTGAGTGCTCGATCGAAAGATGGAAGTTTAGAGGTTAATGTATAAATTAATAGGGCACTTTGATAAGGATTAATAATAATAATGAAAAACACATATATAATTAATGTAACAAGTTTGCCATACGTAGGTACAAGGGTACGTGCATAGAAATTATGAAAACTTTCATTAATTTCTATGGTATAGAAGATTTAAATTGTTAAATTACAATATATATAGTGGAAGGAACTGAACGGTTTTCCCAAGGCATGCATCTCATCGAGATCAGCTCCTAATTTGTAACTTTTTGTATATATTTAAATATTATTCTACCTTACGAAGATAATTATAAGGTGCAGTACCATTCATGCTGCATGTATGGTAACCTTCACAAAGGCTGCATGCATTGCCGGCCACTTGCATTGATGATCTCTAACATATCCTTTCGGGATGATAGCTAGGAATCATGATGGCCGCCAACCGGCCACAACTTGTGCCCCAAATTTCCATTCGTTAAAGTTATTATTTTCATTTCTGTTTAAAGCTTTAAGTAAAACAAGACATGGTTCTTCTGTAATGGAGTGAAAAATAAGAAGATCAGAAGTATTATTGGGGATTATTAATTAGGTCAGATTATTTCTAAATAATATCGTCAAAAGCAAGCTCTTTCGAAACCAAATTGGAGTACTGTGATTTACTGGGACTAAATTATATTTTTTCTGAAACTCTTTGTTTCTCCTGTACATGTACAGGCCGGAGAGCATGCATATCGATCGATCGATCGAGCTGCCACTATCTCAAGATTGTGCCCCAATATTAGTTTTCATTCACGTAAGTAACACGTATCTAGTAATTAGAAAGTCTTCGACGCAACAATAATGTTCAATATTTCCAAGCTCAATTCGCATGCATTTGGTTGCATATAATATTATGCTCCCAAACAGAACTTCTTGAGGGCATTAATTCTGTAAAGATCGATCGAACGTGGCAACCATATGTGTTCGGGCATTAATTTTGAAGCAACGTACATCACACAGATCATGATCAGCAGTACGTACCATATATATACTTATTGCGTATCCTAATTAACAACAAACATGCACGGAGTGGCTGTCAAATAATTGCATATTTTTCTGCCTTTGTTCCAACAATTTCCATTGGGGAGAAATCCGCATATATAGCACAAATCATGCATATTGGATATCTATCTATATATATATGTACATATATGCATGCTTTTTAGCATGCTTGTTTCTCTCTAGCGCGCACTATCTGGTACTGCAAACGAAAGTCAATCTTGTACGTAATAACTATCGTGTATATATAGCCATATAATAGATCGAAATAAAAGCTGGATGCATAATTATCCATTAATTAATCACCGGCCTTTTTTATGCTATGGGTAAATATATATATAGTTATATACACATATTTATATATATCCAAGTTGCAAGTCTTTAAAACTAACAGTAATACACGTACAGTACGTACCTCGCGATCCCATGAATATATAGGCAATCCGCCATTCATGTATGATTGAAAGCAAAAGGTGAAAACTCAGTTCCCACCGGCCGTGGGAAACCTGTCCACCGGCCGGTCAACATCTGTTTTAAATTATGAGTATTACGAGGATTAAGATTAATTGTCTTGATGATCGCAAATTGAGTCATGTAATATTAATAAGTCGGAAAATTCTGGATATATAAACTTCCATGCTTTTTTTATAACATTCGATTGCACTCATCATGTACAAATTTGATGTGTCTGGCCTCTAGCTAAAAAGGACTAAATTAAAACCATAAATAATATTATTTTATATTTCTGTAGCTAGCAATTGAACATGAAGCTGGGGTACATGCATGCAGTAATATTAGATATAATATATATCGAGACATCGGAATTACATATAATCACCAAATTAATGACTCGCAAAGTAGGTACGTAGTCCGCACAAACTCAAATATTTTGCTGAGAAATAGATCTAGTTTCTTGATGACACTCCATATCTTTGGTTTTACATGATATATTAGCATGATCAGTTAGAAGAGATCAATGTCTGTTTCTTAAGTAATTTCTTTAGCTATTTCCCTTTAATTAAATAATAAGCAAGATCTCTTTTAGAATTTTGTACAGTACTTTTGATATTTTCGGGCCGGGAAGATTTGCAATACAGGCGCAAGTGAGAATTGGCCGTAATTACTCAATCAACGCGTACAATTTTATTTTTACCTATGCGAGCTGAATAAAAATAAATAGAGTTATTTTATATAGTTTTAGACTGCGTTTGGTTCCCAAACTTAGCCAAACTTAGATGAGTTCAATTTAACTTTAAGCTGAGTCTAATATCCAAACATCCAACTCTCAAATTACTAAACTCATCCCAACTCAAAACTTTCTTACACATAGGATCCACAACTTTTTTCAAATTAAAACATCTTTATACGTAGAACTCACAACCTTTTTCAATTTTCCATAAAAAATACTAAATTCATCCCAACTCAAAACTTTCTTACACATGGGACTCACAACTTTTTTCAAATTAAAATATTTTTATACGTGAAACTCACAACCTTTTTCAAATTTTCATAAAAAATACTAAACTCATCTCAACATCTAAACACATTTTAAACTTAATTTAGATAGGTCTCACATAACTCCCTCCACTACTCAACTCACTACTATTCATAAAAAACTCAATTCAACTAAATTCAGCTCAACATCCAAACGTAGCCTTAAGATAGTGTGTAGAGCGCACAATTCACATTACTTAAATAATAAGATTTAACTCGTAAGATTCAAATTTTAAAATTTATCTTCCAAATTTAATTATAATGACATAAAAATACATTATTAATATCATATGTTTTAGACTACGTTTGAATGTTGAGTTGAATTCTCTATGAATAGTAATGAGTTGAGATAGTGGAGTGGGTTTTGTGGGACCCACCTAACATGAGTTTAAATGTGTTTGGATATTAAGATGAGTTTAAATGTATTTATGGAAAGTTGAAAAAGGTTTGGGTCTCGCGTGTAAATAGGTATTGAGTTGAAAAAATTGTAGGTCTCATATGTAAAGAGATTTTGAGTTGAGATAAATTTAATAATTTGAAAGTTGAATATTTAGATCTTAAAAAAAATTTAAATCTGAACCAAACTAGTGGAGCCAATAAACCAAAGAGCCCTACACCTTCATGATAGTAGAATTTTTCAAACAAAAATGCTTTTATTTTAATCCTTTTGGCTAGCTAGCTAGGTAAGTTGATCAATTAGAAAGCAGCCAGATAGACACCAGTACTGCCTGATTAATGTTCAAATCATGGTGGATTAATTGTATTGGCCCAAAAACCATGATGGCAATGAATATTTATATATAACATGAATGCAAAGACCTAGCTTTTATAGCTACTTATATATATATATATATATATACACGCGCGCGCATAATTATATATACAGTTCGAACTTCAAGGAATGTTCGCAATTACTAGTGATATATAGGTACGTAATTACTCAGCTATAGCATGATTTTGATATGATTGGTGCTTGATAAGTGTCGTGTCCACATCTGCATAAATTCATAATTGGATTTAAATTTTGATTGCTATGATAGGGCTGCCAGCTAGTCACGATTAAAGAATAATTCTATATTGATCATTAGGGATATTTGAATGCGTGCTAATAAGATAGTACAAAAACTGATCTCATGTTCAACATCAAGAATTGTCGCTCCATTAGAAAAGTTTCCACTAAATTAATTTTCAGATAAAAAATAATAATAATAATCGCTGAAATCACAAAGCAGGAGGGTATAAAGGAAGGAAATGAAGGAAGATCAGTAACAGAACGATGAGAGAGAGAGATGAGAGAAATATTGTTCTTTATAGAAAAAAATGCACAAACAAGTTAACAACATAAAGCTGCCATTTCTGGTCTGGTTTACACCATGCAAGCTGCCACAATGGCGCGCGCGCTGTTCATGAAATGATTTAAGACGTATTGCAGGTTTGACCTCGCATGCATATTGGCTGTGATAATTAGAATTTAGGATTCCAACGAAGCCTTTTTATTTAATTTAAGGCATTTTCTTAATTAGACTGATCCAATATATATGATAAGTCCACTTGCTAATATAGTACTAATTATAATCATATCGAGTCGATTGATCCTATGACTAATGGAACTCGATCCATCGATCTAGGCAGTAGCACTTATCTCCTATAAAAACGTAGTGCCTCGTGTGTGTGTATATATATATTTATATATATGAGCTTCCCTAATTAATTAATTAGCCTGATTACCCATAAAAAATAAAATTAGCCTGATTATCATTAATTCAGTCATTATATATTAATGAGAAATTAACCACGTCATGTAGGTTTTAAAAGTAATTTTTGGTGTGGTTAAAACATGTAGTTCTTTATATATTTTTTTAGTTGAACAAAAAATTAAGGAGATGAATGAGTATTTTATACTAAATTTATGGTTGTGCATAAAATACAACATTTGCTATGCGTTTATAACTTAATAGTCTTTATATTTTTCATATATAAGGCAAAAAAATGTAGACCGTTGAGGATAAATACATAAATTACATATTTATTAAAACTATTTCAATCCATATAATATTTTTATTGAAACTAGTCAATAATTAATATTTTATACTCTTTTATAAATGATATACAAGGCTTGAATTGCATCAAATATGATTTTTAATTTTATCAATATTGAAATATCCGATTTAAAATTTTCTTGAATCGCCCGATCCTTACCCAATTTTGATTTTTGGAGCCTTGATATATATATATATATATATATATATATATATATATATATATATATCTTAATTAATCTCATTCATGTGATATGTCCAACCATGACCTTTTAGGCAATACATGAGTTGCTGCACTTTCAAATATTTATCAATATATTGTTTGAACGAGAAAGTTGAAACGTCTTTGCTGGCTTCTCATAAAAAGAGGAGAAATTGGTAGGCCAAGGTACGCTCCTGATGATCAGTAGTAAAGAATTGGCATATGATCAGCAGCAAATTAAACAGGTTGTCCTGCATGCTCTTCACCACCTCGATCCCACACAACAATCATACCTATGAACCCAACATCACCCTGTCGTCACCTATCCCAGCAAGGTAATTGGGAGAATCCAGCTCACACACCTTGCCACGTGTCACCATCACAGATCCCTTCAAAACTCCTAAAAAGACAGTGTAGCCCATCCATGCTTCTATTAATACCCACAAAACCCAAACGTATCCTCCTTCCCTCCTTGACGTCCCCCCCACTATTATTCTCGCAAAGAAACAAAGCACTGAATGCTTAGAGAGAGAAAGTGAATAAGAGATAGAGAGATAGAGATAAGGGTTTTTAGAGAGTGAAAAATCAATGGAAGTTGAGTCAGATCAGAAGGTGAAGATGGCCTTCGAGGAGACTGAGCTGAGGCTCGGGTTGCCCGGAAATATTGGAGGAAATACTGAAGGAGAGGTGGTTAGGAAGAGAGGCTTCTCTGAGACTGAGAGTACTACAACTATGGATTTGAATCTTAAACTTTCTTCCAAGGAGGAAGAGATGGATCTGAATGAGAAGTCGAAGACACTGCAGAAGACGAACCTTGATCCAGCAAAGCATCCTGCTAAGTAAGCTAGCTGCATATGGAAATATTTATATATATATATATATATATATATATATACACACACACTTTCTTTGTGATTTTATTAATTCTAAACTTGTTTGTTTGTTGTTTTTTCTTTTTATTCTGGGGAGTATGTTAGTGCAGAGCTATGGGATGATTAGGGTTAGGTAAAGTGCAGCACTTTACATGAGAGAGGTATAGAGAAAGAGATGAACAAGCAAAAGAAAGGCTTAATTATCCGTTCAAAACAAAAACTGAAAAAGAGAGAGGTCTTAGATCGTACTTGTGGAAGGAATTTGGAAAAACAAAATATGAAAAACAAAAAAATAATACATATCTATATATGAGGCTCAAAAGTTTTCTTGGCCACCGGAAATTCCCAAGGTTCCCGAGCAGCTAGCCTAGCCTGTATGAATTTTCTGTTGAAACTGAGAGAAAGTAATCATAATGATTACAAGATAACTTTCAAAAGAGCTTTGAAATCATTATGATCACCACAAAGCTGTTCTATAGATCCGGATCAGCTCAGACGGGAAAAACAAACAAATACTAGAAATATCTGACCTCAATAATCTTGAACCTAGAATCAATAATAATCTTGAAATACATATAACACTTTATTAATTGCTATATATCCTGATCCAGTAATATGTTCATATCATAATATTTGCCTTTCTTTTTTCTTCTCTAATCATATATATATGTATAGACTAACCGTTCGATCCCTCGTTAATCCTAATAATCTTCTCTTTTTATTTTCATTTGTGACTCCATTACAGATCACGAACTATATATAGTGTTTTACTTAAAGCTCATGTAAATTACAGAAAATGAATTGAAATGGTACTACTCTAACCAAATGGAAATTTAGGGCACAAGTTGTGGGTTGGCCACCAGTCCGATCATTCCGAAAGAACATGTTAGAGAAGGCAAGTGGCAATGCAGCCTTTGTGAAGGTTAGCATGGATGGTGCACCTTATCTTCGTAAGGTAGACATAAAGACGTACAAAAGTTACAAAGAGCTCTCGGATGCCTTAGGCAAAATGTTCAGTTCCTTCACTATTGGTAAGAATTTCAAGTTCTTCTTTACCGTTCGTACATATGTGGTTTTCTTTAATTATTGCTACTCAATTATCAAAGTGCCCCAATTATATATTGACATGTTTTCTACACTAAAGGTAATTGTGGATCCCAAGGAATGAAGGATTTCATGAATGAGAGCAAGTTGATGGATCTTCTGAACAGTTCTGACTGCGTTCCAACGTATGAAGACAAGGACGGTGACTGGATGCTCGTTGGCGATGTCCCGTGGGAGTAAGCTATATTTGATCTTCGATCATCCCTCGCAAACACTCATCAACTAAATCAAACAAATTAATATTTCAATAATATTGTAGCTTATTTTTTTACTTTCTTTGTATGCAACCCAGGATGTTTGTTGAGTCATGCAAGCGTCTGCGCATCATGAAGGGAAAGGAGGCGATTGGAATCGGTTAGTACTATATAATATATATATATATATATATATATATATATATATATATATATATATATATATATCATCTTTCAACAAATAATAGTGTTAATCACTTGAAAGAAGTGAATTAAAAACGTCTTATGTTGGGTGATCTTCTTCGAATTTCTTAAAGGCAGCATGCACCTAATTCTAAATTAATTCACAAAATTCTTTTTTTTTTCAGTGTAAATTTGGTTTATCTTTCCAAATGATCTGACTTTTCCATGGAACTTTTTCTTGGATCCAGCGCCAAGAGCCATGGAGAAATGCAGGAGCAGAAGCTAAATTAGTAAGCTGATCCACAACCTGCTCCTTTGATCTGGTCGCAGTCACTGCAAAAACCAAAACATCGACTATCAATGCATGGTACCTAAAAATTAAGCGCGCAGATGGATTGAGCAGGATGTATGGGGTGGTGTTCATTATTCGGTTTGATATAATATAATATTAGCGTGATCAGATATATTATTATATTTTGATCAGTATTTATTGTGGACAGAAACCATATAACAGCTTTTATATAAGTTCCAAGACTTGACTTTGTACGTCTTGCTTTTGAGAAGTACTGTCTGAGTGGCTTGCAGCTTGCTTGATAATTACTATATATAATAATTATAACAATGTACGTACCTGCTTGAAGTAGTTGTATTGTCTGCTCTTCATTCCTCAAATTGTTCCCTTCCTATTTCTTTATGATAATTCTTTGAATCATATGGCTGTTATTTTATGGGTGGAGACCACGTCTTAAATGGAGATGTTTCATGGCCAAGCTTAAAGAGGGAACAAGATCATGTGCATGTTGATGGAGCATTAATGCAAGCCCATTTTTTTTGGTTAGCTAGATTTATTGTTCTGCTATGGATCCATGCATGGATGGGATTGCTAGCTGTGTTAATGCTCAATATTTGGGGCATCGATCCCACAATAATGAATATCGAAAAGGAATTTATATAGCGAAAGCAGCAAAAATAAACGAGTGTGCGCGGGATGAATGGCCAATGGGACTGTCACGTAATGAATTTGTACTTTTGACCATGGATTATGGTCCCCTATTTTGATGGCATTAATGCTTGCATCTCTGTGATGGGTCAGGCTCTTTGCTGCCACTTGCAATTTGATATTATTGCTTTTTACTATATATATATATATACAATAACAATAAAATAAAAAAACGTGATCAAGTAAAATATTTAAAGTATCTCTCTACTGATCTCTCTCAAATCTTGGATCTGAATATTGCTGAACTATGCGTTTCCAGTTATGGAAAGTACTCATAAAGATAAAATTATTACAAAGACAACAGAATTCTTGGCATATTGAGTAGATTAGCATGCAGGGAGTATCAAGAAATGATCCGGATCTTCCATTGCCAATTAGTAACATGATGATGGGCAGAGAGAGAGAGAGAGAGAGAGAGAGATGCATGAAATAATATTCTAAGAGATATACAAAGAAATATATATTATGTGCTGCAGCTTCAAGGAAGTGTCCCGGAAATTACATAGTTTGGTGAGTAACTTGTTGTTATCAATAGCCTCTGTCCCTCGTGAAGATGACACCCAAGCAAGAGCTTCGGAGGCCAAGTTGGTTTGGCTGGTTGCTTAACTGTGATCGATCCATGCTTCCTAACCTCTTTTTGAAGAACGTGGAATTAATATATATATATATATATATAAACGTACAAAATCAAGGAATAATATAATTGGGAAACTCTATTTTCTTCGCCTTTAATCTATTTAATGAGCAATCCATTTAGACCTAGTGAGGATGTATTTTTTTTTTTTTTTAAAGAGATAAGGATCTTCATTAATCTTAAGAAAAACCAGATAAGGACTGCATACATTCTGGACTAATTATAACCAGATCAACAGCATCTAAGTCTAGCTCTAGAGATGCCTTAGCAAGATTATGAGCAAATTCATTGCCACATCTTTTAACAAACACATCCCTCCAACTAACAAAGTAAGACAGATTGCGGCGAGTTGGTATTAATATAGTCTCCAAATGTGACTGTTGTATTTTGGGTGCTTATGAGGACCAAAATCATGTGCTTGCTATGGGGGAATTTGCGACACAAATTTGGAACAGATTCTGTGTTCAACTAGGTATGCCTTTCTTGCATGGTCGAACATGGAAAGAGAAGGTAGAATGTTGGTTTCGACGTGCTAAAAGATCTTCTTGCTGTGGACAAATTCTTGGTCTCCTCCCTATTATTATAACATGGCGTTTGTGGTGGAGGCGTTGCAAGGCCCGGATGGAAGGTGTGTATGAAACAGTTGACATGGTTTGGATCTCTATTAAATATCGGTTGTCTTGGGTGGCTTTGAAATTTAAAGGAAAGAATGTTATTAGTAAAAATGATGCCGCATTGCTACATTCTTTAAATATTCTCCCTCTGAGAAGTTGCTTTCAAAAAGATAAGATTGTGAGATGGGAAAGACCAAAAAGTGGATAGTGTAAACTTAATGTTGATGGTTGCTCGATGGGCAATCCGGGGTTTTCAGGTGCGGGGGGAGTTCTCAGGGATCATGGTGGTAGTTTCTTATTGGGTTTCTGTGTTCCCATTGGCTCCCATACTAATACATATGCTGAGGTTATGGGCTTGTTGTATGGTCTACGAAATGCTCTACATATGGGGATCAATGCGATTGAGATTGAAATGGATTCTAAATTAATTATAGAGTGGATATTATCTAGACGGTGCGGGCTGTGGTACCTCGATTATTTTTAGGAAGAGATCTTGCGATATCTTGATGAAATTACTTTCACATGTAGTCATATTTATAGAGAGTGTAATGCTATGGCCGACAGCCTGGCGAAGCTTGGTGCGAAGGGGTTCAACACCACGTACTACTCTGTACTTGACCTTCCAAGGGAGACTAGAAGTCTCTTAAGACTTGATAAAAAGTAGTTTACCGTATTTGCGGCGAAGATAATTTCTGGTTTTTTATTAGATTTTGTATTAGGATTTATGGCTTTATTGGATTTTTGCTTCAAGGGCTTTAACGTTGTATCCACGGTATTCCTCCGCCACAAGTGAGGTTTTTTCTTAATAAAATTGGGGAGGGGTCATTCATGGACATGTGGCCCTAACTCTTTATAAAAAAAAACAAAGTAAGACAGACTAAGCTTTGTATCACTAAAAACCATTCTCATTCTATCATACCTCTGCCTTTGTTGTTGTGGGCCAAGAACCACATGTTATGAGTCACCTTCTAGGATAACTGATCTCAACCGCAACTCAGCGAGGTTGTATTTTGTAGGCAGAAATAAAGAATTTTTTAGAATAGTTTTGATATATGTTATATATGTAGACCTAAATTTTTTTAATTTGGATGTAAGTGTTTCCAAGTATGTTTTTACTTAGATTTTTGAAATAAGGTTTTGTTATGCATCAGCCACTAATACTATTCACCCCCACACCTCATACCTGACAACTTTTTTTTTCTTTTTTTTTTTTATAGTGTGAGGTAATAAATGGTAGCTGATGGGAAGATCACACCCCACACCGGACAGTTTTTTTTTTTTTTTTCATAAGGTATGGGGTGTAGGATAGTGAATAGTGGATGATGGGAAGATTTATTCTTTGAAAAATGGGCAAGTAGATTTAAAGAATGAAAAATGCTAGGTTTGCATATAAATCTTGCACAATAAAATTTACGCACTGAAGTAGTTAAATATGATCCATTAGATATATTGTAAAATTTTTTATTGTAAAATAAATCTAACACATTATATTAAGTCACGTTAATATGTAAACATTCTTGTATAAGATTCTGTGTAGTGCAAATATTCTTCATGTGTAGCACTTCTCTTGAGAAATTACTTAAATATAATTTTTTAGAGAATTTTTGTGGGTTTTTATGAAAATATGTACGGAAACGTAGTCAAATAATTGAATGAAAAGTTGTTTGAGGGAATTTTGAAATTTAAAGATATTGGAATTACAGTTGAAAATATTTTGTGAAAAACTATTGTAGCCAAACATGCAGCAAGCATCGCTTAGTTTCGAGTCTTGATCATCTCTTATGAAATTGAAAGGATTAATAAACAAAGGAATTTGGGTGTGTAGGCAGTACTCGGGCCTAGGCTCAATAAAAAGTTCGGTCCACCAACCAGGCTCCCAGGCTTGGGCCAACTGCCAACGCAAAACAGGCCAGGCCTAATGACTGTAAAGACCATATAAAAAGAAAGCCCAAGTGAGGACAGACAAAAAATAATAATAATAAAAAAAATAAAAAAGATTTTATACACCGTTCTACCATCTCACTTTCATCCCAATAAGTAGTATGGTGTATAGTATTGCTAAAAAAAAATAATATTTACAATCGTGGAATGCACAAACGCCGTACAATCCTTTTGAAAAAGGTGAGTAAATACCGAACCCACATGATAAAAAACTAATTTTTTAATAGTGAATCCCACTCTTTTTCAAAATAATTATGCGGTGTTTACGCACTCTATGACTGCATCTAGCATTACTTGTCTACCCTTTACAGTGAGTACCAAACAGCCGCAACAGATATACCTTTCACCATCTCAGCAACTCAAATTGTCAATCCTTCACTTATTGATTCTCTCTCTCTCTCTCTCTCTCTCTCTCTCTCTGTGTGTGGATAACTTTAGAAAGAAAGAAGGGAAGATATTCATTATGGTAAACAGAAAATGAAAGTTGCCATCAACTTTATGCCAGCTTCCAATAGTGCACATCTAAAGCCATCCTTACAACAAAGATGAAACATGACCAGCTTATTCCGTTAAAAGAACTCACTATGTGAACATACATTACTAAAAATTGACACGATTCACCTTCAGAAATCAACTGATTTGATTACTAAATTTGCATTCTTCTTCGACTTGATAATAAGCTCTGCATTCGGCCGGTCATTGTAATCTATCTGCAGAACCAATTTAGTGTGGCATACGA
The DNA here is from genome assembly GCA_029856935.1 of Cyclocarya paliurus. Lineage (NCBI taxonomy): Eukaryota > Viridiplantae > Streptophyta > Magnoliopsida > Fagales > Juglandaceae > Cyclocarya > Cyclocarya paliurus. Next base: position 3,508,261 of record CM056946.1, on the reverse strand, counting down.
TTTACTACAGAGGCACTTTAAGAAAGAGATAGATCAAGTGAAGAATCCCCTTTTAAATAGATCGAGCAAAGTGAGGCTTACCCGCCATTGAGCTATGTCCGGAGGCTTTCCTATAATAAATAAAGGAAAAAGAAAAAATCATAGCTCGTTCCTTCTCGAGGGAAATAGCTTGTTAAGAAATCAAGGAACACATACCAGTTGAAATATGTCTCTTTAGAACTCGTTGCATCGACGTGTCAATATCAACTTCAATGAACCTTGAAAATAAAAACATCATCTTTTAACGGGCTAACGGACTAATACAAGTAGTGCTATCCATCTATGCAACTAATGCCTTTGGTGTGTGAAAAGCATTTTAAGACGATGGACCAACCAGTTCATGACCATTTTGTGGGGCATAAGATTCTGAGCACTGTCATTCCCATTTTTTTCCATTAGTTTGTACATTAAATCTATAAAAAGAAATGTAATGATGTTCATCAGGATGGGAATATAAAATCACCAATCTATGAAAAACCAACATGAGGCAGCAGTATTTCAATCAATAATGATGTCAAAACTACATTGCAGGGCTATCTGTCAGCGCAACTAAATGTTGTCCGGTATGTTAAAAGGCAATTTAGGAAAGAAGACAGACCAAACAGTACTTAGACCACTTTGCAAGGCATGAGACTCCGAGCGCCATCATCCCTTATATTTTCCAATAATTGGTATGTTAACTCTATATAATATGGCAAAGATTTTCACCAGGATGGCAATATAAAATCACCATAAGATTGTGAATCAACACGAGGCAACAGCATTGCAATGATAACAACATCAAATCTACATTGCAGGCTAGTGTCCCCAGATCCAACAGAATTACAACCAAAATAATAATTAATTAGGGCTGAAACAATTAACCAAAGTTCAAAATCTGTATGAGTGTGTTACAAAAGTGCTTCAAATGCAAAAGCAAAGAGATAGTAGTGAAGTAAAATTAAAACAGAAAAAGTAGAGTTTTCGTCTGTATCCAACTTCATGGTTAGAACCTAATTTGAAGTTCTCAGCTAAAAAAATGTAGACGTTTTAAATGTAATTAAGGCTAACATGATGCAAACGCACATTTTAACATGTATACCTCTTGGCCTGAACAGATTTAGTATGTAAGCCTCACACACCTTTTCATCTTTTAAAATTTTAGAATAACTGTGCCAGCATCTGAAACTTAAACGTTTGAAAAAAAGAATATTTTTCAAGATACATAAGTTCCCAAGATTGATTTTCCACCATATAATGTCAGTGAACTCAAACAGTAAATTCTAACATGCAAAGGCTGGGCAGAGAGTGACTATAGCCGAGAGAATCCAATCCTTACCACTTCTCATCAAATATAGATGATATCTCTTTCCAAACCCCATCTTCCAGCAATAAATAATTTCCTTCTACTATAACCACCTTGTGCCTGGAAAGCGGGAAAAAAAGGGCTATTGGAATAGAGAAGACAAACTAAAAGCCATGGGGTACCCGAACCAAAAAGGAGTTTAAAATCTCATATATTAGCATTGGATTTATAAAAACGACTTCACCAAGAACAAATAACCAATAAAGGATAGCAATAAAACAAAGAGAAAACCTGAGCTCAATAAGGGATGCCAAAAGTGCCATGATATGCTTTTAAGGAAGCTCACCCGTTAGGCACGGCATTGTAACATTCTTGATTTTCTTATCAACTCATTGACAGCAATTTCATCCCCAACAAAGTTAACTATCTTTGCAATTATCAAAATCCATGTTTCCAAGATAAATGGTTTCACCAAGTTCATCATGGAACTTAACACTTGGTGCAAATTTCCTATCTTGAACAGTTGATGAAAAGTTAATGTTTCAGAGCCTCAATAGAACCCAATCCTATTCCTATTCCTATTCATGCAACTTCAGGTTTGTTGGTTTCCCTTCAGTCAGGTTGTCCAAAATAATCTCCAAAGATATTTAAAAATATCCATATCTCCAAGGATAATGAAAAATATCCATGACTAAGACAATTATCTATTAATCACCTAATCCTGATCAAATCACACCAATTTATGAGATTCTTCATGTGAAAGAAGCAAATTACTCACTGAAGGCTCACAAAAATATCATCTTCCACTGGATCTCCAATGCCATGATCAAATGATGGTACATAAACTGATCCCTGCAAAATCTTTCATTTCAGGATCCAATTTGAGGAAAGCATTTATGTTCTTGACACACACATGCATGAATGTTTTGCAGTCAACAAATTAATTATAAGTTTTCAACACCAAAAGTCACCTGAGCTTTTAGGGTCTGGAGACATGAAAGCAGTAGTGCCGGATTAAATGTCCATGGAGCTGATTCATCGATTAGAAGATCAAAACTTTTTATGTGTACAAGTTTTAAAGTTTGAAACCAGTGACTACAAAATATAGAAACCTCACCTCCCCTTCTTGCATGGGCTTCCTCTGGATTCTACAATGAAAGAAGAATACTTGAAAACGAATTGAGCAATATATTTTCAATAAAAAGTTATTGTTTATGAATTTGCGTGTCTATGATGCCTGAGGACAAGAGAAACAAAGAAGCAGCAGGATTTGGCATCTTATGTCTTTCTAATTATTGGGTCAAATGCCCCATTGAAAAACCAGGCACACTGACATCAGGTAAAAGAAAAGCTAGATACATTTTAAGAAATCAGGTAACTCAAAATCTTTTTATATTTCATGTCTGCCTAATAAAGGCGTGACTTGTGATCCAAAACCTTACTATTTTGATAGTTTTGCGGTCAGATGCTTCTCAATGTCATTAAAACTAGTTTCTCTCTTATTTCTATATATGGTTTGCACTTCTCATTAAAATTATTTTAGATGCTCTGTGAAACTATGATAGAGCTACCCCCAACAAATAAATCGATGAAATCCTTTGTAATCCTTGAAGGAAGAAAAGAGGCAAATAGAATCTAGAAAGAAACGCTAACCTCCATCTCATCCAGCTGAGAACGATAGAGATGAAACCCATCCATCGGAAGAACAGTAGCTACATCCGGAGGCTTAACTTGGGAATCAATTGAAAAAGCTTTCTGGGGCCATAACTTGTTAACACGCCGGGCTACTTCAGATGCTAGAGTGCTCTTTCCAGCGCCAGGAGGACCAGCCAAACCCACAATATGCCTGCATGCCGACCGTATGGTCTTTTAGAGAGATGACTAACTCATATTGTAATGGCCAAGATCAACGTCAAAACAATAGAAAAGATATAATGCCAATCCAACAAGACAATAGATGAAATAAAAAATAGATTCAGAAGAAATTGCTCAAATCAGGAAAACACGCATAAGTATTTGATTGCGTACTAACTAGCAATGAAATATTCAACTACAAAACCTTTTCTGATTCGAGAAAAACTTACTTCAAATTGGGATTTGATGCTACAGCTGCCGTGGGAGCCAGACGTTCGGCTAAAGCATCATATATTTCATCGATACATCTTGAAGAGATTAGAAGCAACAGTAACTATAGGTATATTGCATAGAAGAGTAACTAATGTGCAAACGTAGCTAACTTTCCATCACAAAGTTTTGTTTGTTGATAACTTCTGACAGACTGACACTTGAAGATGCCATACCTGCCTTCTACCACAGGAATTTCTCTTTTTTGACTGCATAAAACCTTTTTAAAAAAGAAAGAACCCTGAAGTATCAGTATAGAATTCGCATGATCAGGAATGCGAAGTCTCCAAATCGCAACTCACAAAAATAAAAGGTATTAACGATAGAACCAAATACCTTCACGCTGGGCTTCCTAATCAGAATAAGGGATTGAGCAAAGGCAACTGCTCTGGGGGGTGAAATGGACGCCAAACACCGATTCCATGAAGGAAGTTTTACCCTTTTCTTAACCAGAAATGACTCTGCAAACAAACAATCGAGCAAATCATTATGTCAAAGAAACAACACAGAAAATTTGATGAGCGTGAATTCAAAGAAATCAAATAATTAAAGGGAAAGAAACCCAGATTCAAGAACTTTTTGGCTATCTATATATAAATGAAAGCTTAATGGCTAAAGTATTGGCTACGTGCTGAGGATACCCATTAGAGAAACCATATGATTAACCACGAGACCCAAGTTCTCGTACGAAAATATTGATCAGAAATCAATAAGTTCAGGTATTACCAGATCGTAGATTGAATAGGATTGAATTTTTGGTTTTTTAGTTTTCTAGTAAGTGGAATTCAGCTCAACTGGTTTAGTACAAAAGTACTTCCAATTGCGAAATAATTTGGCTGATCAAATTTTCAGTTTTTCATCATCACGCAGTTGACCACGATTACTGTTCAAATTGAGATAGAGATAAACACCTGAATAGCTTATTGACATTGTCGGGGACATAGAGGCCTCCATTTCCGAACCTCAGAGAGAGAGAGACAGAGATGTATAATTTTCTTCAAAAGATACAAGGAAAGTTTGGGAAAAGTAGAACTGTAGAACAGAAATACACGTAAGCTTCTCCAAACTTGTACTCGAGAGGAGGAAAACGTCAAAAAAAAAAAAAAGGGTATATCTTTTGCATTTTTTCAAGAAACAAAAATGCAATGAAAAAGGCATAACGAATGAGTTTAATTAACTCGAGCCTGTTGTTCCTTGACTTAAGGACCCATTAAACAATCGATTTTATTATTTAATTGGTGGACTCTCTAATGGTAATTTTACAAGTAAATATTCTTTTTTTTTTTAATGTACAATTAAATATTCTAGTGTTGTTTTTTTTAATCATCAATAGTTACTTCTCATTCATTAATAATCATAAGGTGCAAAAATTGCATCTGACCAACATCATGTTACTCTAAACTATTACATAGCATTTCTCTGTTGATTATTCCAGCAATCTCTATAGTTCCCTCTTCAATGCAACAACATTCACCTTCCATTCTCTGTATATGAAGTATGAACTCCATAGACCAATCTTGTCTATGAAATAATCTGCACCTCGTGTCATCAAGAATCTGCCCCATCCGTGCACATATATCTCACTTCCTTGTTACACCTTTTATTACTCTTTCAGCATCTCTTTCAAACACCACATTTCTAACATCTAGTTCCACTACTACATCCACGGCTCTCCATAGAACAGCAGCTTCAGCCAGATCAGAAATTCCACTAAACATCTTTGAGGCACATAATGAGAATAGTAGCGCGCCCTTATAATTTCTTGCTGCTATGCCCATCCCAAGTCTGTTATTTGTTTTATCAAGAGCATTTCTGGTTCATCGGGTGGCTTCCATTTTGTATCTTTCCTCCTTTTGATGTTTAATCCCTTATTCTGGTTCACCTCAGCTCTAGATTCTTAAAAACTCCTAAGGCTTGATATAGCAGCAGTTATAATTTTTCTTGAACTGTCAAACTTGCCTTCAAACACCATTCTATTTCTTCTAATCCATAATCCTTTTAAAATCGTGGCAACCTCTTCTACTTTCTTCTTCTGCAGTTTTGTCTGCATATCAGCCCAGATGTAAAAGAAATCCTTCTCCTCACATTTCCACTTCTGCAGGCCACTTTGTATTTCTACCCACACATCACTTACAACTAGACAGGTCCATAACACATGACATACTTTTTCTTCATCCATACAACAAGTTTGGCATGTAGCAACTTCATAATATTCTTCTAGACCAAGTTGTTCTTGGTAGGCAAGATGTTGTTCAATGCCTTCCACACAAACTGCTTGGTAGAGTTAGGAACTATCCTCTCTTTTATGCCTTTGAAAGTTTCATACCATGATCTTCCAATCATAGTTGGAAGGCCAAGGTATTTCCCATAATCCCCACATATAATTGCACCAGCCTCTTGCAGAAAATCCCTTTGATTAAGTACACTTGTGTTAGAACTAAAAAGGATAGCTATTTTCTGTCTGTTAAGCATTTGGCCAGAAGAATCTTCATATACCTTCAGTATATCATGTATTGTCTTCCAATCCTCTTTACTTGCTCTACTAAAAATCACACAATCATTTGCAAAAAGCAGATGAGTGATTCTGGTCCCTCCTCTTACAGCAACTACACCCTTCATTTTCCCATTAGCTTCAACAGAATTTAACATTGATATAAGGCCTTCTGCACATAAAATAAAAAGGTAAGGACCTCAATCTTCTAGTTGGGACAAATCTCTCACCCACCTTTCCATTTACCATAACCGAGTAAGAAACTGATTCCACACATTCCATTATCAGTTGGACCCATTTTTCACTAAAGCCCAACCTCCCCATAATTGACTTTAGAAATTTTCACTCAATTCTGTCATATACTTTTGACATATCAAGTTTTAGTTCCATGTTTCCCTCTCTTCCTTTTTGTCTTGCCTTCATAGAGTGTTGTAAGGGGATTTTCCCCCTTAGGAAAGGCCCACTGGGCCTCGGCTCAGAACCCAACCAAAAGGGTTCTATATCCAAGCAAGGAATAGAACGTCAACCAAGGAGGGGCGCCGTTCAGTCGACAAGACAGATCGACTTGACACTCTAGGCCACCCTCGGGAATAGTTTCTACACAGAACGCACGTGAAACACAGAAGACCCTCGATTCATCAGCATCAATTCATCTACGGCTCATATAAATCGAATCAAAAGTCAGAGACTCACACCTCATTAATGACGCTACTGACTAAGTCACACGCCACATTTATGGAGTCAACGTAAAGTCACGCCACATTAAAGAAAGTATGACAGCAGGCACAAAAAGAAAAGTATGGACTTTGTGGAGAAAAAACTATTTACACCCTCCCTAGACACGGTATAAATAGCAAGCTCCAAGTACCAAGAAAGGGATTATCTATACACTCTCCTACTTATTTGCTACCCTCTAAAAATACTTACTAACTTTGGTATCAGAGGTTACCCGGCCCCTAGGCCGCCCTCTTAAAGCCGCAGTCTTTTCTACTTTGTGCAGGGCCCGTTTTCAAAGATTTGAGTTGTTGGAACTTGGCCCAAAAGTGTGCAAAACACAATGTCAACAAGTGTAGTATTTCATATGCCACCATTACATTATCAATTATTGATCTACCTGGTACAAATGCACTTTGGAGACTAGAAATTATATAGGGTAATACATGCTTAAGACTATTTGCTAACACCTTTGCTATAAGCTTGTACAAGACAATACATTAAAAAATGGGTCTAAAATCATTAACAGATAGTGCAACATCAATCTTTGGAATTAAAACAATATTAGTTTAAAAAATGGGTCTAAAATCATTAACAGATAGTGCAACATCAATCTTTGGAATTAAAACAGTATTAGTTTGGTTAAAGGTACTAGGCATATCTCCCCATTAAGAACTTCAAACACTGTCTCACATACTTTGGGACCCACTACTTCCCAGTGATACTGACAAAAGTCTACTCCAAACCCATATGGGCCAGGAGATTTAAATGGTCACATTTGTTGTAGAGCTTCAAATACCTCTTCATGAGTGAAAAGAGCCTCATGATCAGCATTCATCTCCACTGTCACTCTTCTGTCAATGCATTGTAAACATAAATCAATATCAACTTCTTTTGAATTTGAGGATGTATAAATATTCTAAAAGTGATTCTGGAATGCTAGTGCAATTTCAGACTCTCCAACTCTCATGTTTCCATCATAATCCTTCACTTTTTTAATAAAATTATGTTATCTTCTCTATATAGCACATGCATGAAAAAATCTAGTATTCATATCCCCTTCTCGGTACCAATGTCTTTTCGCCCTTTGCCTCCATTTGAGATCCTCTTTATGAAGTAAATCCCCTGCTTATGTAATTGCAAAATTTTCTCTTCATTGTGTTGATTGTCATCATCTTGCAACTATTTAAGTATATAATACTTCTCTTTTAGTTAGAAAAAGAGATCCACATCTTGCAACTGTTGTTGAAAAGAGATATCCACATCTTTTTCAATCGAGACCCTTAGTTGGAAAAAGTGAAAGAATTTTGTTATATAAAAGTGAAATTATATATTATTATAGTAAGACTTATTATAACTTTAAAAAAATCATAATATTAATATTTTTTTATTATAGCTGACACGAAATTTTTTTACATTAACGATGTGTTGGATTGGATGTATAAAAAATAAGATTTATAAATAAATTTTTTTAAAATAAAACATAGTTAAATAGTTATCAGACAATTCATACTACGTTGTCGAGGCATGGGGCTCAAACTTCAAACTTCAAACGAGAACAGGCATACGGCAGCGTGGGTCAAATATGAGAAATTAGATTGAGAGCTCATTTGTTCAGCAGTCTTGCTGTGGCACTGTGGGAGGGCGGGGTACAGAGATTTCATACACCGTCTTTTAACAGCACTTCCATCATTCCATATATGGATTTTGAAGGATTGACAATCTGTGAGAACAATGGTGGGTGATAGATATTTCAGGAGCTAGAGATATTCCAGCCTAATGGAGATGATGACAAAACAGGGGAAAAATGGATATAAACTGAATTTGTAGGAAGAAGAAGAAGAAGGGAGGGAGGAGAACCCTCCCGGCAAAGAGAACAAGGGAGGTTTCTTGGAGTTTTTAGGGCTGAGTCAAGACGAAATTTGTTTCTGGAGAGAATGGAGGATCGGATTGTGTTTGGATTGCAGTCAGCCTTCAAAATGGAGTTTCCTTTTATTAAATTATCACACGGTTTGAAAACTCAGCAGAACAAAGCCTGTATATGTATCTAATGAAGATGAATATGTATCAGCACCATGTGGTACATTTATGTCTCGAAAACATGTGGTCCCAGTTTTCAGGCCAGGAATGTACAACTTGAAGCCAAGAATAATATTAGAAGACAAAAGGCATTTTAGTGAAGAAAAATGTGCAAAATTGCAGATCTTTTTATTCAGGGAGATAAATGAAACTGATAAATCCAATGGTCAGCCAATGATTCTTTCCAATGACTTAAAAGTTTGAAGCTAAACAACAATTAGTTCTTCCTTTTGTTAAGGGAAAGGCAAATCTACAAGGCACCAGTCCCTAGCAGGATTTGAACAATGATAAACAGTTTGAATACTACATGGGGCACACAGCCACAGAAGATTAACATAACAAAACAGGGGAGACCGCACCATGTCAACAAATGTTCGTGATCATCTCACAAGAACATTACATCGCTGTCTTTTGACCCTCTGCTTCTTATCGTCATCATAGGACTGTAAAAGGAGAACAAAGAAATCTTAGCATGATCAAAAGAGGCATGGCTTGTAATCTAAATAAGCTTGTTATCCTATGCAAGTAATAAAATAAACATGGTCTGATTAGGACATTTATATCTTGAAACTAATAGAGGATCAGCCAATCAGTGTTATACATGTAGCATTTTAAGGATAAGTGTTTCTTTATTCAAGCAATAAGGTGATTACTATTTGAATAAAGATCTTTATAAGGCAAGAATGATGTGGGGACTTCCTATAGCCAGTCTCGTGTCAGTTATCTCATACCAAAACCCTGGTTGAGTTAAACGGTGTTTTTTTCAGCTTTACCTGTGCACTGAGGAAGTGAGGAACCTGAACCCTTTTGGATCCATCAGCTAAGCGTTTACACGGTAATACATTTTCCATGGCCAAGAAGTCATTGCTGACCTACAAACATATTTGGCAAAAATGAAAGTGTAAGAACAATTTATATTCTAAATTATAGTTGTCCCGTCTTAAAGAGAGGATGAAGCGATCAAGGAGATGTCAAAGTAAAAATGGGGTTTCCACATCGATGGAACTCTGCCTTAATAATATGAATTGAAGCCTCTAAGACGAGCGCTGCATGAAAATGAGCACATCTTCTAAAAAGAATCATCATTCACTACATAGATTTACAAAACTTAATATCAACATGAAATTACAATTATGCATGCTGTGCAAGTTAATTATGTGCGAGAAATCATGGAATGCCTGCTGCTATTAGTAATTTTTTACAGTGGTGGTCTATCAATTTAAATTGGAAACAAAACTACAAATCCTCATGTGGGAGTTCAGAGAATTTGACACTAACAAAGCATGATAATGCTGCAATCAAGTTGGACATGCAAGTTCACAAGATTGATATCCCCCAGATTCAGTTTTCTGAAGATAAGCAGACCTTACAGACTGGCTGTAGTCAGATTCTAACTTACCTGACTTTCAATGGCTTCAATCAACAGCTCATGACATCCTGATGCATGCACACTTTCTAAATTGCCGCACTGAAGTAGCAATCTCTCTGGGCACGTGAACAACAATAATCAATTATATGTTGCATAATAATTGAGAAAAGAGCTTTAATGTTACAAAAATGTCCAAAGAGATCGTCATCTAAGAATATACATCCAACAACATACCTGGATGCAGATTCTTACAAGAGTTAAGATTCAGATCATTCAGTTCTGGGCAGTTTAGATATAGAGCCTGCATTCAAATTCACAAACTAATAACCAAAGAAAGCATTATACAAGAATACATAATTTTATTTTTAAATTAAAAAGCCTCACATCTAAGCCAGAACAACCCCACAAACTGAGTTTTTTCAGCCGGTTGTGCTTGATAATCAGCTTCTGGTGAATTAGGTGTAGTTTGGTTTTTGAAATGGTATTTAATTCCCAATCATTGCTTTCACCGGGGAGTGGATTTTCAGAATTGGGATCACATATGGTCATGCCACAGTCCATGAGTTCAAGAAGAGGCAATTGAGCTGTGACAAACTGAATGCCACCTGAAATTAAAGTTAACAACTTAATGAACCAAAGCATGTGAGAGCAAATATTAACACTGGATCAAAATAATAAATTAGATGAAGCCTCAAATGGAGGATTACTTGATGTAATGTTGGGACAAAGTGCAAGAAGAAGCCTCGAAAGTGTTTCAGGGAACACATTGCATATCATTCCAATGCCACTATCACTAATGCTTGATCTGAAAATCAGGAGCGTAACATCAAAAACAAAATCCAAACATTATGATAAGTGAAGAAACTATAGTCTTCAAGTATGCATGCATTTAACCATTTTTAAGCGAAGCCTAGAACTGAAGATTTAAAGCCAACTTTTTTTCTTTTTTTATACAGAAGATTTGAAGCCAACTTGAACCAGAACACAGTAGCCAAACTTTGTGCAAGGACTTGAAAGTTCAGAAATTCTTCTAATAAAATCTTATTCCACATTTATCTTATGACAGGATGGTTACAGAGAGTCACAGGTTCTAGGCATTGGATGCAGCACAATTCATTTTTATGTGCAAGTTTATTATTCTACATGCAGTGGTTACAGTACACAAGGCTTTCTCTATTACTGACACATTCAGTTATCTTAGAGGCGTTGCAGCTGGAATTGGGAATGAAAACATACCCGCTCAGATCAAGCAATTCTAGGTTTGGATAGCTCGACGCAATGGCCGCAACGGATGCATCAGTGATTTCAGATCCAAGAACCAGTGAAAGCATTCGCAACCACCTGAAAAACAAAGAAAAAACTTCATTGAACTTGTCATTTTTGTTCTCCAGTGACCAAAAGAAGTCATTGAAGATTGCCAGAAGACAGAAATAAAGTTAAGAATGCCAATTGGCAAACTAAAGCGGCCAAAGATCACGGTTTCTTGACAAACCTCAGCTGTGCAGCTGTAAGAGCAAGAACAACAGAATGAGAAAGCCGGAGGGATGCGATGTGTATGTTTTGCAACCTTGGGCAATACCTTCCCAAACCATCAACCATGGAAGTTAGATCAGTACTATCATTTTGTTGACGAGAAAATTCCAGGGAAATCTCTTTCAGATTTGGGCAGTTAAAAACCTAATAACGATTGAGCACATACAAAAGAATTAACCAAATTGCAGAAGGCATTGCACTTGAATTGTAGAGAAAGATCACACCTTGACTATAGGAAAGGAGAAAAAAGATACCGTCTTGGAGAGGGAGAAAAGATCGGAAAGCCAAAGTGTGGAAAGACTGGACGAACAAAGAACAAAACCCCCTAAATTAGAACACCCTTCCATCTTAAGGCTTTTGAGACATCGTTTATCAGCAACAAAACGGCCCAATTCATCACTGCATTTCGAAATTCATTAACCGTATCAGTGAGCCAACTTAAACTCAGTATTTTACAGCTCAGAAAAAAAAAACATTCTGTTTATATCCGTCCCACATTACAAGTCGTGAAACATGTAACGCCAAAGACACTGAACCTTAACGGTCCAAAAGACTGAATAAAACAGAGCCAATATACTGCATCACGAAAACAAACCAATGCCACCATGAACCGTGACACCACATCAACTGCCCACACCTATTAAGAGTGAATCAAACACTTGATAGGGCACACCATTGCAGTTCATATCTTTTTAAAATAAATAGATCGCACAAATTATAACCAAACGTTATATCATGAAGATGTACATTTCATCATACTGTGCATTAAATAGCACGAAACAATTTCATTAGCTTATTCATTTGATATTCTATAAGATCCACCAATGATTCCAAGAAAAAGGGGAAAGAACGAAACAGAAGAATAGGAATCATCATACCCGGTGATCCGATTCATCGCAGTATCAGATTTCAAGATCTCCATAAATTCCAGATTAGGGCATGAGAATGCAATACAAGCTAGCATTGTTGCATCCACATCACTGCAACACCATAAAACAAACATTCTTAATAATAAATCAACATTTATTTCTCAAATTATGTTCTCTTTCAAAATACTTCAAATTTTGAAAGCGAGACTGCATTGATCGCTTAAAAATAAAAATAATAAAACATACAAAATTGCACATTGATCAAACAGTATATTGGCGTTATTCGCATGGATCTTCATGGATCACACATACGACATTGTCTCTGAGACATATTTATAGATCAAACTACATTTCGTTATTTTAGCTTATTTTTCTTGGTTGTTCGATTAATTTAAGCATATTTGGGCGTGATTCAAGGTCAATGTCCACAGGATAATCTGATCCAGCCGATAAAACCATAGATCTGACGGTCTCTCGTGTATGGGAACCCTAACCTTTCCATTCTAAGCGAGAGCCTCACGAGCCCAGGGCATTTCTGCAACACCGATCCAACAAACCCAACCTGAGCTCTGGCTGGAACCCTTAACCTGAGCTCCTCCGCGGCCCTCCATAGCTTCCTTGCCGTCTCCCTCCACCCCTTGCACACTCTTGCCGCTGCCAAAAGCCCTACCGGTGGCAACCTCCTCAGTATGTCCCACAAACAACCCGGCGGAAACCCGCCCGAATCCGGATCCGGAAATGGATCGTCGAATTGCAAGTCCTCCTCGTCGTACGCGGCCTCGGGCTCCGGGAAGCCTCCGCGGACGTCTTCGACGTCGTCATCAAAGGAGAGCGCGCGGCGTAGGTTGGAGCAATGATGCCGCGGAGGCGGGGGGCGCGTGGTGGAGAGGGTGGAAGTTGTCGAGATCGCTACGGACGAATCGGCGTGCGTTGGAGTGCTTTCGATGGCGGCGTTGGTTATGGCGACATGGCAAGAGTGACCCTTCTTAGGTAGACCACAACGACCACAGTTGTAACTTCCACGCTTCTTTGCCAGCTTGGCCTCGGAGGCGAGCTGGGTTTCACCGCCGGGAGTGGTGGGAACTCCGGCGGACAAATTTGATTGGCTACGATGGTGATAGTGATGTTGCATAGCTAGCAAGGGAGATAAACAGTAGGAGTGAGACTCGAGAGAGTGTGAGAAAGCAGTTGTGAGCTTGCTTAAGATATAAATGATCAGTGGTCACACTGTCACAGCAGCGAGCAGAGAGAGAGAGAGAGAGACTGGTCGGTAAAGGGGCGGGAGAATAAGAGCCATTTCGCGCGCTGGGTTTGAAATAATTAAAAGAAAAATTGACGAAGAAGAGAATAAAGGAGAGGGAGGACCGGAGGAGCGTGCATTCTTATTTTCTGACCAAAATGACCCTGCGCAGAAAATATGGAGATTTTATAGATTTTCTTCTCAACGCCGACGTGCGTCCGGCTATATTTTGTAGTAATTAACATGCTTTATTTATTAATTAATATTTTGTTATCAGTTATTGGCATAGGTTTTTTTCGACATGATATGCTCATTACGTAAAGGCAAACGTACGCAATGTTGCGTTCCGAGAACGGGTGTGTGTTGGAAACATAATTAATATGCTGATTAATTTTGTTTGTGACAGAAAATAAATTCACCCCTCCAGATTACAAAAAAGGAATGGCATGTGCCTTTCCTGCATAATAATATAATTTCTTTAACTTTTTTTTTTCTTGTTAAACATAATCAAGACAAACTAGGAGGGAGGAATTTGTCATGCAAGTGAGCTTATATTTTTTTATAAAAAAAGAAACTGTCATTATTCATTCATTAAGAAACTTATATTTATGAGCGGATACATTCTGAGATGTCTACATATCAAATATGACATCATAAACTAAAATAATGCATTTGAAGCTCCACTAGTATACTATTTTCATTTGTGACTGTTTTGGTCTTCACTACTACTGATACTCTCTACAAACAAGCGTTCAAGAGATAGCTCAACCTCACTCTGGAGGACTCGATCTCTATAAACAAAAGTCCAAGAAACAAACTATTTTTTTATTTTAATTAATAATAAGAAAACTAAAAAAGAAAACAATAAGATAGATGTGAAAAATGACTAATTATAATTTGGACCAACTCTAACAAACTTTAGAATCTATGACGGTGTGTGAAAGCAACACGCTTGTCTCTTTTCAACCACAAAGGTTTTCAGCTCTAGTGGTGGCGAGTCTAGTGATCTGGTGCATGTGACAAGAATAGCTGCTGGAAGGAGGGGCGCATGAGGACGACTCACGGTAATTTTTACAAAACTGTTATTTTTTCAGAACGATTTGTTGCTTGGAAGTCTTTTTGTATCATACGTGTCTCTCGTGAGTTGTTGGAAAGCTATAAATTTGTCTTTTTTGACTTTAAAGGAAATAAAATAAATTAAGCAAAAAAGAACTATCTTAATAGACATCTTACTTTATCTAAAAATTTAATTTCATTGTTTATATCATCAAATCATTAATTTACCCGATTACACCCTCTAATTAAAAGGTTAGCTTTTTTAGTAGAGGATAAAAAAAATACACTCAGATTGAATCAAATCGATTAAAAACACCATTAAAAGGAAAAATGATTATAAAAAATCTACACAAAAAGAATGGTTAATGTCCAATATCCAACCTTAGACATCATATCATAAATATGTGAGCTGATCTTTGCACTATGCAATTAAGTACGTACAACTTACAAGTCCTTGAACAAGAATTGGATGTTCGGCCGGGTTGTATATAATATATATATATATACACACATATTGTGCTTCGGTAGATGATGATCTTAATTATATGCAATAACACAAAAACATGTCTTTTCAGTAATTGATCTCGTCAAACCCAAAAACGCATTGTATCTATGCAGAGAAGATACAAAATGGTGGACAGAGACAGCCCACCGCGAATATCGCAATTAATTAGTGAGCGAGAGAGGGTGCGTGGGCGACCTAGCAAGACTCGGTTTGTTTTACTTTTTATTTTTCGTCTTTATATAAATGATGAAAATATAGATACTGTTTTGATAGTAAATTGAAATGAGATTAGTTGATATTAAAGTTAAAAGTTAAATAAATATTATTATTATATTATTTAAAAATTTAAAAAAATTAAATTATTTATTATATTTTGTATGAAAATTTGATAAGAGAAATTTTATATATCAGCCACTATTCACCTCATATCTAATGTAGTTTTTTTTTTTTATCAAACTCATCACTCTGATTTCAATCTCTCTCTCCTCAAATTCTTTAACTCTCCCCGACCTCTCTCTCTCATCAAGCTCTTTCTCATCAAACCTCTCTCTCTCTTTCTCTTATTGATCTCAATTTTGGATTGGTTTGTCACTATGATTTTCACCAAGGTCAGCGCTGTTTCAGTGGATGATTTTGTGCACAAGGAGATGAAAATTCACAAAGAAGAGGGGAGGAAATGAGTCTTCGAGGATCAGAGATGATTTGGGAGAAAAATCAGTTTGATTTTTTATTTGTTAGTGAACCGGAATGCTACTTAGGGTGTATGGTATAAAAAATTTAAACAGGTAGATGAGAAGATTTTTTTCATTTGATAAATTTATAATTATGAGATGAAATGAGATGGGATAAGACACTTTTACTATCCAAACGGGATCTTAAAGGACGAGATCATAAAATACAGTTTGGATAGTAAGATGAGATATGATTATTTTAAATGAAATTGAAAGTTGAATAAAATATTATTATAATATTATTTTTTAATATTATTCTTGTTTTAAAATTTGAAAAAATTGAATTGTTTATTATATTTTATGTGAAAATTTAAAAATATTGTAATGATAAAATAAAATAAAACACTTTTATTATCCAAATGACATGAAAGCAACAGTGATATCTATAACTTTTGCCCATTAAATGGTTTTTTTGTCCTTTATAGATTAATATTGAAAGTTTGTTGAGTGTGAAACTAGGGCTTTTTTTTTTTTTTTGTGTTCTTCTGCATGTATGGTTTCTTGGTTTTGTACCGTCAAACGACAAGGCTGCCCTTCTTCAATTACCCATGCAGGTCCAATACTCCAAGGCTTAAAAAACTATATACCTATACCGATAAGATCTAAATTTCTAAGAGCATTCACATTAAATTTTTCATAAATTTTTCTATAATTTAATTAAAAAGTATATTTTTTTAAAAAAATTTCTAAATTTTACTCATTTTTTAAAAACCTTCTACATCTCATTCTTCATCCTCATTTATATTATATTAAATAATATTTCTTTATTATTTCTTTCTCTCACTTCCATTTACAATCTTAACTACTAACTCTTTTGTCTTATTATCTTCTTTTCAAATATCACATTATACTAAATACTTATACGAATTTGAGTACTACAGTATTATTTTTCAAACCGAAATCTGTATTATAAAAATAGTAATTTTTTTTAATATATGCATTTTCTAACGGTAATATTTTGAACACCTATCTCCAACGGTAACATTTTCAACTCTTGTCTCCAATGATAATATTTTTTATTTTTTCTCTAAAGGTAACTTTTGTTGTCTTCTCTTAAACGATAACATTTTTTGTCCTATATGTAATGGTAACTTTTTTCTATATAAATACGCATTTTGCTTACACTCACATTCTCACAAACTCAAGTCTCATTTAATCTAAAGAACCGAAATTCTCGTGTCTCCCCTGATATCCCACTCACTTCATCAAATGGCTCGTACATTCTTTCATAAATTGCTCACATACTTATCTTCTGAAAATGAGTTGGATATTGTTCTTAATGACAAGGTCGAATGACAGTTATCGAGGCATTGTGGCAATCGTCAAAGCCGTAAATTCATTCAGCATGATCATATTCGAGGGCACGAGCACATTTTTTGCGATTATTTTGCAGAAAATTCAGTATATCCCTCGAATCTATTTCGAATGAGATTTCGGATGAGTCGTTCCTTATTTCTCCGTATTCTAAATGAGGTAGAGTCTTACGAGCCGTACTTCGTCCAAAAAAGAGATAGTGCAGGAAAATTTGGTTTATCTTCTAACTGCAGCCGTTAGAATGCTGGTGTATGAGGTTACTGGAGATTTTATGGATGAATATATACGTATCAGTGAAAGCACCGCAATGGAGAGCCTTAAAAAATTCTCTGAGATAATAGTCAGTATTTTTTTAGATGAATACTTGCAGTCACTAAATGCCAATGATATTACTCGATTGCTTGCCGTTGGTGAACAACGGGGATTCTCAGGAATGCTAGGAAGCATTAACTGCGTGCATTAGAAGAGAAAAAATTGTGCCGCAGCCTAGAAAGGTATGTACTCCGGCCACATTCGTGAACCAAATAAAAGTAACTTGTCTTCTTCAAGGGTGAAGTTGGCACCCCTGACTGATTTCTTAACTTTGATAGGCTCGTTATGGGATAGGGGTGGAGAGTCATCAACAGTCATAGGAAAGTTTCCACTTTACCCACCGTAAGTGGAATCTAGTTGAGGATCTTGACTAGGAAGTTGGTAAAGTACATATGGCCAGGGTTTTATGAATCCATATCTAAAAATGAACTAAAATATTAGACAAAGTATTATGAAGTTTAGGGTTCTTTTAACCTTGGCTCAGGAGCTGAATGGTGACATCTACAAAATTTGGGCACCATCTCATGACTGCACCACCGGTTGTCATTACTTGTTGGCCGTCCGGGTTACCTAGTCATTGAGAAAATAAGCATAAATTTCCTCTATCCCCACTACGATTTGTCATCATCACAACCGAGGGGGTTGAAGTTACACATTACTTTTCTAGCACAAAATAACACAACCAAATAACAACCAAACAACATGCAAATCAAAATAATGCTAAATAAGAGCATTCCTATTGGATTCCCCATAAAATTATGAAAATAAAGACTTAAATGGGGCTTAGAATGGTGACAATATTGACATTATGCGTAAGCAATGAGCCGTTCTAACCGAATGATTGCAAAACCCCACTCGAACGTCCATTACCTTTTGTGGAAAGTACCACAAACTGTAATATGGCAATTCGGGGTGAGGATTACCCCGCCATATCAATAGGGCCCTATTAACACTTGTAAATTAACCAGCACTACAACACCATCATCACGGCCTAATAATAGTCCCCATCCCCAGAGAGATACGAAACACTGCAAAGAAACCTAACAACACAGAACAAATTACTCATGGAAAGAGCAATGAAACATAATAATTTTAAGGAACCTAAATTTACATTTTTTTAGATATCATGAGTATACATTTCTATCTCTAGCTGAGTATACATTTCTCAAAATACCATGGACTATGTGAACCAACCAAAACTGACATTTTTACACCAATGAAATTATACTTATAAGACTCATTCATCCTCAACCCAAAACAATAAAAGAAAAAAAATTAAATTCAAGCTTCATATTTTAGTGATGAAACCGAAATGTGAGGGGCTATCCAACTATGTTTGCAGAATTCAATTTTGTGATGAAACCCAAAACAATAAAAGAATTTTAAGCCTCTCTTATCTCTAAAAATCTTTACAAAAGATTTTAATGTTGCTGATTTTCCCAAATGAAAATATTGAGGTAGTGAAAGTGAAGTTCCTGATTTAGTTTGAATGTATTATTGATAAAAAAAAACCATAAAAAAACATACCGTCACATCAAAACTTACCCAAGTGTCACAATATAATCAACTCTCTTCAAAATTCAATTTTTTTTCTTATTCTTTTCTTTTGTTGTGAATATCAAGCATAGAAAATGAACCAATTAAGACAAAGATAAACACGAGACAATAGTAGTACCCCTTTCGGCTGTCCTCCCTCTATCTGGTTTTAGACAGGAAAAACAAACAAAACATGTCCAATTATTCCCATGGCCAAGAACATCCACAATTTGGCAACACCAGTCCAAAGCGGATTGATGAATCAATAAATTTTTATCATCAAAATATTTGGTCACAACCGCAAAATCTCATTACTGGAATCAAAATGCAAGCGATAAAACTAAAACAACAACCATACAAATCTAAAAATCAATTGAATGAAGCAATTTTATCACACACAATATCATTCATCTCCTCCATCCAACTCAACACAGTGATAAATAACAGCAATAAATCAATGACAGTAACTAAAATGAGAACCGATATCCTCAAATTCAGTCCCAAAGTGAGAATAACTAAACCAGAGAGTGACAAAAAATAGGATAAATTGAACCAATCACATGTAATATTTTCTCGGCAGCCAAATAATACACATGTAAGATTTTCTCAAAAACCAAACAGCGAAGAACTCGCCCACGCAGATTATCCATGGCATACTTACCTTGGTCATGGCCTCGGGAGGAAGAAAATTTTCAAGAGAAAAATAGAGAAGCATTCAGGGTATGCAAATAAAAAAAATTTCAAAAATGAGGGAGAGAGGCTGTGAATCTTGGTGTTGCGAAATCAAAGCATCAAAATCAAAATATAACCGAAAGCAAAACTTATAAATTTGTCAATGGATTCGAGGCTGCGATCGTTGGTGTTTCGAGGGATGGGTTGTGCCGAGAGAGAAGAATGCGGGACAGAAAAGCAACGAATACGATGGGGAGCTACAATCGTTTCCTTTATATGGGGAATTACTGTAAATCCCGTATAATTAAACTGTAAAATGAGGAATCCAATGGGGAGGAATTTTTCATGAAAACTCTAAATTCATCCCCAAATTATAGGGATATATAGGATATGGGGACTCCGATGGGGATACTCTTAATTGTTACATTCATCTAAGATATTCTTGATTTTTAACATATTTTGCTCGCACTCTTGTTATTCCAGTGATTCCAATTTGTATTCATGGTTTTTGGACAGGACCAACTTCAAGATCAAGCAAAACTCAAATTTTCTGCTCGTTGGATACTACACAGTGCATGTTAAATAGAGAATGAAGGCAGATCCATGTAAACTATACGCAAGAAACGTCTCTAGCAGTACTCACTACTTCGACGATATTGTTCCACACATCATACGGATTGTAAAATATTGTATTTGCAATATTTTAAATTGTTTTTACACTCATTATTCTATAAGATATTGTTCCACACAATGTATGTTGAATTGTATTTACAAAATATTAAAAAAATTATAAAATATTATTAAAATATATAATATTATATTATTATTTTAACTTTAAGATAAGTAGTCTAATGTAGATTCACCTAGTCAAAAGTTAATGCTATAATTAAAATTTGAAATTCTAGTTAAAATTTAAATTTGATAATGACTAAGTCATTGCCAATGGGTTTGCTTAGTTATTTTCTACCTTCCATAGTTTATGAGATTATCGTACTTCAATGATTGAATAAACAGGACACAGTTTACCAGTTTTCGAATAGCATGAATCCAAGTACCTGCCCCTCGCACTAATAATAGGAATACAGCTGCATGCATGATCAACGGGTCAGATTCTTGGATATATATTATATATATATGAATCTGCCCAGTTTTTATATGTGTAATATACTTAAAAAAAAAAAAAAAAACTGGGCAGATTCCAATATATTGAAAGGATTGAGAATCGAGATTCGTTTCCAGAAGCAATATTTGAGTTTTGAGGATAATATAGTTTGAGGTTTGATTGTTCAGTCAAGAGTTGAATGATGGTCAATGGGTCATGGAATGCCGCGCCGAGATCATTACGGTGGGAGGAATGCCTAGTTAAAGATTGCTCACGTATCATACTTGGAATTAAACACGTTCCCATGTGTATTAGCCGTGGCAATGGATTATGTAAAGAACGTGTCCAACCATCGGTCATGATCGTTAATCTATAAATTATTATGTAGGTGGCACGGTAATTTTGTAACATTTTTAATGTTTAAGTCAGCAATAAATGAGAGATAATAATTTAAAAAACATTCAATCGTATGATTCGAGAGTTACTCGTTACACCTATATATAGGCGTGAAGAATATTAGATGAATACTATAAATTGATTAATTTTACACAATACTTAACCGTTAGAAAGATTATCCCTGATATATCGTAATTATCTAATCACCACGTTATCCATATCCATATGTGGGGGTTTATCCACCCTAATAAATAGGGCGACTAGGGCCTGCGTTAGACCACGTGACTCCTTTAAATAGTTATCCTGCAAAGATACTATGTAAATGTAAAGTCATAATTTGTATAATGGAAAATGATATTATGCCTCTTGAGTTTGTTCTCATATATTTTATTTTATTTTTTAATATTTCTTTATTTAATAGTTAAGAAAGTAACTATTCGTGTATTTGTATTTTTTTTATTAAAAAAATAAATAAAAAAGTGCAATTTACAGTATAGGAGCACACCAAGTGGGCAAACTTGGGTGGCATGGTAGCACTATCATTTGTATAATATTAAGTGATTTTGTATTTGATTATTCTAGTCAAAATCTATTTTTATATTGAATTATTTATCTATTAGTCAAAATAATAATAAACATATTATTAATTTAATAATATTTTTTTTTTCTAAATTTTTTTTGCTATTGAGAAGAAATATTAATGTTCTACAATAGGATTATGGTCGTTCCTTGAATAATTTTATTAGTGATGATTTTTAACACAAACAATTAAAAAGATGATTTTTATTAGTGATCAAACGTGGACTATTAAAGTACAAGAGACTTGGAGTATACATCAGAGTGCATCAGAACGTTTCTTGGAGTATACATCAATATACATCGAGGAAGAGAGAGAGAGAGAGTAGTGTTCATAGCCAAGAAAATACCTTTTATTCAATTTGGTCCAGCTACAGTGACTACCAAATATGACCCACAACGTTAATTTACGGTAACTATAAGTCATCTTTTTTTACATTTGCATAATTCAATGCAACATATTTTTTAATTTTATTAGTCAAACTCCTTATTTTATTTATATTTGCATAATCTATTGCCAATGCTCTTAGATATATTGTCGCATCTCAAATGGAATTAAGTCATGAGGAGAGTCCATTGTTTTGGGTAGGAGGATACCTTAAAAAATCCTCTTACTTTTTTGTTTGCATTGTATCCTCTTACCGATTGCACTTGATGTGATCATGATCGATAGCTAGCGCAGCAACAATGATTGTAGATTATGTGTATTAGTGGGGATTTCTGTCGACGCCTTGTTGAATATGATTGCAGGGATTCCTATAACACAATATATTCATGTGGCTGCTTTGGCCTTGCTGCAGGCTAGGTTTCTGTATTTCACTGAATTATGACTATGCAATATGTGTTTGTGCATGCATCTAAATTAAGGAGCATGATATGATATACACTCTGCTGCGGACATGAACACATGATATGGGAAACAGATCATGAGTACTGATCTTGACACCATAATATTTATACCAAACGTCTAAAGATATGCAGCAACTTAGCAATTAATTGGCATGCTGCATAACTTTGAGATTAAAGTGCGTAATCCTTTCCACCATGATCAGCGATGCAGGAACCTTGATTTTGAGTTCTGTCACTCCATAATTGGCCTGTAAACTATGCCGTTGATCACAAGGCGCTGTTCATTCATATTTCGAAGACGTAGTACTGAAACCTCTCCAGATAGATCTAAAGGTAAACTTCAAGAAATTCTGTCACTTACAAGTCGGTGTAGATCAAACATACATGCTGCATACTGATCATCATGTTGAACAGATTTCACATCAACTATTACAAAGTTCAACACACAAATATTTTATTTTTATGTTTGGTAATATGAAAGATTTAATTCTATATATATTAGTGATGCACATGTTATTCGGCGTATCAATCTACATATATATATGTTTGCCATTAATTATTACAACTTTTGAGACCTCAATTACGTGGCAACCCTACTGATCAATATAATTAAATAACTTCATATATAGAAGATCATGAAGAGAGATATCATTGATGATTTTCTGCAGTATTAATCGATCTCAGAGACTAATTATTATATGTTATAAGTATCTTGATTAAAACGTGTTCATCTTGGGAGGTTGTAATCATAAGTACGAAATTAAAAACCCTATATAAAAAACCAATTTAAAACTTGTCCAGACAATAATTAAGGCCCATGCATTTTTTTTTTTTTTTTAAAAACTTTCAAATTTCCAATGTAGAATACAAAATTATTTAGAGCCAAATTCTTTTGCTATCTGTCTGTGCGATATATATATATAATAGCCTTCGCAAGCTGATCATATCAGTACTAGAAGACAAAACGACGACAGATAATCCAAATCAAAGAAAAATCTACCACGTATTTAAAATACGTAGTCCAATGATCGTTGTGGATATATACAGATGGCATGGTTGCTGTGGAAGTGAATAAAATTAATTAATATTGTCTTTCCAAACAATTTTGATCTCTCATTTAAACAATGTGAGTTTTACAATATATACAATATTAAACAATGATCATGACCATGAGTAGCATGGACTCCACATGATTAAATATGATAATTAATTAAGGATTATATATTTATGTACTATATTTCTTAAAAATAAAAATGAAAAGTACTAACGTGTAATAAAAAATAACTGAAGCAAATGATCAACGATTGGTTTTTCATGCCGTGACCATTGCAAATTATAAGGCCGGTTGATCTGCATCATGCTCTGATCATTATTAACATTAAATAATGCAAAATGCTACGTACGTACTAGCTAGCGTTAATACGCATGCATTCATTAAGGTAGAAATGGAGGAAAGTAAAACAAGATAAAAGAATGCGTCCAAATTAATTAATATATATATATATATATATATAGGCCATGCATGCATTTTCCGTAAAGTTATTAAAAGGAATTAATTAATTATCTAAAAGACCAAATTAATCATAGCCAAATTTGTATATCCATCTGATAAATTAACTAACCACCATGAATTAAAGTCATTGAATCGATGTTTGGAATGCATGACTGGCTCAAACATAAGTGATCTAAAGGGCTGAATCTTTCCTGCGCGTCAGCCGGTTGAAGTACCATAAATTAACCCTTGCTCGTATATAGATATAAATATGATCAACCTGCTGGCTGGCCTCTTTAATTACTGCATTTATGCAACTTGGAATTAGAAACCTCATGCATTTCATTTCCAAAAGTCAACGACTACTTCAGTACGGAATGAACAATATGACCTAGCTCCAAAGTATTATTGATACAAATTAATAGAGTACTTTAATTTGATTCCTTTATCATTCAATTCGATCCTGAAATATTATTGTACGCGGTAATTTTAAGACGGGTTCTGTAATATATGTATCGTATAAGGCCTAAAGCATCATGATTGCTCTTTTCTCATCAGCAGAAGCTCATGTGGCATCAAATATTAATTACCATATAATTTGCAAAACTATTTTTTTTTCTTAATTTTCTATCTTCTAATAATTTGGCAATACTGTTTGCATGTGGTCGTTCTAAACGTTCAATCTATCACTTGTCAAAGGAAAATGATCATGTAATATGTAAGAGGGTTTTCCCTCACATCGGCTTGTATAGCAAGCCCATGAGAGATCAGAGGGAAAGTAATTCAAATAGTCCGGCCAAGCCCAGCCCAACGACCCTTTTATAAAAAGATCAGTCTGTGAGCTTCTACAGAGTACTCGACCCGTGAGCAAGACTCACCCACAAAGCAACCCATACGTGGGGAAAATAGATGGGACTCATCGCCCTAACACCTTCCCGATGACACCTTACCCTTGGGAACCCGTGCAGGCAGGTGAGCATGAAATATGGAGAATCCTTGATCTCCTGACAGCAGGCATAAAGGGGTTTAACAGAGAACTTCCGTAGGATAAAGTGAGTCAGGGAGTCACGCCGCATTAATGGTGCCACTCCCTAGACTTTACGTTGCATTAATGACATCACCCTAGAAGCAACGTCTCATTAAAAGATTCTAACTAAATAAACAGTTGAAGTGACATGGACTCCCCGAAACTAGGTGTGAGCTGTGATCCTCACCCAAAAGCCTAGTATAAAGGTCGACTTACAAGTACAAAGAACTCTATCTGATTTCTCTAAACTCACGCATAAATTACTAAAGAGATATATTGACTTTAGCATAGGAGACTCATTTACCTCCACCAATGCCCCCCACTCTCCGTGTTTTCTCAATTGTGCAGGTGAAAGACTCAATACTCGAGTTGCTAGAACCCGGTCCAAAAGCGTACAAAACATGACATTAACATAATACATGAAGCTAGCTGCATTTACAAGGACAATTATTTCGATGCGTCCCAGATTCAAAGGAGTGCGCGTCCAGATCAAATCAAATTCCATATTCAAAATTGTAGGTAATTAATTAAAGGAGTAATACTATTCATCGTCCAAATTTTCATTATTATCTCATTATCTCATGACATGACATTAAAAAATTAAAGATTATTTATTATATTTTACTTGAGAACCTATCATCTAATACCACATCATGTGATGATGAGAAGATGATGAATATATTTTTTTCTAATTAAAGACTGTATATATATATATATATATATGAACTATGAATTAGGTCGATCGAGGCCTAGGCACTGCTAGTTGATATATATATATATATATATATATATATATATATATATAAATATTGACATGCATTTCCTTATATATATGTCTTAATTAAATACAAAATTGATCATCGTGATCATTTGTTTTTAAAATAAATTGATTTTTGTCATGATTCAATTCTATTGGGGGCTGGAAATTAACGGGGAACGTCTACTTTTTTTCTTCTACAGTATTAATAAGGTCTACTTCAAGTATAAATTATATATATATATATATATATATATATATCTCTCTCTCTCTCTCTCTAAACGTCCAAAGTAATTGATCACGATTTTGAAATATAATTAAACTGTACATACCGCCAAAACAAGTGTTTAGTTAATTAGCAATAATGACACTAGATAGCCTACATTACTTTACCTACTTGGCTATATATGTTTGGATTCGAGATTCACTTCCATTTATCTTATTTTATTATTATAATTTTTTAAATTTTTATATAAAATATAATAAATAATTTAAATTTTTTAAATTTTTAAATAATATTTTAATAATATTTTATTCAATTCATTTAAAATTATCTAAATATATCTCTAAATCTGAACGAGGCTTCCACTAATTTGATCATGCAAGAGAAGTACTACAGGCCCACTCCTCAATAATCTGCCAATATATTATTGGCAGTACTACTCTCCGCCTGAGTAGTACTGTTGGTTTATATTGTTAGTTATTTTTATAATTTTTTATTTTTTAAATATTTTTAAAAAATAAAAAAATTACATCAATACATTTAAATCACTTCCTTCATCATTAAATTAAAAAAAAAAAAAAATCAGTGAGCGGTGAAATGGTCCGGTAAGTATTGCATGAAGGGTATAGTAGTATTTTTCATATATTATTACCTATTCCCCAGAACATTCTTGAAATCGTCGAGGTGTATGTACCAGCTTTCGAGGATGAGCATATGGCCAACCTGCGCATATGAATCATGTGGGCATTAAACTATCGATTTAGTCTAAAAGATAAGATCTGGGACCAGCCATACATATTATATATATATATATATATATAGGCCCATTTTTTCATTCAATAATAAAAAAATACTTATCATTTTCTTGATCATCATCCTTCTTATATATATTTTTTATGTTATATTGAATAATTAAAATGAGTAAAAGGTTTTAACAAGAAAATTATTTATTTATAACTAATTATTTATTATTAAAATAATTATTTTTTATTAAAATGAATCTGTTTTTGTTGTAATAGTCATTCTCATTTTAAATAATCCGTCGTAAATACTTTTTTTTTTTTTCAGTGTAAATACTAGACGTTGTTAATAAGACATTAATTGAGGATGATGTGAGATAAGGAAGATCGATGACAATTCTCTAATTAGTTTCTAGGTTTGTTTTGTGATTTTTTTTTTGTTTTTCTGGTAATTACAGCACTTCTCATGACAAATCTTCCTCCGTATGAATATATATCACCCCACCTCCCCACGATCTCTTCGAAACTTCAAAACGTTTCATGCACCAACCCCAGTGCTTGTAGTCATAGATCTCTTCAGTGCTTTTAGTCATAGATCTCTTCATTAATGGCTGCCATTCCTCCATCAAACACCGTTCTTCCCTTCGCCATACCTCGCCAAAACCCCGGCCTCCATTCTATAACCCAGTTTGCAGCACCATTTAATTTAGGCCAAAAATCCCAACTTGGAGAACTTTCGCACGTAGCCAGAAAAGCGCCAACACTACTATGCAGGGTTCTATCCAAAACAGGCGACTCCCTGTCAAGCATTGTAAGCGAGCTCGAGGAAGAAAGAACACAGAGAGTACCGGAACAAAATGATGAGGAACCACAGACCACGGCCGCCCAGCCTGAGCACCAGCTCGCCGATGCCTGGCGTGAAATCCTCGGCCAAGACGACTGGGTTGGCCTGCTCGATCCCATGGACCCGCTTCTTCGATCCGAGCTAATCCGGTACGGCGACATGGCACAAGCATGTTACGATGGCTTCGATTTCGACCCGTTTTCCAAGTACTGCGGGAGCTGCAGATTCATGTGCCATGAATTCTTCGACTCTTTAGGAATGTCGCACTTCGGCTACAATGTTTCTCGCTACCTCTTCGCGACCTCAAACATCAATCTGCCCAACTTTTTCAAGAAGTCGCGGTGGCCAAAAGTGTGGAGCAAGAACGCCAACTGGATCGGATTCGTTGCTGTTTCAGACGACGAAACCTCCAAACGTTTAGGCCGCCGTGACATAGCTATTGCATGGAGAGGCACGGTGACACGGCTGGAGTGGATAGCAGATCTTATGGATTTCCTGAAGCCAATTTCTTCCAACAAAATCCCATGCCCGGATCCAACTGTGAAAGCCGAATCAGGGTTTTTAGACCTCTATACTGGCAAGAACGAGGCCTGCAGATTTTGCAAGTTTTCAGCGAGGGAGCAGATTCTAACCGAGGTCAAAAAGTTGCTCGATATCTACTCAAACGAAGAAGCTGTAAGCATTACCATCACAGGGCATAGTCTGGGGGCCGCGTTGGCCATTCTAAGCGCGTATGATATCGTTGAAATTGGCTTGAACGTGTTGAAAGACGGCCGAGCCGTGCCGATATGCGTGTTCTCTTTTTCGGGGCCGAGAGTAGGGAATGCGAGGTTCAAGGAGAGGCTGGAGACGTTGGGGTTGAAGGTGCTGAGGGTGGTGAATGTCCACGACATGGTACCCAAGTCGCCGGGGCTGTTCTTGAACGAGCAATCGCCGCCAATGATGATGAAGCTGGCCCAGGGGTTACCGTGGAGTTACTCGCACGTCGGGGTTGAGCTTGCATTGGATCACAAGAACTCCCCCTTTTTGAAGCCGACGGGCGATCCTGTTTGTGCACATAATTTGGAGGCTCACCTGCATTTGCTTGATGGGTTAGTATTCATGATCAATTAATGAATCTGTTTCTCATGATCTTCCAGTCGTAAATTATTTTACCTGCATCATACAAATTGATCATTTTGGTCTTATGTAACCACTTATAAGATAAGATATACACGCAGCTTAGGATGCTTAGAGTTTGCTCTTTTTTGTTTTTTTGTCTGTGCAGATTTGCAGTAGTTTAGTCGTGTGTGTGTGTCTATATATATATATAATTGGGTTGTTGAATGCAAGTACATATTGCAATTGTACCAAGAATATTCCAATAATGCCAATCACTTACATGAATATACACATTAATGTACACTAATTTATGTTCGATCTAAATAAATATTTTCGGCAGAAATTCTAAAAGACTTTAATTAATTTTTGGTAATAAACACTTGAATTAACATAAATAAACTCTTCTTCCTTTTTTTTTTTTGTAAGCAACTTGCAGAACATGCAGTACTGTTTATTATATCTACAAAAGAATGGATCAAGATTCTCGAGTTGTTGTCCGGTCGCTCTAAGATCCAAAAATATGAAGTGCATTTTACACTTTCTAAATTATTTTATGTACTTCTCTTTGTCTCAGCCAAGAGTTTAATCCTTCAAGGACTATGTACAATGTTAGGAACAAGTCTCAAATGCAAAGAAGAGATCAGTACTTCAAATGTGAATCCTGTATCTATACATATATTCATATATTATATGATGCTGTTTCCACATGATGGATATCTATGTTTTCTATAGAAGAAATTAAAGATAGTAGTCCGCTAGCTAGCTTGGTATATATGTTTCACATTATATATTATTCAGGAAATGGAAATAAAAAATGGAAACATATATATACGTACGTACACATTTCTAATCTCTTAACCCCTCTAGGCTCTCTTCTTTTAAGCAAAGAATTTGATTATAGGTATTAAAAGGTTAATTAATATATGTTAATAATATAATATAAATAATTAAATCTATATATATCTTCCCGCCATCAGTTTAAGTTTTTTAGATAAGTGATCATGATTTCACATAGTATCAGAACAAATGTCCGAGTTCAATATTCTATGTGTGTTAAGAAGGTAATTACTAGTGATTTCACAATATATAGCAACTCTCCCTTTCTTGATGAACAAGTCAATATCAGTTTTAATTTACCAGTTAAGCCGCAGAGATATATATATATATATATATATATATATATATATATATATATATATATATATATGTGTGTGTGTGTGTGTGTGTGTACATGTGTGTACATGTGTGTGTGTAATTATTAAATTAAGCTGTCCGCCTAGCTCTAGCCAAAAAAAAAATGAAATTATAAAGGCAAGAAAGGAACTACATATAATGTGACAAGAAACTAAAAGACAGACCTACGAGGATATATAAGCATGCATGCATGCATCATCTATGGCATCTAGATCTTGGATTTTTGTTATTTGTTTAAACATCGATCTAGGTATCTTTTTCATGCATATTAAACTACTGCTACTTGGCTGGATCGAGTTCATTAAAATACAAACCATGAATATATAAATGATCATACCCCCCCACCTTGATCACTTTATATACTAGTATTAATTAATCACACTAGTCATACATGTTATACGCGGTCTGTCGATCGTTTGTAGTTATGAATTATGGGATAATTAACGGCGGTCGTGACACAATATGTAATATAGATAATTACTTAGTTCTTACGAATTAAAGAAAAAACGAAGACATTGATATAATAATAATGTAAGCTAGATTGGAGCTGATAGGTTAAATAAGACGACCATTACAAGTCACAAGCATGCAACTTGATGCTAGTGGGTTATTATATGTAAAGATCGAATGAGTGCGTACGTTGTTAATTTTAGTTTCTTTGTCCTGTAGATTAATATTCAGCTTAGAAACCAGCTAGCTAGGGTACTTATATACCACATGTTTTCACATTAATTTGAATGAAAAGTCAAACCTAGATTGAAACTAAATGTACATGAACTCATGTACATGTGTCATTATCGGCTGCCCATGCCAACTTAACTCTTTTCAATTGATGTGACTTGATGCATACGTACAGCAGTTATATTGTAAAGTTCATTTTATTATAAACAAAATTTAACGTATCATGCAAGAAACTTAAAGAGTAGGTGACTGAATTGTGATAGAAAGTGTATGAGTCCTACCCGATACTTGTTGTGTAAATATTTTGGTTGCATGAAATTGCAGATACCATGGGAAAGGACATAGATTTGCGCTGGCAAGTGGAAGAGATCCTGCACT
Organism: Cyclocarya paliurus; assembly: GCA_029856935.1. Lineage (NCBI taxonomy): Eukaryota > Viridiplantae > Streptophyta > Magnoliopsida > Fagales > Juglandaceae > Cyclocarya > Cyclocarya paliurus. The sequence continues at coordinate 3,477,032 of CM056946.1, read as the reverse complement.
GGTGAACAAGGCCTGTGATTTCTTGAAGGATCATTACTTGGTGCCGCCCTACTGGAGACAGGATGAGAACAAGGGTATGGTGATGGGCAAAGATGGTCGCTGGGTGCAGCCTGAACGTCCAAAGCTCGATGATCATCCTCCTGATATGCATCACCATCTCCAACAATTAGGCCTGAGTACAAATCAGACTTTGTAATCGTTTGCTTTCTTGTAATTTGCAAATCATATACATATATATATATATATATATATATATATATATAAATATATATATGGGGAAACTGTTTAAAGGAAGATCGATCTTCTTTTCGATATTGTCTTACATATTTCAACCAATGAAAATATATTAATTAGGGATTACTAGTGAAAAAGTCATAAAATACAAAAATTAGTATGATCATTAAGCTCCTCTAACATACTATCTGTTCAAATTCAGATTTTCGAAAGGGATAATGATCCACCTCTCCATGATTCAAATGAAATGGACAATATCCATTTAATTTAAACATAAGATATATTTTTAATCATTTCATTTGCGATATAAAATTTAATTAAGTATAGTATAAATCGATCAACACCAATTAAAACATCTATCCATGACCACCCAAAGGCTTGTGAATAAATTTTATATGCAATCAGAGAAGAACATCTGTTCTCTGCTGGCTGGAGAGCAACATCGATTTATTTATGGAAATTTTATTTATCATCTCTTTTATTATAATCAAGAAATACAGGTGCTAAACGCACCATTCTAACCAAAGCCCTTATTAGTTAGAATAAATATTGGAAGAAGCCACTATTGGCAGCAACCATATTTGCACACATTATGTGGTATTATCTCAACCACACGTCTACTAAATTCGAATTTACATGGACTGAGTGAGGGAAGATGAGAGAGAAGCTCGGAAATGAGAGAGAGACGATGAGAGAGAGAGAGCGGAGATGAGAGAGAAAGAACGAGATGAGAGAGAGAGATCGAGACTGAGAGAGACGAGTGGATGAGAGAGAGAGTGCAGGCGAGAGAGAGACCGAGATGAGAGAGAGAGAGCAGGGCGAGAGACTGATGAGAGAGAGAGAGAGCGAAGATGGAGAGACTGATGAGAGAGAGAGTTGCGAGAGACAGAGAGCATGTGAGAGAGAGAGTGTGATGAGAGAGAGAGACTTACAAGAGAGAGCGGGCAAGTGATAGAAAAAAAAAATGAGAGGAAGAGAAGCAGCCACGTAGTGAGTGCAAAGTGTGCACTACTATAGTGACTTCTCCCTAGCATTACTCTATTAGTTATTTCCAATTTCCATCTCCTTCTCCTTCCCCCCAAAATCCCCCTGCGTCCCACCCCCCAAATACATTCCTCTTAGGCTTTCTCTTGTTTGTCACACTCCGTTCGTCCCCTCTCTCTCTCTGTCTTCTTTTGCGCCGCCGAGGGATCCTTCACGCTGACACCGCCCTCCACGTCGGATGCCACCCAGTAAGCCTTCCTCTCCCTCTCTTTCGCTCGGCTGTCTCTCTCTTCTCTCTTCATCTGTTTCTCTCACGCTCTCTGTGTCTCTCTACTTTCTCTCTCTCCCCCATCCTTGTCTCACTCTCTCTCCCTCTCCGTGGTTAGGCCGCCACGTTACCTCACTTCGTCGAATCCTCGCTGTAGCGCCACCTCGCCCACGAAAATCCAGCCGACCACCACTCCTAGTTGGGTAAGAACTCTCTTGCTTTACCCATGTAATTATCCTCTATTTTCTTCGTTATTCTTCTGGAGAGTCGAAGTTGTCTATGATTATGTCTTTGTTTTGGAGTCGGGTGACTTAATGTCTTGGTTGAGATATATGGAAATTTATTGTAGGTTGATTATAATGTGATGGTCGGAAGAGGGAATGGATGTTACCGGTGGGCTGGTGTTCTAAATATGGATTTTTGAGTCTGTTTATATGTTGAAGTTTTGATGGAGTTAAGCGAACTTTAAACAGGTTGGGTTGAATATTGGTGTAGCAGTATTTTGGGGCAGACTGTGCTTGGGTGGAAAACCTGAGCCACCATGATAGACTGTGTTAATGGGCTGTTTATGGGCTCGTATTGAGCTAGAGTTTGGATTACGGAATTTTGTTAGTTAGGTTGGTTTTGGACTGGTATGAGTTATTAACCTGTCAGTGATATTTTCTGGATTAGGTTGTGATACTGTTAGTGTTTGGGTTCAAAGCTTAGATATAATACTGCAAAAATCAGGTAAACAGTGCTCTTATGCTAGACTTTTCCTAGAACTTACTAAAGTTAATTTTGAGAAATTTTGCATATTTTGTTATGAAAACATCAGTTATTTTCTACATTAGTCTCTTTATTTGAATAATGATAGGTGATATTTTATCATGACTAGTGTTGACGTGAGCAATTTTTGTACTCTATTTCTCTGCTGCATAAAATGTAAACATGCATGAAATCTGAAATATTTTATACAATTATATGATATTATTTGATTAGCATACTATTTGTGTTATTGCATTGTATTTGATCAGTGTACTACAACAAATTCAACATTTAGGAACAAAACTTTCAATTCGTCCAAAAAATTCACTTTTAGAGACGAAATTGATTTTTCATCTCGAAAAGTCCTAGCAGCTTGATACTCGTTCGAACAAGAAATTGTTCATTTGAACAAATTGATTTGGGACAAAAATATCGTCTCCTAATAGGTTTACCGTTTGAATTATTAGTCTACCATTGGAATGAATATATTTTTCTATTTGAATGTAATGAAATTCGTTCGAACGCAAAATCCTTTGCTTGAACGATGATATATGAATTTTTGAACAACATGAGGCAGTTCAAACGAAGAGATAATGCAGTTCGAACTCATTCTTGAAGTAATGGGTTTCAATACCTATTTTATTCTTTAGGTTTTTGAAAAACATAAAATATGATAGCATGAAATTATATTGTAAATATTATAATATTTATGAGAGTAAAATATGGTATTTAAAAAGATGAAAATGATACTCATGCAAAATAATTATTAAACATAATAGTTTAGAGTGGTGCTACTCTGCCGCCTGAGTAGCACCGCTCCATTTGACTGCTAGACTATTTTGACTTTTTTTTTTCTAATCTTGATGATAATAGTAAATGATGAAAATAGTAACCGTACTAATAATAATAATAATAAATAAATAAATGAATGAGAGAAATGCTAAACATAAAAGGCTTAGAATTACATACATACATATATATATATATATACACTACAAGAAAATTACTTATTTGCTGCCAGCTATTTGCTGCTAAATTGATTATTTGCTGCCAAAATGAGTATGATTTTGTCCCAATTGGTCATTCTAGCCGCAAATAATCTGTCTCAATTGCCCTTTTATCTTGTAGTGATATATATATATATATATATATATATATATATAAGTAAAAATTTATTAATACCAATTAATAGGCGTAGCTAAGTATATAGTTGGGGGAGAATTACATATATATTGATATATGAACTTCTTTTTATAGATGACCGAACATTTTCTCAATGAATAAATGACAATACGTGGAAAATATGTGATAGACATAATAAAATCGGTATTTTTTATAATAGTCATGCAAGTAAAAAAAACTACCATAAAACAACTTTGTTACTTAAAAGAAGCCTATGAGAAAATTATAATTAGTCGATGATAAAAAAATATATAAATGCTACTTTTTAATTCTGTGCTAGAAACAATTGGTAAACAAAATGGCATAAATAGTCAAGCAAGTAAAAGAAATACTATAAAACAACTTCGTTGCTAAAAATAATCCTATTAGAAAATTATAATTAGTCAATGATAAAAGCAACTCCATGAGATTAGGAAAGTAATCATTTTTATACAACTTCATTAATAAAATAAATTCGATAAATCAAAGATCTACATTACCATGTTGGAAAATTTTCAAGCAAGTAAAAAACACTAAGAATTGAACTGCTGCAAGATTGATTGATAGCATTACATAATTTTTGACTTTCTACAGTTTTTTTATTGATACTAGTTAAATATATCCTTAGACCCATTCAAGAGTTATTTGCATTCATTATATTTGCTTTTAAGATAATGGATGATACTAACTCTTGAATAGTCTAAAGTGGACAGTTTGGGATTGTATGATCTATATGGCATATTTACTTAGTCTGTGTTGTCTTGTCCATTTATGATATTTCGATAGCTATCCTCATTTTGTTCTTTGAGTATGTGGTTGGTGTGTGGCACACTTGTATTGGTGTGAGCACAACTAGCAACAAGCATATTTGGAGAACTGTTTGGAATTGCTGCCGAAGTTTCGTGGGGCATGGGAACACATGACTTAGTATCTATGCTGAGATAGATAATACAATCTTGAATGAGATATGCCAACTACTTTGGAGGTTGGAGTGGATGAAGCAAGAGAAATATTTTGCATGTTTTTTTTAATATATGGACTTAAGAGTTATTGAAAATCATAGTGTAATAGGGCATTACCAATGGATAAGAGTTGGATGTGTCTCGGAGACAGACTTGGTAAAGACTACAAGACATATGCGTTTGGGGTAAGGGCATTTAAAGACTTTGCGAAAGACAATGCAGACTCATTTGGACGTATTAGATGTCTATGTTGAAAATGCAAGAACTTGAGGAATCACACTTTGAACTTAGTTGAGGCGCATCTCTATGTCAATGGAATTGATCAAGGCTGTAAACAGTGGGTGTTACATGGCGAACCATTTCTTAAAGTAGATTTTTCCCCTAGTGGCAGTGGAAATCCTACGGCTTGGCTTACTTCCCATGTTGGTACTCTTACTCGTATCTATGCGCCTATGGCTACATCATCTTGGGCCAAAGTTCCATAGGATGTTAAGGACCATATAAAGAAGCATTGCTTGGTAAGTAAATAACTTATGTTTTTGCGTATTATACATGGTGTATTGTATCATGTTTACATTGTTTGTTAATTATATTATGATATTTAAGAATAAGTTTGAACTTAATTTCGGGAGACGAGAGGAGCCCTAGACCGTTGATGAACTGATGAATAATGCATACCGCTAGTATAAGGGTAGATGCCACGAACACTATCAAAAATTTGAAAATATTGAGGAGGCGCGCCAAAATGCTTTTCAAGGCATGCAACTAGACGAGTGGAAGAAACTATGTGATATGTTCGAGGAGCCTGCATATCAAGTAAATGCATTATTTCATGATATTCTATTTATTTTTCCTATCTCATATCGACTAATAATTTTGCTTCCTTTTATAGAAAATGAGTCGGGTAAAAAATTTATGCATCCACCATGCATCTTAGAAACATTTTTTAATATTTTGTATGAAGACCTTTGTAGAGTTTGATGACAATTTCAACAATTGTGGAATATATAATATCTATTATATTTGAATTTCACATTTACTGGTAAGCATTGGAACACATGAGCCTGTATTTCGTTTGATGTTTTGAACGCGTATTTCGTTATATGTTTCAAATGGATTGCTTTCTTATTTGAACAGTATATAGGGTGAAAATAGGGTGTTCGAGCAATTATAATAATAGTTCGGAAATAGCTTGACGATATTATGTTGGAACAGTTACAAAATATGTTGGAACCATATACGGTTTCAACATTTGAATGCATATCACTTATATTCAAAGTGGTATGCATTCAATATTCGATCGCCCTATCATTCCTTGGAACGATTGTGAAAGGATGATAAATGGGATGGTAGTAAGTAACATTACTTTTATTTATTCATTACAATCGCTCTTGTATATTAATTTAGTTAACATATATATCACTTCAAAATATTTTTGGCGAATGTAAACGAAACTATATATCCCAGATTTCATCTAATTGTAATTCTCCATAATTAAAGTAAACTAAACCGTATGATAAGCAAGATGTGATTTTCATCACTAATTTTTGGGTAAGTTTTGTTGGATAAACTAGATGTAAAATTCATGCTCGAGTGATCTCCGAGGCATTGGCTTCGACAAGGTATGCCTCTTGGGGACAACAATATTTGATTTAGCTAAACAGAAGTCGATCAATTTATATTTCTCATAAATTAACTAATATAATTAGTTTAAGCAGAAAATATATAAATATAAAGGTTCATTTTTTTGGGTAAGGTAAAAGTTTGTTTTTTATCCAAAATTGAAAAGTAATAAACACGGACAAACAAGAAGTAAAGAATTAAAAAAATCATTTAAGCAATTTAAAGGGGAAAAAAAAAAAGAGAGAAGAAGGAGAAGACTAATATTGGACTCACACGTGACAGCAACTAGAAACCCAACTTGGAATAATCCGGCCCGTTATAAAACTCAGATCCATTTAAGCCCAGCCCGAGGAAAAAAAAAAAAAAAAACGGGTGCTAAACGCACCGTTCTGACGGTTTATTTCCATCTCACTCCTCCTTGCCAGCCACTCCCCCTCGCCCCCTCGCGTCTCTCTCTCTCTCTCTCTCTCTTTCTCTCGTGCCAAAACCCTAGCCTTCCTCTGCCGACTGCCTAAACCCTAGCCGTAGTCTCATCACTTTGTTGCTCCGTCGTCTTCTTCTCTCTCTCTCTCCGAAACCCTAGCCTCCTGCCACTCTTCCTCTGCCGATCGAAGCTCTGTTCCTCGTGCTGTCGTCTTCCACTTTTTCGCTCCGTCGTCGACTTCTACAACCCAAGGTTAGTTTATCTCTATTTCACACACACACACACACTCTCTCTTTCTCTCTGTTGGTGCTTTTATAACTGATGGATTCTTGCAACTCTGCCTCTGCCGATCGAAGCTCCGTTTCCTCGTGGCCGTCGTCTTCGTCATTCTGTGTCGCTCCGTCGTCGACTTCAAGAACCCAAGGTGTGTTCTCTGCATTTTATTTCGATTTGGGTTGTGAGAAAACATTGTGTTTGAAATGGGTTCTACTACTTTATTTATCTGTATACTATATTTTCTAAGGATCACTGTCAATGCGCTGCTGTAGTGATGGCACTGTCTCGTTATCTGTATTAAGTTCCCTTTGGGGGTGTTCGTTTAGTGTAATTACTGGCATTGGAGTTTTTTCAGTGGGTATAAAGGATGTTTGGATGTAAGATTTTCTTGGATTTTTTAAATTTTAATTTTTTTTTAAATGAGCTTTATGGAGTCTTGTAAATACTAATTAAAAATATATTTCTACTGAAATTTTTTTTGTGAGAGGATTTTATTGGAGTATGAAAAAGTGATGGGGTTAAATGAAAATATGAAGGGAAGAAGATTTTGTAAGTGGGTTTTTTATTTTATAGTTTTGTAGAAGTTTTTTTTGGAAATATGAGGGTTTTTATTGGTTAAAAAAATGTATTTTAATGAAATGGATTATATTTTTTAAAACAATACTTACATTGAGATTAAAAGAAAAACTGAGAAACTTTTGTAAAAACTATGGTTTTCAAACGTGAAAGCCGACTTAATAGTAAGGCAACTCTTTCTAATTATTACTTTCATCTTGTGTATCACTCTCATCTTGTATAATTATTACTTAAAAAAAAAAAATCTTTCTTTCTAGTCATTGGCACATGCATTAGCATATATGAAGGAAACATCAAAACCCCAAAACCTTCTTTTCTTTATATCATCATAACAAGGATGACTCTAAAGTTCAAAAAATGAAGAAAAAAAGGTGGGGGGGGGGGATTGGGGATTTACCTATCAAGATTCTGGGTGGACCTTTTTGCACATGCATTAGCATATATGAAGGTGGCATTTGCTGTGTTTTCTAATATCATTAGTTTGGTGAAATCAGTGGTTTAGATGTCACCGTTGCATTCCAAAAGGCCTATAGTTTTATATATGTATACACTGTTAATTGATTCGATATCTGAATAGTAAAGGGGTAAAGGATATATAGAAGGAATTAAGCAATTAGAAGCTTCCACAGTGGCATCCTATATATTTGCAAAAGGGAATTAATTCCAGTTTGCCAGCTAGCTAGATGTATAATTAATCATTAATATTATTGCATGCATCCCCATATATATGATCAGACTTTAAAAACTTTTAGCAGAATTTTTACATAATTTTTATTATGAGAATATGAATACAAAATGTTTACATAATTTTTATAAATTTCCAAACTGCTGTCTTTCTATTTTTAATAATCTGAGTGGGGTTATAATGAACCAAGTACACTATGCCCCAAAATACTACTTTGCCAATATCCAACCCAACCTCTTTAAATTTCTCTTAACTCCATTACAAATTCAGCATTATAAACACACTCACAAATCCCAGCATATTTAGAACACCAGCCCACTGATTACACCCATTCCCACTTCCTACAATGACATTATAATCAACCTTCAAGAAATTTCCATATTCCTCAACCAAGCCATCAAGTCACCCGACTCCAAAACAAATACACAATCGTAGACAACTCGGTTTCCTGAAGAACAATGAAGAAATATAGGACAATTACATGGGTAAAGCAAGAGAGCATCTTACTCAGCTCAGAGTGGTGGTTGGCTGGATTTTTGAGGGCGAGGTGGCACTGCAGTGAGGATTCGACAGAGCGAGGCACGTGGCTGGACAGGGTGCTGCGGCCTCCACTAGTTACGGTGACTGGCTTAGTAGGAAGAGATAGTTGTTGAGAGGGGGAGTCGGAACTGTATGCACAGATAGAGAGACCGAGACAAAGAGACGAGGATTTAGAGGCTTACCGGGGTTTCGTGCGACTTTGTGAGTAGCGGAGGAGTTGGGTGGCGTGGAGAGGGGCGGCCTATCCACGGAGAGGGAGAGAGAGAAAGTAGAGCGACATAGAGAGCTGTGTGAGAAACAGATGGAGAGAGGAGTGAGACGGGCCGAGAGAAAGAGAGGGAGAGGAAGGTTTACTGGGTGGTGTCCGACATGGAGGACAGTGTTGGCGTTATGGACCCGCTACAGTTGCGGCAGCGGTGCAAAAGAAGAGAGAGAGAGAGAGAGAGAGAGAGAACAAAGAGAAGAACTGGTGAGAGATGGGACGAAAGGAGTATGACAGATAGAGAGAGCCTCAAAGGGATGTATCGGGGGGCTGGGAAGGAGAAGGAGATGGAAATAAACCCTATTGGTCAGAACTGTGCGTTTAGCACCTGTCTTTCTTTTTTTACTTTCGCAGGCTGGGCTTAAATGGGTCTGAGTTTTATAACGGGCCGGATTATTCACAAGGAAAAATGGTACAATTACAACATTACCATAGTTCGTGACGGCTACAATAGCAGCAAGCAGCAGATGACAGAAAAATCCACTCACGGTCAAAGAGCTTGCCCATTATCACGTAAATGTGAACTGAAATAGGTTTTGCTTTATCTTGAGAGAATGGAAAGGAAAAAAGGAAACCTGAGTCTAAAAAAAGATTTTGCTTTTGTTTATGGGATGTTTGTTTAATGGGAAAGGAAAATGGGGTGATTTTTTTTTTCTTCAGGAAAGTATGGGGAGGAACTGGAAAGTGAGTGACTGGTGATGAAGTGTTGCAGAGTTTGAGGGCAAAAGGTGGGAAATGGTTGTCATCCGATATTCTTCCATCATCATGACTCTACAATCACGTGGATTATCCAGCTATCTACAAATCTATCTGATCAGGGTTGTTACAAACCCTAGCTAGCTCTATTCGTGACAGACCCACCGGCTCAGAGCTGCAATCTTTGCCCAACCTTCAATGTTTTTGGCTTCCAAGGAATGTCTTTTATCTGCTACTCCACACGTATATATCACCTTTTTTTCTTATATATATTCTGTCTTGCTCCAAACCGTGGGATTAGACATGGAAGAAGTGGCTAAATGGTGAGGACCATAAGTACTTATAGTAATAGTGAGACATGCGTGCAGGCATATCCTTTTATTTTTTTTCGGTTGTCGGAATCAATTCAAAAGCATGGTCTCCAAGCAAAATATCTGGCAGGAACAAATCAAAGCAGAGTATTCGGCAGCATTTTGATGTGGCTGGAGGCCAGATTATGTATGGCATTATTCATGGGAGATATCGAAAAAAACTGAAAAGAAAGAAAAGCTCAAATAATCGTGCAGTACTGCTGCTTGGTAGTGGCTTATTTAGTTACTCAGCAATGTCTTGGCCGTTTTAGTTACTTGCATTTCCTTTATGGAGTGGTATGTGCGGTGATTATAATTATATGTAAAGTGAATATATATTTACAGAGAGAGAAAGAGAGAGGTTACTTGCTGAGTATGGAGATTTGATGGGACATGATCAGAAACATGCGTATGTAGAAGAGGTACTGCTTGCCAAAATTTGCGACGGCGGATGGGACTGGCCGGAGAGGAAGGCAGGCATTGGAGAATATGAAAGAGAAAAGAGCTTCAGCAATGAAAATAAATAATGAGAGGGATTTTTTTATGTGCAAAGCTAACATGGAAATCAGAATCGGTTCTGTAACATGTGCAGTTTGGAACTGTCTGCTCAGAAATTTACCGTTTTCGGCCTAATTACGTCTTTTAATAAACTTCTTACTTATTAAAAAAAATACCATTTTCGAGTTGGGTCAGGTGAACAACCCTACTTGTGAGAATAAATTATGTTCACAATTATATTTTGGATTACAAGAACCATAGAAGATAATACAAAAGGAAGATTTTCTTCCTGGATTTTCTATATAAATCTATATTATTCGGATAAGATAATATATATATATATATATATATATATATATATATATGATAAGTAGGGTTCTCGATATCTAGTTGAATTGGTTTGTGAGGAAAGTAAAATTAGAAAAAATAACACATTCTTTGAAACTAGAGGTTATGAAATTGATAGTTTTTAAATGTGGCTCATAACTTGATGACTTCTGGTTGCTTTTGTCATGAAGATTTATTGAATTTGACATGGGTGCTAGTAATCAGTAGTTATATATTGTGATACCGCATATGATGTGTAAGGGTAGGTGGTGTATAAGATCCCACATTGCTTGAGAATGAGAAGTTCTTGCTTTTTATAATGTTCTAATGGGGCTCCAATTGTATCATTGACTAGTCCTTTTGGAGTATAGGCCGTGTGATTTGGGCCTTCCATTGGAGTGTTACATATATAGTCAATTGTCATGATGTAGGCCAATGTCATTAGTTCAACTGTGCAGGATCTTAGGCCAATGTCATTAGTTCAACAGTGCAGGATTTGCATAAGAGTAACATGTGATGTACTCCGTCTTGTGTGTATATCACAAATATCCTTAGATTTTGTAATGATCGTTCAAATCTCTCTCTTGGGTAATGCCTGTTATTCATAAAAAACAAATCTTCTCTTGGGTCAATGGTTTTTTTACTTGAGATTTTCCTTGAAATGTGTTTCTCAGCTTCATTTGTAAGTACCTTATATAAGGCACTTGTTATTGTTGTCGTAAAATTGAATCTTCCGCAATTTCAAATTGGCTTGATATGTGTCATTGTGGCTTCCATTTTTTCTTTCTAAGAAACTTGCCTGTTCTAAAGAGTCGTCTAGAACTCATGCTTTACCAGTGTACCATATTCCATCTATCTGGGGCTTTTAGATTTATACAACTTGTCAAGATTTTGTACAAGTTTTTGATACTGTATGACACTACAATTGCACTTTTATTTTGCAGAAGCGGGATTTGTCTTGTTAAAGATGAATTTAATATCTCAAAATTTTCCCTCCAAAAGTAGAGCCAATAAGACTAAAAGGGAGGATGCCGATGAGCCTTCATCTCTGCAAGGGAATGAAGACACCGAAAATGAACATTTGGATATTTTAAGGATGACTAAGAGAAAGAAAGAGCGCAAGGAAGAGGATGAGAAGTTGGCAATTGAGCAAGACAGAGAAATGAAAAAGCTGGAGAACTCTCTGTTCGGGTCCCTGTATTCACCTGTTGAGTTTGGGAATGAAGATGAGGAAGACACTCGAGACTGGGCTGAGAATGGTTCTGCTTTGTTCATCATGGACCGAACTGCAAATGGTGTGCTCTCTGTTTATGAAGAGGATGCAGAATTTCCAGAAAGAACTAATGGTGAGGAAGAAACTAAGCAAAGAATACCTGTCTGGGCAGATGAGGAAGAAGAAAAAACCAAAATAAATATTGCTCAAGTTAACAGATTAAGGAAACTAAGGAAGGAAGAAGATGAGAGTTTGATTTCTGGTTCCGAGTATGTGTCAAGATTGAGGGCTCATCATGTTAAGCTTAACCCCAGCACAGATTGGGCCAAACTTGATTCACGAGCAAGTAATGATACATCTTTTGATGATGAGTCATCAGATGAAGAGAATGGGGCAGCACTGGCTCGTGGTTACGAGGATGTCGAAACTGTTGAGGATGTTCTTCGAACGAATGAAGACCTTGTTGTGAGAAGCAGTGCAAAATTGTTGCCTGGACTTCTTGAATACTCGAGACTTGTGGATGCAAATACAGAGGATCCTTCTAAAGGTCCAATTAATGCAGTTCAGTTCCATCGGAATGCTCAGTTGCTACTTGTTGCAGGATTGGATCGGGGGCTTAGATTTTACCAAATTGATGGAAAACGGAACACCAAGATACAAAGTATTTTCCTTGATGATTGTCCCATTCGGAAGGCATCTTTCTTGCCTGATGGTTCTCAGGTTATTATAGCAGGAAGGAGAAAGTTCTTCTATAGCTTTGATTTAGTGAAAGCAAGAATTGATAAAATAGGCCCTCTGGTTGGCAGGGAGGAGAAAAGCTTGGAATTTTTTGAGGTTTCCCCTGATTCTAGCACAATTGCATTTGTTGGAAATGAAGGTTATATCTTGCTGGTCTCTTCCAAAACGAAGGAACTGATTGGGACACTAAAGATGAATGGAACTGTTCGATCTTTAGCTTTTGTTGATGATGGGCGACAATTATTGAGCTCTGGTGGTGATGGACAGATCTACCACTGGGATTTGAGAACAATGGCTTGCATCCATAAGGCTGTTGATGAAGGTTGCATAAAAGGTACGGCTCTTTGCGCTTCCTCGAATGGAAAACTGTTTGCAGCTGGTTCAGACAGTGGTATCGTGAATATTTACAACAGAGAGGAGTTTTTAGGGGGCAAGAGAAAACCTATGAAGACCATAGAAAATCTAACCTCCAAAGTGGATTTTCTGAAATTTAATAACGATGGTCAAATATTGGCGATTTGTTCTAGCATGAAGAAGAACAGTTTGAAGTTGATACATGTCCCGTCATTTACGGCGTTCTCAAACTGGCCTCCCCTCAACAAATCCCTACATTATCCACGCTGTTTAGATTTCAGCCCCGGTGGTGGCTTCATGGCGATGGGAAATGCTGGTGGAAAAGTGTTGTTATACAAGTTACATCATTACCATCAAGCCTAGAGCGGGTGTGACACAATGGTGTGAGATAGTACTTCATGTTGTATGCCGGGAATCCGTTCTTTATTTGTGGACTCACTTAATATTGTAGTAATTCTAGCTTCTTGTATTGGTTGCAGAAAATATTTCTGCAGTAATTTTGCTCAATGAAGGCTTGTTTTCGTTTTGTTGCACAATTTTTTTTTTCAGATTAAGATTTTTGTAACTTAACCGGTTGATTCTTTGTAATGAGTACAATCTGATACTGCTGGCATTATTTGATCCTTGCCACCTTTTTCAGCTGGACCATGCATATTTTTTTTTCAGATTAAGATTTTTGTAACTTAACCGGTTGATTCTTTGTAATGAGTACAATCTGATACTGCTGGCATTATTTGATCCTTGCCACCTTTTTCAGCTGGACCATGCATAATCCCATTTTTAAACTAGTCAATATTTGTTTTTCTGCACATACAGAGAGTTCAAGACTTCCATCTCAATGAAGTTTCGAGCTCCTAAGCAGCATCGATTGAATTTTCTTTTTCTTTCTTCTTTTTATTGCTTTTTCTTTTCTTTTTTTTAGTGGATTTAGAGACTGCTTTTCGTGCATCCCGTGACTCAAAATTATACGGACTAGCCATCATGAATGGCTGAATCAATGCGTTCCCCCTTTCTGAATTACAGAACAAGAAACCAAACACTCCAGCCACACCATTAATGACTTTGTTATCAAATTTCATATTGCTTGATTTGAATCGAATGAAAAATATTTTCCTTTACCTGGGCTTCTTTTTACATAATAATCTGCAGTCCTCCATCTCCTTAGTAGCATTAAGATTCAAGGAAATCTTGATACCCAAGCCCTTGGTCTTTAGTACAAGAAGTGAAGTTCTCAACCTCAAGTTCTTGTGGAGATGGAAAAAGGTGGTCTGGGGGGTTCTTTTTGGGTAGGGGGCAAGAGAAACATTAATTGAAACATAAATCTTTATTTAAACATATTTAACAAAACAGTTAAAACCATGACTTACAAAATAACACATCATTGACTGACATGCTTTCCATTTCTAATGTACAAAGAAGTCGGCCGGATCCAGAAAGAGAAAAAGAAAAGGAAGAAACATGTGTTCCTCGATGTAGTGGGAAAGAAGAAAAATGTTGAATCCGTAATCCCAAATTTGCAGTGCCACCCATCGCCAAGCAGAGAAATGCAAAACTTTTAGGACAGAATTATAGAATTATCACTGTAGAAAACTGAAAGGTTTCACTCGAGTTTCTTGATGGTCCTATATTGAGTCGGCTTCTAAGTTCTCCAACAATCCATCTACAATTCCGCAGTAAAAACTTCGTCTGCAAGCTCCCAGATGACAACCTGCCCAGTTGGCTAAGGAAATCAGCAACCTAGCACAGCCTAAGTGACCATTTAAAAAGTTACAATACCAGCCCACAAAATTGACCTTCGGCATATAAAAACCAATGAACAAATCTTTTATATAGTAAACCCAACAATGGTTCTGAGAAGAGGAAAAAAACCAATAATATGGACGAAAGTGCCTTCTCTCTCTCTCTCTCTCTAAAAAAACTACTGATAAGCTGTCTATTGCCACAGTTTAAATATATGATGGTGGTGTGCGAAATACAGCATCAAGGTAATTTTATACAAGCCTCTTAATTGTGAATACAGTTCCTACAATTTTTCTTTGAAAATTCAAATGAACTCTTTTCCAGGTGATATGTGTGTGTGTGTCTACATATATATATAGATACATACATATATATATATATATATATATATGCACGCCTGTTCAAACCTTAAAAAGACCAGGTGCACTGAGCAGCAGTTGATCTACACTACTGCTAAATGCCTGCTGCAGCTTTGGCCTCACGATCTGTCTTTCCCTGGAACCAATTTGAGCAGCAATAGTAATATGAGACTGAGGAATACTTTAGGATCATCAATATACAAAACCAGATCAGATTGCCAGCTTGAAGACCTAAGAATTAATTATACATATTTTGTTGGAACAGAAAAAAAAAAAAAACTGTTAGCCAGAAGCAGCGACAACGTGACTAATTTAACCTCTTAAAAATAAGTCGGAAAGAGGGGGGAGGGGAGTATCTCATTATTGCAGAAATCAAAGTCAGAGATCGCAGAGTGACTATAAAATGAAAATCAAGAAAGAGGGTCTGTCTTAAAAAAACCTCAGATGTCTTCCGGATCTTCCTTGTAGGAGTTCTCATTGTGACAAGCTCCTCAGCTGCAGTTGGGTGAATACCTACTGTGGCATCAAAGTCTGCCTTGGTCAAGCCAGCTTTCACGGCAACCGCAAATCCCTGGGAGTGTAATACATTATGCCAAAATAGTATAAATAACTGAATCTAGAAAAGAAGGGGAGCATTATGTGGGGGCAAAGACAGAAACCTGCACAATTTCTGGTGAATCGTCTCCACACATGTGCAACCCCAGAACTTTGTTTGTTTTTGCACAGACTACAAGTTTCATGAAGACCCTGTCTGGGAGCCCCGAGAGAGTAGCCTTTAAGGGCCGGAAATTTGCTGTGAATATATCAACGTCACCATATTCTTGTATAGCCTGCGTATATCCATGAAAATCAAGCACTGAAGAGCAATCTTTAAAGTTGCTGATATGCCAAATACACATTACCTGTTCTTCAGTTAGGCCGACTTGTCCAATTGGTGGCTGGGAAAACACAGCAGAAGGCACATCTCTACTCAAGGGGGCAAAAAAAGCTAAATATTAGTTCAGACTATTTACCTATTCTAAGGCCACCTTTGGATGCTGAGATGAAATGAGAAATCTGTGAATAGTAGTGAAATAGTTTGAGTTAAGATGTTTTATGAGATTTTGGGAAATGAGAGAGAAAAAGTCGAAAAAAAATATTATAAAGTTAAAATATTGTTAGAATATAATTTTCAAAGTTGAATTGTTTTTTGTGTTTAGTTTGGAAGTTTTGAAAAGTTGTAATAAGTAGATAATGATTAGATGAGAAAGTTAAGATTTGAAATTTAAAAGTATTTGCGTTTTAATGGTGTTTGAATGTTGAGATGAAATGAAAAGAGATGAGATGGGATGAGATGAGACCATCTCATCATCCAAACA
The DNA here is from genome assembly GCA_029856935.1 of Cyclocarya paliurus. Lineage (NCBI taxonomy): Eukaryota > Viridiplantae > Streptophyta > Magnoliopsida > Fagales > Juglandaceae > Cyclocarya > Cyclocarya paliurus. The sequence goes on along the minus strand of CM056946.1, from coordinate 3,460,657 downwards.
GGGCCTAAATCTGTCCAAACTTCATAGTCAAAGAGGAGCAAGAATATCACAACATATCGCACTAATGCTTATTAAAATGGTCTTATAAATTTAAGCACACGGATCTTGAGTGTTTGAGCAGCTCTCACATCACTATATGCTTTTACTTATCCCAAAAAAAGCATACAAAGCCAAATAAATAATGTTCACAGTACGAGGCATGAAATTGACAATAAGGGCTCATGTTACTGATATCTGGTAATTTTCTTTAAAAAGCTAAATTATTAATTAATAAAGGTTAAACTGCACTTTGTAGACATCCTTTGGAGCATTTTTGGAATTAAGCAATAAATACTACTTCTAAATTGATCATCAGAAGATGGAAAGATACCTATAATCAGGTTTTGTTGGCTCATTCTGAAACAAAGTTTTTGTTAATGCCATTCCCTCCATCAAAGCAACGGGTGTGAGATTCAATCTATCTGTAACATCTCCAACTGCCCAAATGGAAGGAACTGATGTGTGGGAGTATTCATCAACCTGAGGAAACAGAAATGGGAAACATTATATTTGAAGGAACAACACCTAGATATAGATATGAGATCAAACAAACGAAAAGAAATTGAAAAGAAAACCTCATAAGTATCAGAATAGACTACCTCTATTGCTCCATTCTCGGTCATTTTCACCCCAACTGTCTCCAATCCCAAGTTCTGCAATCAATTTACAGTTTGATAAGTGATTTTCTTTTTTCATACCACCTGACATTTACAAATGCTTTAAAACCGAATGTACAAGTTACAAAGTGGGGCATCTTCAGGTTCGCTAACTTAACATTTTCCCAGAATCACATCAAAGCAGTTAATCAAAATCCTGGAATCAAACCTATTCCTTGATGTGACAATATAAAAATGGTAATCAATAGCACATGAAGAATTATGTACCAGGGAAAAGCAAAGTACAGAGAAATTTAAAAACCTTTGTATTAGGCCGACGTCCTGTTGCAAACATCACATGCGAAAAACCTTCAACTGTTCCTTTATTCGTCTTCAGAGATAACGACCCATCAGCAGATTTAATGATTGCTTGGGGTGACTCCTCAGTGTGGAACTCAATTCCTCTTAGAGACATTTGTTCTTCAACAAAATCTCTGATCTGCACGAATAAAAGGCACAAGTTTGGATGTTAAAACTTTCATCTTGACAATGTCAAATGTTATTAAATGTCCACTACTATCACCGTTCATGTTTCTCACCTCTTCATCAAAACCCCTCAAAACTTTTTTCTGCCGTATGAATACATGGACACTAGATGTTAAGCCATTGAAGATGCCAGCAAACTCCAGGGCAATGTACCCACCACCAACAATTGCTATTTTCGTAGGCTTTGAGGGCAAATCAAGCGCAGCATCTGAATCTATTGCATATTCACTTCCGGGAATTTCAGGGATGAAGGGGCGGCCACCTACTGAAACTAGTATGTGTCTAGCTGAATACAGCTTCCCATCCACATCAACTGTGTGTGGGTCCACAATCTGTGGTTTTTTCATTGTGATTAATGCATTGCTTGCAAAAGCGTAAGGTAAACTTGAAATTATATGCGCCAATAAGAAATGGAAAGTAAGAATCAAGAAAGAAAGAAAGAAAACTCCATTATATGAAGATAAAATCCGAGCATCATCCCACCTTTCCACGACCTTCAATTAATGTAACACCAGCATTTTTCAGAATGTTCTTGTAAATACCAGTAAGCCGTTGCAACTCAGCATTCTTATTAGCCATCAAGGTGCTCCAATCATGCTTCGGTTCAGCCTCATATTTCCATCCAAAACCATGGCTCTCTTCAAATTCATGAGAAAATTTTGATGCATACACTAGTAGTTTCTTTGGCACACATCCACGAAGTACGCACCTGCATCAGAGAATTTTTTGCAAAAATATTCACAGGTTCATTTTTGTATATTATTTACATCATAAAAGAATAACACCAAGGAGGTGTATCCAAAACTGCTTATTAGTACATCATCTTAAACGAGTAACACTGTTTATAAAAAAAAAAAAAAAAACACTGAATTGCCTCGGTCAAAAGAAATACAATGATTAATTAATCCAACGCAACGCTGAAGCCAAAAGAGAAGAGATGGATTTGGCCAGCCAAACATGTAGGGTACGCAGAAAAGATTGTCATTGCTGCCACTTGTCCTACACTGGCTGAAAGGTCAAAACCATAAATTTAGATATGCTTTTAGATCAAGAAAAAATCATTTCACCCCATCAAAGGTCAGGTCATTCCTCTATTCAAAAGCACCAAAACAAACACATAGGAACTGTTCTCCAACCAGGTCGGCAGCTCTTATTGGCATTTAAAGGATATGATTACCAAAATTATGAAGAGATAGATTCCAACCAAGAAAATATATTGAAACTCATTGTAACTCAAATTCTAGAAACCTCCATTTACAAGGATCCAATCAAAGGACACAAACAAATGAAAGCAAGCTTACTGTTTTTCTGACGTTGGGTTTTGAGATAAGAGTAGTTACACACGTCGGGGATAACAGAAGCTCAAATAAGCTCAAATGATATTAGTAATTAAAATTAAAGCATTAATAGCAAAACAATATCATATTCCTCCAATCATTTCCAATAATAAGTCTCATTTAATTTGCGATCGTAAGCAACCCTACGCACCTATAAGCCTCGACATAGCAAGTAAACACCATTAAAATTTCACGTCCCAAAAAGAACACCAAAAGAAAAGGGTAAAGAACATTCAATCCCATCCCATGACTCAAATTTCATTTAAAAAAAAAAAAAGAAAAAGAAAATTCGAGCCTTGAACAGAATTTCCAAATCCCAATACTGCTACCACACACAAAATTTGAAAAAAAAAAAAAAATCACTTAAGAACATAAATCCAAAAACCTATATGAAAAGAGAGCTTTAAAACTCTATAATCTAAAACTTACGTCCCGCCGACACCTCCAGTGGTTTCGGAAGAAATGGTGGAGAAAGGGAGCTCACAGATAGCGACAGAGGCCCCGGAATTGGCGGCGTAGCGGGAGGCGCGGACACCGCCGCTGCCGGCACCGATGGTGAAGAGGTCGAAGTCATAGTGTCGTGTCGTCTCAGCGCCATTCTCGGAATCCGCACGAACAGAAGCAAAGCCACGGCGGCGGTCGCGGTAGTGAGAGAGGGGTCGGCGGTGATGGAGAGGAAGGCAAGTGAGGGTTCTGGGGTCGGGGAGGAAGTGAGAAGAATAAGAAGAAGAAAGAGTAAGAGAGAGGGAAAGTGGTATCGAGAGCTTACTGTAAAGGGTTCGGAGGGATGGTGATGAAAAGGAGTTTGTGAGCTTTGGAGTGGTGAATGTGAGAGAGGTTGCCATAGGCTTCTTTTTGATGCTTCGTTCTTTCTATCTTTGCTTTGATTTCAAGAGGAACACAAGATATACCTTGTGCTCTCTGGGTGGAGATGATTTCAGGCCGTTAATCAAATGTGGGTCCCAGAAGATCGACGGTGATCGATGCCCTTTCGGGTTGAAAGCAATAACATCATTCGATTCAAATTAGTTCATCGAAAATATTTTTATTTTATTTTTTTACGATTATTAATTCTTCTTTTGATTTTTTTATAATCAGTTTCTAGCCCCCAATTTTGAGTTGTCTAAAATAATTGGGCTGTCCATATCATAATGGAATAAAAACAAAAAAAACAAAACATGATAAAAAGTTTTTTGGGTCAATTGAGTTTCTCATAATAATAAGAAGTTGAGTTTCTAGAAATTGAGTCTCTGTTTAAATAGAGAGTATTATCTTTTAAATATTTGTCTATAAAGAATATCAGTAATAGTGAAGATCAAATCAGTTATAAAAAAAATAGTGTATTGGTGAAAGTTTAAATATATTATTTTAATTTATGATGTCATATTTGATACGAAGATATCTCATAATGTATCTGGTTATATATGTAAGTTTTTTGATAAATAAATGATAACAATTTTTCTTAAAAAAAACATATTTTTGCTTGTACAAGGGATTGTCTTCGAATTAAACCGACGTTATCGAAACTTTGTTGTAATCTTCCTTTTTATGAGCCAAACTGTCATATTCGACAACAATGAGAAAGTGTTAAGAACCTGCTGATAACCTGCTGTAATAATGGGAATGATGGAAGGTGGAAGACAATGGACACGGAAGAAACTGGAATCCACACAGAAGCTGTTTGATGAAATTGCTAAGAGATATTGTATTGTCACGGGAGTACTTCGAGGGCTCCCAAACCTCCTTACAGAATTCACTACTTGTAATAATATTCTCGATGATGATGCTCCCCTCTCTGATTTCCCTCTTATTCTTCCATTTCCTCTGGCATGTAACTAACTTGTACAATTGATAAACTAACCATGACTGACTTCCCAAGTAAAATGACAGACTCCACACTATAAAGCAAATAACAGATTGTCTCAAAACGCAACGTTTGGATTAAACCCAAACGCTGCGTATAACACAGGTTTTCCGAATCCTAGTAATTTCCCAACGCACCGTTTGAAGTCTTTAAACTCAAACGGTGCGTTTTACAATTATTAAACGCCTCACACATAAAGTAAAACGCACACACACACTCTGCATAAGGTAAAACACACGCACACTGCCCAGACTTAACACCAAAACGCACGCACACAGTCTTCATTTCCTGGACCCGCAACGCACCGTTCTGAGTTCCTTCACTTAAACACTTCTATCTTTGGCACTTCCCACTTCGACTTCCAGACCCCTCTTCACTTCACTGTTCTAGGTTTCACTTCTCATTTTTCTTTTTGATTCACAGCCGCCGGGTCCATGACAAACTCCCCCCCCATTACAGCACCTTGCCCACAAGGTGTGGGTAAAGGCCTTGCAGACGCCACAGCAACTCCCAACTACTTTCTTCAGTAGGCAAGCCCAACCACTTCACGAGGACCTCGGTAACTGCTCTTCCCCCTTGTTTCTTCATACGTCTTTCCATGATTTTTTCTGGTTCTGGTCTTAACTCTCCTGTGTGATCTGTAGGTGGTAGTGATGGAAAAACTGGAACTTGGGCGCCGATTTTTTTCTTCAAGCAGGAGACATGGAATGTCGGGTGAATCTTGGAAGTCTCAGGGAGTTTCAATCTGTAAGCCACTACACCGATCTTCTCTTCAATTTGAAAAGGCCCATAAAATCTGGGTGCTAATTTAAGATTGTGTCGGATAGCTAGGGTTTTTTGTCTGTATGGTTGTAACTTCAAATAGACCCAATCCCCTACGTCAAACTGCCTCTCAGTCCTCTTTTTATCTGCAAAATGCTTCATTCGGTTACTGGCTTCACTCAAATTGTTTTTGAGTAACTGTATCACCTGATCCCTATCCTTTAGAAGTTGGTCTGCCGAGATGTTAGTGCTTGTTCCCGGAACATAAGATAGCAAGGTAGGAGGAGGGTGCCCGTACACAGCTTCAAAAGGGGTCACTTTTGTTGATGTGTGATAAGTAGTGTTATACCACCATTCCGCCATAGGTAACCAAACTGCCCAGGACTTGGGTTTTACCCCTGCATAGCATCTTAGGTAGCATTCCAGACCCTTGTTAAGCGCCTCGGTCTGGCCATCTGTTTGGGGATGGTAGGCCGAACTGTAGTCAAGAGAGGAACCTTGGGAATGAAATAGAGCTTGCCAAAAGGAACTCAAGAAAATAGGATCCCTATCCGAGACAACGGACCTAGGGAACCCGTGCAACTTAAAAATATTCTTCATAAATTCATCCGCTACTACTTGAGCCGTGTAGGGGTGGGACAAGGCTATAAAATGGCCATACTTCGAAAAGCGGTCCACGACAACAAAAATAACACTGAATCCCTTAGAATTAGGCAACCCATCAATAAAATCAAGGGATATGTCGGTCCAGGGCTGATTAGGAATGGGTAAGGGTTGCAACAACCCTGCTGGGCAAGTTGTTTCATATTTAACAGCTTGACAGGTTTCACATTCTCTCACCAGTTGTTTGATGTCCTTCTTCATCCCTTTCCAATAAAAATCACGTTTAGCCCTGTGATATGTTTTTAAATACCCGGAGTGACCTGCCTGGGGGTTGTGGTGAATGTACTGTAGAACTTTTAGCTTAAAACTCGAATCTGGGTTCAGAACCAACCTTCCTTTCTTAACAATTAACTCTTGTTGTAAGGAAAACCCCTTAGGAATATTCTGATTTTGGTGCAGATTTTTTAGTAACTCGGTTAACTCCGTAGAGTCTAGGTAGCTTTTCTTCAATTCCTCAATCCAAAGAGGCGTAGGAAATGAAATCATGGCTGAGCAAAAAGCCTCTTGGACGTCCTCCTCCCTTCTTGAAAGGGCATCCGCCACTTTGTTTTCCTTCCCCTTTTTGTATTCAATTGCAAAGTCATAACCCATCAACTTTGTAATCCATTTTTGTTGGGCCTCGGTACCCACCCGCTGTTCTAGCAAGAACTTAAGTGCTTGTTGATCAGTCTTTATAATAAAAGGCTGGCCCAAAAGGTATGGTCTCCACTTTTGTGCCGCTGTCACAAGAGCTAGTAATTCCTTTTCATACGTCGAGAGTAGCAAGGCCTTGCCCTTAAGTGCCTGACTTAGGAAGTAGATAGGCTGCCCCAACTGCATCAACACTGCCCCTATCCCCTTTCCGCTTGCATCACACTCAATTACAAATGGCTTGCTGAAATCAGGAAGTTTAAGGACCGGTGGGTGGGATACAGCTTGCTTTAAAGCTGTAAAAGCCTTGCTGGCCTCCAGGTTCCAAGAAAAATTGTTTTTCTTGAGTAATGAGGTAAGTGGAGCAGCGATGAGACCATAATTTCGAATGAATTTTCGGTAATATCCCGTGAGCCCTAGGAATCCTCGTAAGGCCTTCACATTCTTAGGCTCAGGCCACTCTACCATAGAAACAATCTTAGAAGGATCAGCCATTACCCCCTTATCATTAATGATGTGGCCCAAATAGTCAACTTCATTAACGGCAAACCGACACTTGGACTTTTTTTGCATACAGGCAGTGCTGCTTCAGCGTGTTTAAAACCTCTCTTAGGTGCCCCACATGCTCTTCTAGAGACTTACTATATACCAGGATGTCGTCAAAGAAAACAAGCACAAATTTTCTCAAAAAAGGTTTAAAAACATCATTCATGAGCCCTTGAAATGTGGCTGGAGCATTGGTAAGGCCAAAAGGCATCACCAAAAATTCGTAATGTCCCTCATGGGTACGGAAAGCCGTTTTAGGAATGTCACTAGGCACCACTCTCACTTGGTGATAGCCCGATCGTAAATCAAGCTTAGAAAAAATTACCGAGCCAAAGAGTTCATCCAACAGCTCGTCAATCACCGGAATAGGAAACTTTGCCTTGACCGTTTCCTTGTTAAGTGCCCTATAGTCCACGCAAAGCCGCCAACTACCATCGGCCTTACGAACCAGCAACACAGGGGAGGAAAAAGGGCTGGAACTAGGCCTAATGACTCCCAACTTCAACAATTCCGCCACAATCTTTTCAATTTCCGTTTTCTGGTAATAAGGGTAACGATAGGGCCTATTTGTTATGGGTTGGGTGCCCTCCTTGAGAACTATCTGATGGTCATGGGCCCTCGTTGGAGGTAACCCTTTGGGCTCATTGAATACCTCATTAAACTCCTCTAACAGTTCAGAAAACTGTTCTTCCAGCACTTCAGAATTTTTTTCTACCACACTCTCACCTACAATCTGTAACAGAATGCCTTTCCCTTTTGCCAAAGTTGCCTTCAACATCTTTTGGCCATCTTCAACAACCGAGGGGTTCAACTTCAACCCCTTGAACTCAATAGTTTTACCTTCCAACACAAAGGTCATTAGGAATTTCGAAAAATTCCAAGTTATGTTGCCCAAGGTCTCAAGCCATTGAACGCCAAGCACAATGTCACAACCAGCCAAGTCCAACAAATGAAGGGGAGGATTGAGCACGTTACCTTGCACCTTTAACTGGGCTGTTCTGCAGAGTCCCTCACTGATAAGGCCTTGGCCATTTGCCACTCTAACCGTCAAGTTCACTGAGTAATCAACAGGCAGCTGCAATTTTGTTGCCAAAGCTGAGTCTATGAAATTGTGGGAGCTGCCTGAATCCACTAGTAGCACCACTTGTTCACCACAAAGACTCCCCAGTAAGCGCATCGTTCTCATCGTGGGAGTGCCTGCTATAGCAGCCAAGGAAATTTCCAGCTCATCGCTGCTGCTGGTTGGTATGGTTGGTGTTCCCAGCGCTGTTTTTTCTTCTAATTCCACCACTGGCAGCTCTTCTTCTTCCTCACAAACATCCTCATTCACCTCCAAGAGATAAATACGAGGAGTTTTACAAGTGTGTAGAGGATTCCACTTCTCATCGCAATTAAAACATAAGCCCTTGCGTCGCTTTTCATTCATTTGCTCAGAAGAAATTGGTTTAGCTCCCCCCATAGGTTTCCTCCATTTGTTGGGATAGTCATTAGAATAAGAACCAGTAGAATAATTTCCCCCGCTCATGGAAGTGGTTCTTTCGCCCGTAGACTTAGCTATTTTTCTTATGCTTGGGAGGTATTCCTCTTGCATCTTGGCTAACCCATATGCTGCATTTAAATTTACAGGATATAACATACGGACGGGAATGCGAATCTCATCTTTTAAACCGCTAAGGAAGCAGCTCAGTTTGTGAGAATCAGATAGACCTCGCAGGCGGTTGGCCAACCCTTCAAATTGGTTCATGTAAGACGCCACAGAACTGGATTGCTTCAGCCTCGTTAACGCCTCCATTGGGTCATCATAGGCCGTGGGTCCGAAACGCAGCAGTTATGCTCTGGAAAAAGCGTCCCAGTCATGGCACAACCCTCCATCTACAACATTTTGGAACCACACCAGTGCATCTCCTTCCATGTGATAGGATGCCATCAATAAACGTTGAGGCAGTGGCGTTTGGTGGAAATCGAAGTAGTGGTTGGCTTTAAACAGCCATGCAGCGGGATTAACTCCTTGGAAATGAGGAAAATCAAGCTTGACCCCTCTGTTGTTGAATCTTCTTGGATCATGGTGCTCCACTTCAAGGTTTGCTTCAGGGTTAAAAGGTGGGGGAGGAGGTGGATGGTGCTGTCGGTTAACAAGGGTATGTAACATATCTTTCATTTCTTTGGAATCAGTTTTGAGCTCCCTGATTTCTGCGTTTATTGAAATAATTTCTGCTTTTACTGAAATCATTTCCTGATGGTGGTGGTCTACTTGAGCTTGTAGGTTCTCTAGGTGTTGGTGTTTGGATCTGGTACTCTCAGCCATGGTACTGATGGAAGTTGTTTGGATATTTGGGTAGTATTGAATGTCTGGGATGAAGGGGATCGGTTTGGTTGTGTAGGATGGAATTTCTGGAATGGATAGGATCGACTGTCTCTGGATACCAAATGTTAAGAACCTGCTGATAACCTGCTGTAATAATGGGAATGATGGAAGGTGGAAGACAATGGACACGGAAGAAACTGGAATCCACACAGAAGCTGTTTGATGAAATTGCTAAGAGATATTGTATTGTCACGGGAGTACTTCGAGGGCTCCCAAACCTCCTTACAGAATTCACTACTTGTAATAATATTCTCGATGATGATGCTCCCCTCTCTGATTTCCCTCTTATTCTTCCATTTCCTCTGGCATGTAACTAACTTGTACAATTGATAAACTAACCATGACTGACTTCCCAAGTAAAATGACAGACTCCACACTATAAAGCAAATAACAGATTGTCTCAAAACGCAACGTTTGGATTAAACCCAAACGCTGCGTATAACACAGGTTTTCCGAATCCTAGTAATTTCCCAACGCACCGTTTGAAGTCTTTAAACTCAAACGGTGCGTTTTACAATTATTAAACGCCTCACACATAAAGTAAAACGCACACACACACTCTGCATAAGGTAAAACACACGCACACTGCCCAGACTTAACACCAAAACGCACGCACACAGTCTTCATTTCCTGGACCCGCAACGCACCGTTCTGAGTTCCTTCACTTAAACACTTCTATCTTTGGCACTTCCCACTTCGACTTCCAGACCCCTCTTCACTTCACTGTTCTAGGTTTCACTTCTCATTTTTCTTTTTGATTCACAGCCGCCGGGTCCATGACAGAAAGAGTTATCATATTTAACTTATTTTTAAAATAGTAATGCAAGAGTAACGTTAGCGACAAACACTAAATATATAAGTTTTGTACAAATCTTTATAAAAAAAAAAGATCTAACTAAGAAAAAGTAGGCTTTTTACACTTTTTTTTATAATGATGTATATTTTTTTTATAAAAAGTCTATCCAAGACTTTCACATTTAGGATTTGTATATATTATTATTTATTCTGCAAAAGCAATGAGTGAAAGTGTATTCTCAAGAATTTGATTTTTTTCCCCACAATTGGAGCGTCTCACCAAAATAGGGTGACGAGTTATGCTTGGTAGATGAGATAAAATGAGAATTTTTAAAAATTTTATGAATAGTGTTAAGATGAAAGTTTAAAATATTATTTTTTAATATTATTATTGTTTCGAGATTTGAAAAAGTTAAATTGAAATTTGAAAAAGTTGAATTATTTATTATATTTTATATAGGAATTTGAAAATGATGTAATGATGAGATAAGATAGAATTGAGATGAGATTTCTGATCTTTGCCCCCAGACATAATCGACCACCACCACCACCACGAAAATAGAAATGCAAACCCCATGAGTTGAGAATGGCCATCCAACAAAGTATATGCAGTAATTTCCAACAAAAACTTCTGCAACAACGCCATCACTTTACTCAGTAATTGGCAATAGCTAAATGCAGAAGCAAGCGAGCAAAAATTATATCCACCTACTGCAACTCCAGTATATATCACTACCCTATACTTCCTATTAGAATTGCTACTGCCACAAAAAGATTTCATGAAAATAAATTTATGAATTGGTATGGTTTCATATGATATGCTAGATCTATTTTACAGTACAAATAGCTTTATACTAATCTAACGTACCACATCAAATTAACCATGTCGGTTTATAGGTTTATTTTTGTAAGATCTCTTTGTGATTAAAGCATTTGGAAGGTTACTCATCTTAACCATGGTGGAGGGCATTATAAATTAGGTGGTATAATTGGGAGAAAAATGTCTGTTTTTCCATCTTAATCTTTTGTAATACTAATACAGTTAGGTCATGATATGGTTAATTTGGTACTTTAGTTAGCTCAGGTACTGAGCAAAGTTGGAATCTTCTGGCCCTCTGGGGGATTAGTTTAAAAGTGGTATATAAAGATCAACTTCATGATCTGTATAGAAGTTCGATTGAATCAAATACATTATATTTTACTTCATGTTCTGGAAGTGCATCTTTCTTTTCCTTCTAACCTCGTTCTTACAGCTTCAAACTTCTTCATGGTATCAAAGAAAAAAGTGATTTTCCCGAACAATTTATATATATAATATATACCATTTTCTTCAATATATATCATGTCTCCTTCTTCTTTCTCCATCGATCGTGGAGATAGTCCTGGATCTATATATTACTCATGAAGATTCCATTTCGAAACCTTCCTTTTCATCAAACCCTTTATATGGATGGAGCCAGAAATCGATGCAACAACATGATCTTACCGTGGCTTTTGAATTTTCTAATTTCCAAGAAGATAGCTAGCCAATAGCGTTCTAATTATGTACTGATCCCCACAAAAAATGTCAGCTCCAGAACAATTAAGCAATCTCATCTCTTACTCAAGATCATCAGCTTTCCGTAAATGTTTATAAAATTAATTATTATTTGAGGAGATATAGATAAGAGGAAATGAATAATTAAGAAACAAAGTACGTACACACAACTGGAAATACAGAAGCTGGTAGTTTTGCTACAACAGATAGATTGGGATCAATGGCCAAACTCTTTAGGCCTTTTCTACATTCCCCTTCAACTTGAAACCTGGCTTAAAGGGACAGACCTGACTCCTCATCCTCGTCAAGAGAAGACGTGTAAACAGTATAGAATGTCCATATGAAACCGAACACAGCAAACAGGATCCAACCAAGAAGGTTGTTGCTCAAACCAAAGGGAAGACCTGTCCCCTCTGTGCTCATTCTCTCGTCCACCAGAGCCATGGCCGGGCTTGACATGGCCGCCGCGCAGGTTGCTGCAATCAGCGATGCACCCATGCCCATCTTTGAGACAGTACTCTCCTGCGCACAAGGCTTCTTCTCCATTGAACATCTCACTTTCCCCATCTTCGCCATTGCTGGCAAGGCTGGAACGACCATATTTTCAAAGTTAGGAACAGAAATTGCTTGGCAATTAACCTATATATTAAACCTACCCAGTACTGACATAGTTTTACTCCCCAAAAAAATCATACTGGTGAAACTAAATCCAACCCTTTTGTCTTTGAACTTGAATAGCAAAGGCAGTTTTCTTAATTATCAAGACAATTTTGTGGTAATGTAATAATAATCTTTTGTCAGCTCCCTCTCCCTACTATGATAAGCAATTGCAAGATTTCAGAAAGGCTTGATTCGTGAAGTCGAGTAAAAGTGAAAAGCCTTACCAAGAACTGGTGAGGACGAGACCCCAACCAAAGGCTTGTGTACGAGACCCGTGATGGAGACTGAGGTGGTGATGGTTGCCATTTCTCTTCAAAATTTGGTAGAAAATTGACTGGGACTTGAAATAAATTATGTGCAGAAGAACAAGTGCTTCTGTGGGAAAGAGTTTATTTCATTATGTTGGTAAGAATCTACAAGATTTATTATTGGTCCAAAATCTGTGAAATGCACCACACAAACTTGGATAGAAACACGCCCCTCATTGGATATCCCATATCCGCAGAAACCCAATCGGTTTTGTCCACGTGTCACATAATCCTTGGAGAACCAATATATTGCTCTCAAAAGCCCAAGGCCTGTTTGGGAAAGACAAAAAGGAGAATTATGCTGGAGAAACAGACTTTTTAGTTTCTAGTTCGCCGCTGATGAAACATGAAGGGTCTGTTTTTTATCATCATTTTCATCCAATGGGGGCAAAACACGTACACGCAGCTGTGAGTTCGACTGGTGAGTGAAAGCATTCACAAGCTTGAATAAAGCATTCATAAGAAAAGATACCAAATTTAATTCTCTGTATTGAGTATAAGGTGTTTGAAATAATCAAGTGGAGTATCTCAACTGAGCTATGTACATGCAACAAGCAACCACCAATCCATAACAACATACCCCCAGGGACTCTTATTTTTCAATTCAACTTATTGCTATTAATTGACTCAAACTCCTAGAAGATTGCGGCCGGAAAATTTTGGCAAAAAAATGAGTTGAACTTTACAAGAGGAATCGCTGATGGAAAAGAAAGAATCGAGTGAACAAGTGCAGATCCTAGAACATGAAGCAACTAATTATGTGTGGTAATTTTCTATCCATGGATATTGCACTGTTGCAAATAAGGGTGGTCATACTGAACATATTGGCTCCAATGACCCTTATACCTCCCGATGGCAATGTCCAACCACGGTTTCATAACTCCATCATAGTGTATCACTGCTGCCTGCTCGATGTCACCTCGTCTGACTGCAGAGTCATAACCCAGTCCTAGGGCGTGCCATTGCCTGTCCAAAGCCATTGTCTGGTTATAGAAGGTAATCCAACCTAAGGGCAGACTCCCAACTTTCCACAATGGCCTCTTATAACCCTGCAATCAACCACCCAGCAATTCAGTGTTAGAATAAGAGCTTCAGATGTGCACTAATCCACATTTACACAACTAGGAATTTATGTAGTGCACCAACCTTTGAACAGCACAAAACCTAGAAAGAGAAAACAAAAATAAATATATAGAGGTCCAAGGAAAATCTCTTTAAGAAAGAAGATACTAGCAGCTAATCAACAAATTCCATACATAAATACATAGGAAACAGATACAATCATCTGCGTTGGATGTGTTCCTAATGAAAGACAGAGAGAACAAAATTCCACATTACATAAGCCTGTAAGAAAATGCGAGGACGTGTATAAAACATTTACCAATTGCAAGTATTTATGGTAGATTGCAGTTAAATCTTGTCGTCTCCATTCTCGCAGATCAAACAAATTCATCCCAAATGCCCAAGGGCATGTATTGACATCAAACCTCTTTGCAACAAGTGGATTGGAAAAGTTGATCAGCGTATCCATCCGACGAAGTAGAGCTTCATTTTCATGACAAATCTCAACTGCCCCATTTACCTTACCCTTCATGTCAATGCTCCATAGTTCAGTTATATCCCTTTGCACCACCACATCATGATCAAAAAACACAATCTTATCCAGTGCCGGAAAGATATCTGGCAGATAGAAACGAAGGTGGTTCAGTTCAGAAGTATATCTTGGATCACTGGAACTTTGCTTCTTCAATGTTGTATTATACTTGGTGGACAACCATTCAAAATTGTCTATGCTCTGGATCTGGATGGTGGCTTTGCCAGGAGGATTCAGTAAGAACCACATTGAAATTGCTGGAAGATTGAGAGAATCGGTGATGACGTGAAAAACAATTTTCTCCGACTCCTGCAAATTGTTCAACACAAATGAATGTCAGGGTTTCTGGCAGCAATTGTAAGCTGACTTAGGCATGATAGCTAGTTCAAATAGCCTCCAGTGCAGGTATCCATAACAACTTATCACAGGAATGGAGTGCATGCATACACAACAGAATCCCATAGTCTGGTATAAAATTAAGGAAATATTAAATAGTTTACTTGTAAAAAGTATTAGTAATAATCACTGTTCACCCCCTTCGCCCAACCAAAAAGGAAATTATTTGAACATTAAAAAAATACAGTACAATAGTATTGTTTAGGCCAAGATGAATTTGTGTGCAAAACTGTTGTTCCGCTCAACAGGGTTCACCTAACTTCACTTACATTGCTTTTTATTTTTTGTTGCTTCCTCTTTTTTTCTTTTTCTGTCTTTTCTGCTTTACCTTCTTTTTAGTCTTGTTCCTCCTTTTCTTTCTCCCTTTTTGGTGTTTTGCATCTTTATATGGTATGCATTGTGTGGGATGCAAAACAGAAACTGAGAATCAAGGCAAGCTGTGGCAGGAAGAAGCCATTGGATATGCATTGTATGGTTACAAAAGGGACAATTGATAACCCCATTCTAGATCCAGCATTGGATTGACACGAATTTGTCTAACTGGGGTCAAGCAAGGGTTTGGGAGAATTTTGATTGTACCATACAAGACAGCTTAGAACTCAATCACAGTTTGATAATATTGGAGCATGCATGATTATCAACAATTACGGAGCACACTAATCGTTGATGTGCACAAGTGTCCTTCAATGCAAATAACTTGATAAATTATTCTCAAAACTTTTCAAATTGTGCCTTTTCTTTTAGCAATGCCGCAAACTATCCATCTGTAAATCAAAGCATAAAAGATCTTGTACCCAAAAGCTGATGCAGTTTACCATGGAAGTGGAGACTGTGGAGTTCACAACAACTGCACAAGCCAGAACATTATCAGAGAAGACAGCATAATGATATAGCTCTGTATCTTGCAACTTTTGTTGGTTAGGGAGCTGTCTCTCCTCAGGCTGCAGGGCAAAATATTCCGCAGTCAGCCGCATAGAAAGGCAATGAAGACCTTTTGGAGTCGTCCTTGCAGCAAGGTGAATAAGATATGTTGCTTGATTCTTCTGCGACTGAACCTGTCTATCCGCATTTAGAGTCATAGCACGGAGTTTATAGACCATAGCAGAACAGTCAGGGAAAACACGGCTAGCTTTCATCAATGTAGCTTCCATATATCTCATTTTCTGCAAAGAACTGCAAATTTCACTGCTTTTTAGATTAAAAAAAAAAAAAAACTTATTTAAACCCTGCCTGCATAAATCAGAGCTTGCCGTGGTTTCCTTTTTCATAACTTCAATTGATAAAAAAAAAACAACCACTCCATGCTTATCTGCTGACTAGAATTTCAAATTCTCATTCCATGTGTACACTAAAAGCAAGGTAATAAAAATCAGTGGATATTTTTACCTCCTTGACAAATTTGAGTCCTTGATGGCTTGACCAACTGCTCGTTCCACCTCTCTAATCCCCTGTTTCAACTCTTTCACTAGGTGGGAGTTGGTGCCTGGTGGTGTGAAATGCAAGTATGCTTTGGCTCTAATCACTTGATCCTTCATCTCTGTTACCATCTCATCCACCACTTTCTTTGACCGAGAGCATAAGTGCTTATCATGTGAGACACTTGTTTGATTACAATCCCCATCTCTCATCTCTTTATTCTTCTCAGTGATCATTTGCCGGTACTGAGAGTGTGCATTTTGTTCGTGTTCAATTGCTGTTTGATTAGAATGCTCCTGCGACCAATCCTAAATTCAGAACAGAGGGTACTGATAGTGCTTTTTGAAATGAACTCAATAATGAATGGATGCTCATGCTCGGACATACCAAAGTAGATCAAATCACACATAAATATTTCAAAAATTAAACTTAAAATTATTTCATTGCTTCCCATTTTTGTGATAACAGAGTTTAGTTCAATAATTCCCAGTCCAATCCCCAAATAAAGAACTTTGAGATATTGACTGAGTGGAAAACAAAAAATATGCTCAAATGCATCAGCATGAAGATTTTCATTGCAATGGTGTCCATCTTTGGGCTGAAGACCTTATACTCACAATATATCCACTCATGATACTTTTAAATTGCACATCAACGCAAGCACTTGAACTAATAGATATAATGGGGATTAAGCACCATAAATCCACATAAAGTCATCAAAGGGTTGATGCAACCCAGGATTACTGGAGTAAGAGCATTCCAATTGATATTAAGTCCTAATCTATCGCTATGCTGAACAAAGAGTTCGTCAAAACCCTAAGAAAATGACTTTTGAAGAGAATTTAACAAAAGAAATAGCAACACTGGCAGTAACAAAGCAGCATAGGAGCATAGAGAGCACTTCCAGTATTAGGATAAACCGAAGTTTGTAACCAATCTAGAAGCTAGTACATGGAATCAGAATCCAGATTTGTCTCGAGCAATTAACTACTCCTGTGCATCTAGGCCACAATTAAATTGTCAGGAAAGTGGTAGTTTATAATTGATATTTGATACCATAAGCATGATCTGGTCACAAAACTGTAAATCTAATGAAAAGTGACGGCAAGGCTAATTCAACTAAATGAGATGCACAATATCTTTTTTTGATAAAAAGGACCAGAGACTGTGCAAACACTCTTTTACCCAGTTAAACCCCAGACCCACAAGAGGCACAATATCTTTAGAGCTAAAAAGAAACCTTCAACTAAAGACGCAAAGTGAAATCTTTGAAATTATTGAAGCCACTTTAGTTCCAACAAAAAGTTAATCGTAATGCACTGCAGCTCAAAAGGTTATAGGTATCCCCAAACATTAAGGTGCTCTTCCAAAGAAAACATGGAAGGGTGTGATGTTATTAAGGTATGCACCATATTCAACAGTATATTCAGTCTGATTATTGCAAGCCACATTGTATACTACTTCATAGGCCAGCTCATATTTCCTCTTTATATTACCCTATCCTTGTCCATGCAGCAGTAGCACTCTCCACATAAATGATATCACCTCCCACCATGAAGCCTTACCATTTAGATTTTATACTTCAAAATTGAGTCAGGAAAACCTAGATTGCTTTCTTCTTCTTCTTTTTGTTTTGTTTTTGTAAGTAACCAGCTCAAATACTGACGCCTAATCCAGGATCTGAGACATTATAAATTAGTATCATATAGAGAAGAATAGGTTGCCCTTAGTTAACAGATAAAAATTCTTTCTACCATGATGATCGATGCAAGTAAATACCCAAGCCCATTTATTGTTAAGTTTGTACACACGTATTCTACGAGCATCATTGTTCCATGGGATGAAATTTCCACAAAATAGTAGTTTATCATGAGGGACCTTCCGTGTACAAGAATAGTTACCAATGCGATTTTGTTTACTATGATCATAATTACAGCCTCCTCTAAAATAAGTGAAGTACAAACATACCTCTTCCGCATTCGTGGATGACAATTTGCTCTGCTGAGATTTCTGACCTTTGCCTTTGAGATTAGTTTCTGAAACTTGGTACAATTGCAAATTATAGTCAAATCAACTGTCAATCCCAGACAGAAAGAAGACAAGAACAAAAGAAACAGAAATCATAAACCTAATGATACCAACCATTTCTCTCCGAAAACTTAATCGGGTCTCCAGCATTTTCAGATTCCTGACTATCGTGATTTTCAATAGAACTATAACTCACTCCAGAACCCAAGTTCCTATCTTCATAAACAACTTGTTTTGGCTCTGTCAAGTCTTCACCCGATTCCTAGATTAAAAAAAATGCAGACCCAAATCCACATACATAAATACTAATAAAAAAAATTTCGAAAACTTGAAAATTAACACAAAATTGTTGCTTTAAATCACCTGCTCAACGGCATTAAGCCTCAAAGCAGCATCTGTCTTATATTTCTGCACCAAACAAACAAATTCTATCTTCACTTTCCATAGTGAAGACACAGAATCCATACTCCATTCAGTTGGTTAAGAAAGTCTAGCAGCATTATGTTATTTTTTACAAGTAAAAGAAAAAAATTATAGACCTTAGATGTATGATAAATGTTCATAATTTTTTACTCGGAAGAAAGTAAAACCTCCACTATACTGATCCTAAGCAGGCTTTCATCTCTCTCGAACAAAACCAATAATTTCATCTAATCAAAAAAATTCAAGGTATCATTTTCTTACCTTTTTCCTCGTTTTCTCAACAACCAAACAGAGCGTGACAAACAAGAAACTTGAAAAGAAAAAAAAAAAAAAGGATCACGAAAGGCAATATACATACAATATTTGACAAGTCCTGAACAAATTCTTCCCGTCCTGCGAAAAAAGAAAAGAAATATCACAAATGCACAGTCGATCACTATATTCATTTTTTTGATCGGTAAACAAGATTGTATTGATCACAAGAACAGGCAAGAGCCCAAGTATACGGGACCAATCACCATATTCATTTTAAGTCTGCACCATCAAATCACGTACACACATTTCTATATAGGATGCGTATATATATACACATTGTAGATAAAAACATAGAATACCTATATGAGAAAGATTTTTAAGCTTTTGGGAGAAGAAAACAATGGGAGCGAAAACAGAGACAGAGAGTAGAGAGAGGATGAGAATCCTCTGGCATCGATGAATCAGCTTCATCAATGAGACAAGCAGACGACGAAACTGTCTCCCAGTCTACTTCGCCAAACGCACATTTCACGTATTCAATACGACACGGGATTCCTCGCTTCAACCACGAGGAACAGACAGAGGGAGACCAAAAGAAAAAAGAAAAAGAAAAATAAAGAATCTTGGGTTTCAAATACTCCTTTTTTCACTTCGAGTTTTAGAGAGAGAGAGATGGAGAGGCTGTGAGCTCCGGCCATGGCGATGGGAAGGTAATTGTTTTTTATTATTTATTATTTTGTATTATTTTATTAAATCGATAAAAAAATATTTTGCGAACGTTAATTAGAAGGAAAATTCTTTACATCAGCCTACTATTTAGGATCAGTCACAACACACCCTATGTGTCATCATCTAAACCACTCACATTATTTAAATCACTTACATCCAAACCACTCATAAAGTGACACATCAGGTGTGCTATGCATCAGCCCGTGATCAGCCCCGGGCTGATGCACGGCTCTAATTGGAATACGCTGCGGCATTTATATACTTTCCGGGTTTGCACTTTGCACCGGGATTTGGGAAGCCAGGAATTGATGGCCTATTCATGTTCATTGTTCAATGGTTCTATATTAATATATTATAAAGAATTTTTAGAAAATTTATACACAAGTCTCGATTGGTTTAAATAAAATATTATTTTTATTTTAAAATTTTAAAATTTTAAAAAATTAAATTATTTATTATATTTTATTTAAGAGTTTAAAAAAATTATAATAATTATACGAGATTATCTCATCTATCAAACCAAATCAGATTAATATTACTTGGTCATATCATTTATTTATTTCATGTTATTTACATAATTTTTATATTTAATATTGTAGGATCATGTAATTTGTTTTTCTCTTTATTTTCAATATATGATTAGAATTATAGATCTTATAAAAGTAGTGCTGCAGTGGTAAATAAATTTTATAAAAAAAATAATAAATTGATTTGGTTTCATATGATACGTTAAATTTATTTTATTATAAAGTTAATTTTATAATTTGATATACTATATCAAGTCACGTTAATTTATTAATTTATTTTTATAA
Source organism: Cyclocarya paliurus (assembly GCA_029856935.1). NCBI lineage: Eukaryota > Viridiplantae > Streptophyta > Magnoliopsida > Fagales > Juglandaceae > Cyclocarya > Cyclocarya paliurus. The sequence continues at coordinate 3,440,356 of CM056946.1, read as the reverse complement.
AATATTTTTATAGTTAAAACATTTATCATTCTAAAATATATATATATATATATATATTCTATCGTAATAAAATTTCTGTATTCAATGTTGGTGGTTTTAATTTATTACAAAAATTATTTTTAGAAGTTTGATTATTTCTAAAAATTTTGTAGACATGCATGGAGGGTATGGGGATCAATCCAGGTAGAAGAGTCACGCTTATCATATCCTTGGGGCACGAGGAACGTGCATGTGTTTTGTTAATTATTTATACGTACATAGGATGAAAATAAATAATGATTTAGATAATATTCGAATATAAACACATGCTATTCTATTATTAAAAAAAAAGTAGATAATTAGATAAACGAAAATAAACACTTTTCTTTGTTTAAAATTCTTAGAATCTTTTTTTTTTTGTATTTTTTAAAGAAAAATTATTTTCATCAGTAAATATTTACTATCCTATACTACACCCTTCATAAAAAATATTTTCACATTTTATAAAAAAATTATAAATTTAAAATATAAAAATAAATAATAGTTGATACCTAGAATTCATCAATATTTAAATAAAATGTTAGGCCGAAAGTATTGCCTAAAATTATGACGGATGGTCAACTGCTTCAAACTTACCGATGGACGTTAACATAAAGAAAAAATCTAGAATAGTGAATAAAAAATTATAAATGTGTGGAGTGTGGAGTGTGAGGAGGTTGTGTAGCAAAACTCTAACATAAATAGATAGATTTATGTGCCACATGTATCGGTTTTAGTGATCCGAGACGAACCATATCTTGAAAATTGGTGATCCAAGATCAACCCATGCTTGATTGGACTTTGTAAAAGAAAAAGAGAAATGTTAGTTTACCGCTTCATTTTGATCACTTATTTATTTATTTTTATTTATTTATTATTTAATGATTAAGAAAGTTATTTTTAATATATTGGTTTATTTTTTTATTTTTTTAAAATATTTATATATATTAAAAAATATGAAAAGAAAAATGAGAAAAAAATATTTAAAAGCACACATTTGGTCTGGCGGTCAGATTGAGCGGACTACTCTGGACGGTAGGGTAGCCCGACTCAGAGAAAAATGCTTCTATCACCGATAGTTGGGTATTGATTAGTTCCGATAATTTTGTTTTTACTTAATAATTTAAAAAGTATTTTAACAATAAACTCTACATTTCTTTTAAAGAAAATATGCGAAATTTGAATAACACCCACAGTTCTTCTATGCACAGTCGTCTCATGTGGACACTGTGCAGTTAGTTGACGTGGCATGTCACGTCAGTTGATATTAAAAAAAACAAAACAAAGACGAAGACGAATACATATACGAAAAGAGATGCAAACCTTTGCCCCATTCATGCTTGCAAACAAAAATTCTACTCAACCTCCTACTATTCACACCACACTCCACACTCCATCTTTTTTTTAATTTTTTTTTTAATTTTTTTTATCAAATATATTTTTATATGAATAGTGAATAAAAAATTATAAATAGTTTAAAAAAAATAAATTCAAAAAAAAATTTTAAAAAATATTAAAAAGTGTGGAGTGTGGAGTGTGAGGAGGATGAATAGCAAAACCCTTTTGCAAAACCTTAATTTATTCGATATTTTAATTATTTTCTTTGTGAAATATATCTTGCTGCTTTTAATACATATTGGATTCCTTTTCTCTTACTTACTGGAAAATCACTGGATTTTCTCTGATTCCTCGAACCCATATGTATAAAACCGTTGCTTTTCCCCCTAAATCTTTGTGAAGAAAAACGAACGATTGCTTTAGTAAAAAAAATAATAATAAGACTTTCTCCTTCTTTGCCCTGTAAAACCCATAATTTTCATGGTGATTTCCCTCTAGGAAATAGTGGGAGCATGGAGAGGTTGTGGTTTCTTAACTGGGTTTTTGTTGTGTGGCTCCTCAGTTGTATTTATGTTTGTGTTGAAGGCTTGGTGTGAATTGGGGTACCATGGCAACCCACAAGTTGCCTCTAGACACAGTGGTAAAGATGTTGAAAGACAATGGGATTAAGAAGGTGAAGTTGTTTGATGTAGAGCAATCTACAATGAGCGCTCTGGTTGGGTCTGATATTAAGGTCATGGTCATTATTCCCAACGAGGAAGGAATGAAGGGGTTTTGAGGGAGAGAAGAAATTTCTTGAGGGTCTAAGAAAAACAGTGAGGATGGACGGAAGGGGCAGCTGGTGAGAGAAAGGGGAAGAGGGGTTGAAAAACACAGAGAAGTCTCGAGGAAGGAGAAACACATGAGATAATTCGAAACTTGGAGAGAATGAGGGAGGGGAAACTTAATAAAACCAAAACGGCGTCGTTTTTAATTTTCCACATCAGCGTCGTTTGTCTAGCATTTTTCTAACACCTAGCATTAATGTTCAACTTAAATATTTTTTGTTATGGTCTTTTCATTGCCATAAATGCTTTGGGATGTTTGGGAAGTCATGTATGGTGGTGGTGGTGGTGTCGGTAACCCGAGATCGATGATACCTATCTTACATTAGATTATCAATGTTATTAGTGTTTTTTTTTTTTGTTCCTTTTTTTGGCTGAATTGTGGTAGTATAACAACTTGGCACCTTTGGATCTAAACTTCAAAGCTTATCTTCAAACAGCAAGGTTCAATCTAAATAAATGTTCATGCTTTTTTTTCATAAATATTTGCTAAATTTGTATCTTGGGCTTTGAAACTTGAGGTAATGGTTGTCTTGAAAAAGTAAACCATGTGTAGACATACCAGTGATTATGTCTGTATAGAATGTAATTTTCTTTGTGGAAAAAAATGGAAAAATTATATTTGTAAGTCAGCGTGAAGACTGCACTATCTACTACTATGACGAGGCAGTATAATTTGATTTGTAATAGAAATTTTAAATTAAATTATCTTATTATTTTCATCTATTCATTTTTACAAACTCCAATGTAAAATATATCTCAAAAAAATATTCAAATTATTTTACCTACTCTCATAAAATCTAATAAAACAATATATCTTAAAAACAAAAAATTTCTATTTTTGAGTCGATGGAAAGAGCATACCCTCCACACTGTTGGGATTAAAAGATCGATGAATCAACTTCATCAATGAGACAAGCAGACGACGAAACTGTCTCCCAATCTACTTCGCCAAACGGGCATTTCACGGACTCAATACGACACTAGATTCCTCGCTTCAACCACGAGGAACAGGCAGGGAGATTAAAAGAAAAAAGAAAAAAAAAACAAAATAAAGAATCTTGAGTTTCAAATACTTCTTTTTTCACTTCGAGTTTCAGAGAGATGGAGAGGCTGTGAGCTTTGACTATGGCGATGGGAAGGTAATTGTTTTTTTATTATTTATTATTTGTATTATTTTATGAAATCGATAATAAATATTTTGCGAACGTTGATTGGAATACGCTGCAGCATTTATATACTTTCCAGGTTTGCACTTTGCACCGGGATTTGGGAAGCCAGGAATTGAGAGCCTATTCATGTTCATTGTTCAATGGTTCTATATTATTTGAAAATTTGCAGTCCCGGTTCGGGGACTGTATTGCAGGCCTAAATGAAACGCTTCGTTTTATTAGTTAAAGTGAAACGAGTAGATGCAATATCTTCCTTCCTTAGAGAAATCGCTTACGTCCTCAAATGAAATCGTTACCAAAGTCTATTTTAGTGAACCTCACCTGCACACTTTCATATCATCTCTCCTCTTTCTCTCCACTGATTCATCTTCTCGATCCAGCATATATTCCTCATCCTCCTCTTCCCAACCATTTGATACCTCGTTTTCTTCATCTGAAATCACGTAATCCTCATCCGAATCATCTGAACCCTTACCTTTGGACCGAACCCTTTTGTTGAAATTTCTCTTGCAACCAACCTTCCCTTCCCTCCCTTCCCTCCCCTCACCATCTGTTCTTGCGCCAAAAAGACTTAAATTTGCAAAACCCCAATTACTTAAATCCAATCACACAAACATTATCAAGATTCATTAATTCCACCAATTGATATCAAATCAAATCACATATAGAAATCAATATAAAGATTTTGACTTTTTTTCCATTTCTAGCTTACAGCATACTATTCAAATGGGGTGGCAAAAATCTCTTATTATCAATCTGTTTCAGTAAAGAAATCAAAAACACAAAAGAGCCCCCAAAAAAATAAAAAAGTAGATCAATTGCAACAAAAAAAAGCAAGAAAAAACCAGATCTAAAAAAGTGGAGGTATGTTGTGCTTTTAGATTCAGATTTCATGTCTTCTGGATCATCCGATTATGACTTGACCATTTCTGAAGAATATAAGCATACCATCTCTGAAGAAGAGAGATAGCAAGTGAGAGAAGCTAGAGAAGAAATTGGTAATTTGGTCACTTCAAGCAAAATTCAAGAAGAAAAGGGTAACGTAGTCAATTCAAGTCTAAAAATGGGATAATTTGGTCACTTCATGCACTAGGACTGCAAAGGAGTCCTCTTTAGAGGATAGTGTGTAGAACAACTCTAATATATTATTTTTATTTTAGAAAATAAAAATAATATTAATTCTATATATTATATAGAATTTTTAGAAAATTTATACACTTTTGAGTCCCGTTTGGTCAACAGATAAAATGTGATGAAATAAAAATTAAATAAAATATTATTTTTATTTTAAGATTTGAAAATTTTGAATTGTTTATTATATTTTATGTGAGAATTTAAAAAAATTATAATGATTATATGAGATTATCTCATCTATCAAACCAAACCAAACTAATATTGCTTGGTCATATAATTTATTTATTTAATGTTACTTACATAATTTTTCTATTTAATATTGTAGGATCATGTAATTTGTTTTTCTCTCTACTTTCAATATATGATTAGAATTATGGATCTTATAAAAGTAGTACTGCAATTATAAAGAAATTTTATATAAAAAAAAAATTAACAAAACTTAGTTTCATATGATACGATTAAGCTTCGTTTGGTTCCTTAACCAAACTCATCTCATCTCACTCATCATTACAACTTTTTCAAATCCCAACACAAAATATAATAAACAATTCAACTTTTTCAAATTTCAAAACAATAAAAATATTCAAAAATAATATTTTAACAATATTTTATTATCTAAACTCAACTCAACTCAACTCATTTCAACAACCAAACGCACCTTAAATCTACTTTACTATAAAATTAATTTTGTAATTTGATATATTACATCAAGTTATGTTAATTTATTAATTTCTTTTATAAAATATCTTTTTAATTAAAACATTTCTCAATCTACTATATATATATATATATATATATATATATATATATTCTACCGTAATAAAATTTCTATATTCAATATTGATAGTTTTAATTTATTACGAAAATTATTTCTATATTCAATATTGATAGTTTTAAGTTTGATTATTTCTAAAAATTCTGTAGACATGCATGAGGGTATGGGGATCAATCCAGGTAGAAGAGTCACGCATATGATATCCTTGGGGCACGAGGAACGTGCATGTGTTTTATTAATTATTTAATAACTTAGCATCATATACGTACATAGGATGAAAATAAATAATGATTTAGATAATATTTGAATATAAACACATGCTATTCTATTATTAAAAGAAAAGTAGATAATTAGATAAACGAAAATAAACATTTTTCTTTGTTTAAAATTCTTAGAATCTTATTTTACTTTTTTGTATTTTTTTAAAAAAATTATTTTCATCAGTTACTATTCACTATCCCACATCTCACATTTATAAAAAATACTCTTACATTCTATAAAAAAAAATAAAAATCTAAGATGTAAAAATAAATAGTAACTAATACCTAAAATTTCTTAATATTTAAATAAAATGTTAGGCCGAAAGTGTTGCCTAAAATTATGACGGATGGTCAACTGCTTCAAACTTACCGATGGATGTTAACATAAATAGATAGATTTATGTGCCACATGTATCAGTTTTAGTGATCCAAGACGAACTATATCTTGAAAATTGGTGATCCAAGATCAACCCATGCTTGATTAGATTTATGTCCATATAGAATGTAATTTTCTTTGCAGAAAAAAATAGAAAAATTATATTTGTAAGTCAGCGTGGAGACCGCACTATCTACTACTGTGATGAAGTAGCATGATTTGATTTGCAATAGAAATTTTAAATTAAATTATCTTATTATTTTTATCTATTCATTTTTACAAACTCCAATATAAAATATATCTCAAAAAAATATTCAAATTGTTTTACCTACTCTCGTAAAATCTAATAAAACAATATATCTTAAAAACAAAAAATTTCTATTTTTGAGTCGATTGAAAGGATATAACCACCGCACTGTTGGAATGAAAAGATGTGATTTATAAAGAAAAATTTTAAAATTTAAATCTTATAAATCAAAATTTACAATATAAAATAGTCCGAAAGTACATGTCTTTTACACAAACTTATAAATAGAATGACTCAAAGAAAATATTAGAAAGTTTTAAACTTTCTCAAAAGTTCTTTAAAACGAAACATACCTGCTTTTGGCGTATTTTTGCACCCTATGTGACATATGGCATGCAACTTGCAACGAATGAAGGGGCTGAGTAAATCGGAAGAACATGGGGCTAGCGAATAAGACGAAAGAGCTACTAGCCCAAATAAAATCATTGAGTAGACAATAGCAAAAGGAATCCAAAAGCATATCTTACATGGGCCAACATTACTTTGTGGACCAATTGAGTTTGAAAGATTTATCCCCGCTTGGATTTATAAATTATTTTATTTTATTATATCTCATTACATCTTATTATTATAATTTTTTTAAATTTTTATATAAAATGTAATAAATAATTCAATTTTTTCAAATCTCACTTTAATTTTTTCAAATCTCATTTCAATTTTTTAAAATTAAAAAATAATATTTTAACAATATTTTTTTTAATTTTTAATTTTCATCTAAAACTATCTTATTTCATCTCATCTCTAAATTCAAAACAATCCAAGAGTCTCATTTGGTTATTTAAATGATATGAAATAAAAGTTTAAAATTCAATAAAATATTATTAAAATATTAATTTTATTTTAAAATTTAGAAAAAATGAATTATTTATTATATTTTATATAAAAATTTAAAAAATTTATAATAATTATATAAGATGAGATGAAAGGATATATTTTGATTTGTATAATCAAACCAGGCCTCAGCAGAATAAATGTCGAAAATAAATAAATGTACGACACCTCTCACCATAAATTTGTATCGGGGTCCAGTTGCACATAAATGCTTTACTTGATTAGTTAGGCAACACTTTCATGCATCGTGTCACACAATTATTTCGAGAATGACCGTGAAGAGGCGAATGTCGCGTGGGCGGGATAATGCTTCCAAGCGTTTCAACTTTCTTCTCACAAAAATTATACTGTCAAGTCGTAGAATATTCTTAGTAAAATATTTATATAACATAATTTAATTTAAAAAAAAATTAAATTTTAACTTTCATAAATTAAAATTTATCATTTAAATGATATAAATAGTTTGTTTTACATGTGGCTCTTAGATTATGAGATGAGATATTTTAGATAAAAGTTGAAAGTTAAATAAAATATTATTAAAATATTAATTTTTAATAATATTATTATTTTAATATTTAAAAAAATTAAATTATTTATTATATTTTGTGTGAAAATTTAAAAAAATTATAATAATGAGATAAAACTGTTTTTATATCCAAAATATTAACCAACAAGATATAAGTATTGTTAAGATGATTATTAATGTATTTTTGACATTTTTAGTCCTTTCTATATATAGTTAATGGGGCCATTAATGTCTTTTCGAGACTAATAACTTACATTAATGGAGCCATTAATGCCTTTTAGCTAGTAAATTAAAAAGACAAAAAAAATGAGAGACGTTGGTTAGAGACGTGTAGAATCAAAGAAAATGACTTATATTTATGCTCATTTGGATTCAAAAAGTGTTCCACTCAATTCATCTCATATTTATAATTTTTTTAAATTTTTATATAAAATATAATAAATAATTCAAAATTTTCAAATCTCAATTCAACTTTTTTAAATATCAAAATAATAATAATAATATTAAAAAATAATATTTTAATAATATTTTTTTTAACTTTAATCTTTCGTCTAAAACTATCTCATTTTATTTCTGAATCCCAACCTTAGTGCTAATTAGGACAAATCTTGTATTAGCAACAACCATCACCACTTCATTAATTGGATAGAGTTTGCAAAAAGGAGAAATTATTTTCCCAAATAACTTAATCATAGTACCAATAATTGAAGAGACCATAAGTGGGCTCCTTTATTTTTCCTGTAGGTGGAAATTAATTTAGGTTTTTTACTATAATTTTTGAACACCACACATCAGACATATTTATTTATTTTTATTAAATATATAGTGTATGAATGATGAGTAAAAGAACTCAATTAGTTTAGAAGAATAAAATCAAAAAATAATAATTTTTTTAACAAAAATAAAAAATAAAATAAAATAATTATGATGTGTAGAAGTGATGAGTAGTAAATCTCGAAAATTAATTTAGATTTTTTACTGTGTAATATATTAATGGGTCACTTAGGTATTATGGTACTTGGCACAAAATCATAGGTTGCAAGGAAAAGGGGAGGGAAAATCCGATCTATTCACTCAAAAAACTAGAGAAAGGTTATTAATGGAATATAAAAAATTCATATATGCATGCTATTGGTGTCGGCTTCCTTAGTGGATAGAGAGGATAATATATCCTGAACCCTTTTCAATTAAGATGGGTAACAATATTAAATAAATCTCTAATGCATCAAAAATGAAATTTATTAGTGTTATAGTACTAGAGTCACTACTCAAAAGAAAGTGAGAAAATATAAATTAAAAGTTTAAAAAAATACAAAAAAAAAATGATACGGGATAAAAGTTTATTATTATTATTATTTGAATTCTTTTCATGCGCTCATTAGCTGTAAAAGCTTGATGAACAGATTAATACTAAAGAAGAGTAATTATATATATATAATTATTTTTATAATTTAATTTTAAACTTAAGGTTATCATGTAAAATCGAGATTCCAATTAGATAAGAGGGATCTTGAATTAAGAAATAGATTCTAGAAGTTAAATAAGGGTATCACGAGCAATTTTAATATGACAATGCTTCTATACCATCTAATTTATACCATTCAATTTTTCTCCTTAACGTGACACTTCAATGTGGTGTTACGTGACTTATTAAAAAATTAAAAATACAAACATAAAAATGTAGAATGAATCTAGAGTTTTAGGCCTCGTTTGTTTTCATAGCTTCTCTCAACTCATTGCATCTAATTATTACAAAATTTTCAAATTTTCATACAAAATAAAATAAATAATTCAACTTTTTTAAATTTCAAAATAAAAATAATATTACAAAGTATATTTTAATAATATTTTATTCAATTTTTAACTTTAATCTCAACTCTTCTCATCTTATTTATTTATTTGTGTTTTCAGACTTCATTTTGTTTTAAATATATATTTTTAAGTTTTTTTTAATAAACCTATTGACATTGTGATTCCACATCAATGGAAAAATTGAATGTATAAATTAAGGGAGACAGTAACATTTTTCATTTTCAACAATCGTTAAAAAATAATTATAGAGAAAACTTTAGGCAAATTGTATAAATATCATTATCCTGATCATATAAACAAGAAGAGTGCTGTTAAGTTGTTGCTCAACAGTGATGGTTGGGTACTTGGGTATGTCTTTTAGACAAAATTTTATTGTTTAATTTTTTTAAATATTTTTAAAAATTATAAAATAAATTAATATATTAATAGTCACTATCTTAATTATTAAATTAAAAAAATCAAAATGAAGAGATGAAATGGGGCTGCTCATTATTCAAACAAGAAAGTAATTGACGGCACGCGCCCGCAACATGCGAATAGAACAACTATTTTAACAGAAGTTTCGAACCTTTTCCCCTCCAATTTTTAACCTTTTAACACTCGAAAGCTCCACTACCTGCCACCAAATTCCCCCATGCAAATATCTTCTCTGAGCTCTAATGATTCCCACCAATGGCACCATTCTCTTCCCCTCCATAACCCATCTTCTTCCCAACCCCAACCCCACACAATCCAGTTCTAATCCCCATCGATCCTCATTTGTCACAAATACAAACGTCACTACGTTTGCAATTTCTAAAGCATCAGCCATAATTCAGGCCCTTGCCTACTTTGCTTTGCGCACTGAAAATTCCAAAGAGACTGGTTTTGCCTATCGGATATGTGGGTGGTGATTGCTTTCTGGAATTAAATGGCTCGAGAAGGGTTCCTGGTGCCGGTTGAGACTCAAGCTTCTTTGAAGAAGAAGACAGCTGTTTCAACGAGCTGGGTTTTTCTGGACAACAATGGGGAAAGTACCATTCTGGATGTTGACAAGTATGCTATTATGCGACGGGTTCAGATTCACGCCAGAGATCTTCGAATCCTCGATCCCCTGCTTTCTTATCCTTCCACCATTCTTGGCAGAGAAAAAGTTATTGTGCTCAATTTGGAGGTGAAGAGAACATTTCTCCCTTCACATTCAATTGTGTTATAGTTTTGTTTCCTTTGATTTTACTTTATGGGTGGTTGTTATGTTTAGTTATTTCGCTAATCTCTTAGTTGGGTTTTGTTTTCCAGCACATTAAAGCAATAGTAACCGCAGAAGAGGTAGACTCTCTCTCTCTCTCTCTCTCTCTCTCTCTCGCTCGGTGGGTTTCTCCTCTTGTACTATAGTAACATATGATATGTGTTTTTGGGGGACTAGTGATTTCTGAAGACCTATTACCTTTATTTTAAACAGTGCGACCTTTTCCTCTGTTCTGTTTTGAATATTTGGTAGATATGAGGAAACTCAGTGGGTTTCGACTTTCGAGTCATTTTGAGTATTTTTATTTTTGGGTTTAGGTATTGCTTCGAGATCCTTTTGATGATAATGTAATCCCGTTAGTCGAGGAACTTCAAAGGCGATTGCCTTTAGCAAATTCCATTTGCCATGGCCAAGGAGAAGAAGAAGAGCACCCAAGCACTGAAAGTGGTGAAGAAAATGGTAAAGCTGAATAAATGATTTTTTTTTCCTGGGTTTTTCCTTGTCACTCCAATTATTCTAAATTTTGGTACCGCACTACTACTACTGCTCTTGCTTATTGTTCAATTATTGAATTCTTTGAGGTTGGGACGATTTGTTTCGTATGCATTGCAGAATTTCCATTTGAATTCCGAGCTTTAGAAGTTGTTCTCGAAGCCATTTGTAGTTTTCTTGATGCACGCACAAGAGAACTAGAGACTGATGTATATCCAGCTTTAGATGAGCTGACGTCCAAGGTAAAACGCTTCTTTAATGAACTATCTTTTTTGCTTCTGCAGAGATATCTGATTTGATGCTTGTATGCTGTCCCCAATTTAAACGGTTACATTAGTGTCCATGCATCTAATGAAATTCGCAGTGCATGTTCTAAGTAGCTGGGTGTGGTAGAAAAATCTTATTTAGGTCCACTCAAACACTTTTCTGCACTTTATGAACTTTTGTTTCAATGTTTTTGGTGACAAGTAGTTCAAAACTCCTGTCTTCAGCAACTTCATTGTAAGATCAGTCGTTTGCTAGTCTTTCTGCACCTTTTGATTTTGAAACATACAGCTCAAATATCTTTCTGCACCTTTTGATTTACAATACCTTTAATAAGAGCCTTTTTGTTTTCTTGTAATACGTAGATTAGCAGTCGGAATTTGGATCGGGTGCGCAAACTGAAGAGTGCAATGACTAGGTTAACAAATCGAGTTCAAAAGGTATGTTTTTTATATGACATCTGAACCTCGAATTGAGGTAAAATTCCTTTCTGCTTGGATGGAAGAGTTCCTTTCTTTTTGTGTGGCTGAAAAATGTAATTTGCCATGGGAGGTTACTTTGAAAGCATCGGAATTCATATTGGCTGTAGCGGGTGCTTTTTGGTTCTGCAGGGCATCTTAATTTAAACTTCAATAAAATTATCCCACAAGAACGTTGGAAGAAACCTAAGCCTAAATAGAATACTTGCCATTAATTTTGTGGGACTGGATCCTAGTGTAATCTCACGTTTTCGGCTTTGATCTTGAGAAGCTGTTAATGGCAGTACGAACAGTTTACTTCGTAAGATCTCTTATTCATTCCCCAAAAAGACCTAGTCTTTTATATTGTTGTTACTGTTGGCAATCCCCAAATTTGTTATCAGTTGAAGGAAACATGTAGTCAATGTGGAGTGGTGCAAGGGATTGCTTCCTTAGTTTTCTCCTAAAGTCATAAGTTAATATCATCGATCATTTACAGTTGAGATCACCAATCTCTCCATTCCATTTTACATAAGAGCAGGAGAACTAACAAAGAAGAAATCCTAAGAACAATAACATGGTCCTTACAAATAGCAATAGAGAGAATGTTGTGATGAGATCTAATGCCTGGAGTTTAAATACAAATAAATAAATAAACAAACACACGCCAGAGAGAGCACTAAAACATGTTACCATTTGGCAGTTAGCACAATATTGAATAAGATCAGGATGGCAGTAAGGTCACAAGCCAAAGGATTTTAACTGTAGATGAGAAGCCTTGCACAATTCGAAGGTGTTTTCACTGTGAAAATACTAACAACCAAAAAAGAGAGAGATAAAAATAGAAGAAAAATGGCAGTGGCTCCTTTGATATGAAGGATACATATACAATTTTTAACACTTGTCTTTAGCAACTAAAAACTGATTCCATTTATTGATTAAGGCGTATGATTTATTTCATTAGCATTCTGGTTTTCCAGGTTAGGGATGAACTCGAACAACTTCTTGATGATGATGACGATATGGCAGATCTTTACTTGTCAAGAAAGTTGTCCGGGACATCTTCACCTGTCAATGGCTTTGATGCACCTAATTGGTTTATTAACTCTCCCACTACGGGCTCAAAGATATCCAAAACAAGTAGGGCAAGTGCTGCAACAACTAAAGAGGAGGATGATATTGATGAGCTTGAAATGTTGCTTGAGGTCATTAAAGCGATATTGTAATAGGTTTTTCTAAAACTATTAAAGTGACATCTAGATTAATACTGAAATATTTTGCAGGCATACTTTATGCAAATTGATGGCACAATGAACAAATTGACAACGGTATACATCAACTTGTCCTAACTTGTTTCTGTTTCATGTTGGACTGTACTGACACGAATTTATATAATCTTCTATAAACAGATGCGTGAATACATTGATGACACAGAGGATTACATAAATATCCAGGTAACCCAAGTTGGACAACTCATGTTGTTTAATTTTTTATTACTTAGTTTTTCCAAATGATGGAATAATCATTAATCTCATAAATTTCACAGCTATGATGAATTGAAAAGGGACGAGTACCACTAGGCTATAAGGCCAATGATGGACAACTAGAAAATGAAACTAAAATTAAAGTTAGTCCAACACTTTTTTTTTTAATAGACGAGGTCATATGTCCATGAGTGACCCCCTCCCAATTTTATTAAAAACCCTCACTTATGGCGGAGGAATACCGTGGTAACAGCCAAGCCCCAATAAAAAACAAATAAACACTAACCATAACTATCCCTATTTTCAACCCCAAGAAAAAAAAAAAGAACCAGCACCTATAGACAAGCAGCAGCACTAACGAAAAATGAAACACTTATTTCTTCCGCAAATAAGCCATTCCCAATTTGTCTAATCTATACAAACCTCTTACGTCCTTGGGTAGCTGTCCATCCCTTCGAAACATCTTATTCTCCCCCTTAGCGCCATTTTTTGCCAAATAATCTGCAACATTATTCGCTTCTCTAAAGCAATGATGAATAGTGAAATCAAACTCCTCTAAAAGAATCAACAATTCTTCCCAAAAATCCCAAAGATACGAAACTGTTCACCTTTTAGATAAAACCCAATTTACAACTACCAAGGAATCACATTCAATATCAACTACTAAACACTGCATCTGCTTACATAATATCAAACCCTCCAATACCGCCCTCAATTCAGCTTCATTATTGGAACAATAATCAAAAGATCTATAGAAAGCAAACACTTGTTGAGGAAGATTGTTCAAAATGCAGTGTATTTTTAAGTTACTTCTTTGAAGCTTCTCACATAAATGACCAAAAACCTCTTAGGCACTATAATACCCTAAAAACCATTTGGACTACTATCACATTATAATCCGTTATGCGTCCCTTGTTGCAGCTTGATAATCATCGAAATCAGCTGATTCAGGTACTGTCTTTGAGGAACAGATAAATTTCTGTGTCCAAGTATGTTCACCTCTCTGTCTTTTAATCATCAACATGCTTCTTTTACTGTTCTTTGGAATCGAGCTGGCCACATTTTTTTTCACACAATTCTAGGTGCACCAATCCTAACTACATCATGTTTATGCATTTCTTTATCACACCTAATTCTGTTCTCTATGGCAGCTGGAATTGTTGCTAAGTTCTGGAACTGTTTCTTTGTCTGTGTATTCTTTGGTGGCTGCAATGTTTGGAATGAACATCCCAACTATGTGGAATGATGACCATGGATACGTATTTAAATGGGTATGAGTGGTACATAATCTCTTTTGTGAATAGAAAATTATATCATCTTAGAATTGTCATTCCGTCCATGTGATGCCAATAGACTTATGATTTACTTTTTAACCTCTCTTCTGTTACCTTTAGGTGATCATCCTCGCAGGAGTAGTTTGTGCATCCCTCTTCTTATCAATAATTTCATATGCTCGGCACAAAGGTCTTGTTGGTTCTTGAAATTCATAATCAAGTTTTAAGGATATGCATAATAAAGGTCGCTATTAGGCATTAGTGAATTGGAGGACCATGGTTTACAGCTTGATTTAACCAAGTGCATTGCAACCAGTAGTGTTTTTCCTCGTGAGATATATGCAGATGGGTGCACTGGTCATTAGTCATTAAAATGACTAAAAGTTGTTTACAGTAAATAACCATTTTGTTGGCATCACTGTCAGAGATGACAAATTCCCTTGGTCCTCGGTGCACAAATAATTGCAGGAGGGTTGCTGTGGACTCTCTACTGCTTGGAATGTCTGAAAATTAATGCATTTGCTTTGCTGCATTCATTTGGATAGAAATTACCCTTGTTATTAATTTTTCTGACCTAATCTGAGTCTTAACCTATCCTTGTTTATATATTGGGGCTAGCATTATACCATGTGCAAACATCTTGACCTTTGAAAGAAAATCATTTTTCTTCTCCATTGGTGATTCTAGCATCTCAACAAAATCCAGATAACTTTGATCTCATTTTTATAGAGAATTTGACATCTCACCAAGAACAATAGTAAATTCTATCCATATAAAACTATTAGACTCCTAATAAATTCTAGATAACTGGAAACATCAACTACACTCTTTTTAGCATTATTGTCAACAGTTTTGATGTTCCGGGCCCTCTTGATGGAATCATGGAAGGTCATTTTACAATAAATGATTGCACGATTGGTTTGTTGAAACTTTTGGATAAGGTTGAGGCAGCTTGCAGCTTTTTTTCTTTCTATCTCTGAGGATAAACAAATCGCTTACACCCTAATACAGATAAACGAGATATACGTAAAACCTTTCAATTTTTCCAAACTTTCAAATAAAATATAAAAAATAATTCAATTCTTTCAAATCTTAAAACAAAATTTATATTAAAAAAATTATATGTTAACAATATTTTATTTAATTTTTAACTTTTATCTCCTCTCATTTCATTTGACTGTATAATCAAACGAGATGAAAATCCAAAAATCTCAAAGGGGCTGGAAACATTCTTCAACACTACTAATAAAAATGTCAATAACTTCGTAAAACATTCTGCAACACTACTAATGAAAATGCCACCAATTGGGTTGTTTATGTTACAAATAATAGATGCATTGTTTCTTTTTGATATTACAATGACAGATGCTTTACTATTTGAATGGAACTACAGAGTCATGAGTTAAAAGTTAGTACCAAAAGAAATGAGCTACCTAACATTAAAAAAACATGCCCAAAACACATGAGAGGAATTCTCTCCAATCTCTTTCTTTACTGCAAATTGGAGGTTGAAGAAAACAATCCAAAGTACTACTGGCTCTCCTGATCAGATTTTATCAGCTTCCCATTATACAGAATCTTCACGCTCTACAGTCCTGACTTGATGTGGTCGGAAGGGAAATGAGAGTTGGACGTACGGAGTTTGACCACATAGAACAACACATGATTCTGAGTCTAACATATATATGATTTTGTTAAGAGCAGATCGAAAACTTAAGAAAAAAGATGTCTTTCTCACTTCCACCACTTTTTGGTTGGTTTCTAACCCACCCACCGCTACCATACCCCCCGTTGGGGCCAGTTTGGCTGATCATTGATCTACCAATTCCACGCTCATCGATCTAATTGCTGCATGTGGAAACGCGTCTCCTATTAACCAACATTCCACCATTTTTTCTTCTCCATTTGAAACACAATCATTTGTATTCTCTTTTGTTGGAAGGAAGTATCAATTTTGGGTTGGCCCCGTTTGTGTAGTTTTTTGGGTTTGGCTAAAATTGTGTAACTGGGTTTAGTTCACATCCTCACGAGAATGATAGAAAGTATGTTCGATTTTTTTTTTTTTTTAAAGTCATGTCACGTGTGTACATTAAAATAAATTTATAAATTAACGTGATTTGATATCATATTGCAAGTTAAAACTTTTGTAAAATTTATTGAGTTAGGCTAAAATTGTGTAATTAGGTTTTGTTTATAAAAAATAATATTTACAATCATAGAGTGGGCAAGTCCCCACACTCTCTTCAAAGAAAGTGTACAAATTCATACCTTAAAAGAGTGTAAAAAAAAAAAAAAATTATTAGTAGAGCCCACTTTTTTTTATAAAAAACTTATATAAAACTTATTTATTTAGATTTGTACGTAGCATTACTTATTTTCGAAAACAAAAGGATGTGTTTTCCTCAAGATGTTTTTTTTAATTATTTAAGTTGGCAAGAAAACATGTTTTCCTACCAGAGAGAAAATTTTGGAAATCCGAAGACTTTCTTCATCTTAAAAATATTAAAGAGAAATATTTTAGTCATAAAAAAATAAATATAAATTGTGAAGTTATTATTATTATAAAATAGATCTTAATAAATTATATGAAATTACGATGATTTTATAAATTTATTTTTATATAATTACTATATAGAATAGCATTTTTTAACATCAAAATCCATAAAAAAAAAAAAAAAAAGTCTTGCCAGCATGTTGTCTAGCTTTGACCGCTGCATGCCTGCTAGCATAAGTTCTTTTTTATTTTTATATTTTTTTCTATATTTAAATATTTTT
Organism: Cyclocarya paliurus; assembly: GCA_029856935.1. Lineage (NCBI taxonomy): Eukaryota > Viridiplantae > Streptophyta > Magnoliopsida > Fagales > Juglandaceae > Cyclocarya > Cyclocarya paliurus. The sequence continues at coordinate 3,423,008 of CM056946.1, read as the reverse complement.
AAAAAATAAAAATTATATTAATACGTTAAAAATTATTTTCTTAATTATTAAATAAAAAATTTAAAATAAAATTTAATATATGAGCTGCCAACGAGAAGCAAACTACTAGTCTTCGAAAAAAAACTGAACTGAACAACTGTTAACTTCAGCCACCACATGGTACTGTACCTCGCAACCACGTCACCAGTTGTCGCTAACATGCACAGGTGCACACGTTAACCTTCACACCCGTTTACACTGGCCGTCACGTATACGAAACCCTGTAAGCATATGGTATCTGTAGCACACCCGCGGAGCACGTTATCCCCGGACCCCCCCCCCCCCCCCAAAGTCCCTCGACTCTTGCTTCAGCTGTTAATGCCTTTCCGACTCAACATTTCAAACAAGAAGTTATATTATATTTCCCATTCTAAATTAATTTTTTAAATTACACTAATTTATCGATTAAATTATTATTTGCCTGTTAATCTCGAAAATATATATTATTAAATGATAATTTGAATACAAAAGAACGATTTTGATTAAAAAAAAATACAGACGTACGTAGGAAAAAAAAGGAAAGAAAGAAATAGTAATTTAGTTTATATAAAAAGAAAGAAATTTCGGTTCATGCTATTTTCAACGAAGAGAGCCTCTCCTTCCCTCGATTCAGATCAATCAGCCACACCCCCTCTCTCTGTCTCTATTCCCTACAAATACACCAAAACCCACGTCGAATCCCCACGAATATAACTGACCCATTTGATAATCTCACGATCTTGGGTCACCAGCTTTCGGGTTCTCCACCGATCAAGAACCATATTATTGCCTCTCTGTATGCAACTACGCATTAATTTCTTCGTTCTGGTATGGTATTTGCAGGCTTTGTTTGCTTATTCTTGTGCTGGCTTCTGCATCACTGGTTTAATGCAGGTGAGCTTGGTGAAATGGACGTAAATTTTGCGTGTGTGCCTGTGGTGGTGACATGCAGTATGTGAACACGTGGGTCGGAGAGGCTTTGACTGCTGGGAATGGCGAATCAAGTGGTAAAGGTCAGGAGGGAGGCGATTGCGGCGTGCATGACTTGTCCTCTGTGCAATAAGCTCTTCAGAGATGCCACTACAATATCTGAATGCCTTCATACGTGTGAGTCTCTCTAATCCGTTTCTTTGTGGTCTGAATCTTGTTTGTTTTGACTTTTTTCGTGGCAATTTTGAAAATTTGTGTGTTGTAGTAGCATTTTGCGGTCTTTGTTATTTGGATTGTTGTTATTTCGTGTTTTGTTCTCTGGGTCTGGCTTGGTTTGACACTTATTGTTCTGGGCGTTGGATTATTTAGTATTTCGATGTTCGTTGCGATCTTTGTTATTCTCTGTCTCTGTCTCCCTCCTCTTACTGCTTGAAAATATAAATCCTTCGATCAAACTGTGACTATCTGTAAATTAACAAGTTTCTGTTTCATAACTATATGTGTTGGAGAATGATTTGGATGTTTGATCGATAGTGATAGAAACGGAGGGCCTTTTGTTATAGTAACTAAGTAAAATTGTACTTCTGCAAGAGCTCTTGGATTTAAGTCCTTGCATATTCTAGATTTAGCTAGGCTTTGGGTGTGCTGGCCTATTAGTGAGCCCAGGCTATACGGTTTGGCCATTGCGAAATTGAGTATCAAGGGACCCTTCAATTCTCCTTTTAGTTGGTAATCCATGATTTAAATTTTGCGATCACGTTACTCAAAAGCCTCTTCTTCTGGTCAGGACTCTAAATAAAAAGCTCTTTTTGTAGGAAAAGAAGATTTGAAGAATGATCATTTATATTCTTTCATAGTTCTTTTATGCCTCTTGTATATCTTTCTTTGAGTTAAATTTGAGTGGTTTTAACTCAGAAACTGCTAGTGGACGGTATGTGTCACTAGCAAGTGATGCTTTATATAAATAAATTATTAAAAATCTGACATACCTCTTATTTTTGCTCTCCACTTTTCCTAAGCTATAGAGTTCATTAAAATTTAATTTCTTGGACACTTGATATTTGTAAACTTATTTTTTCCTGGTCCTTTATAGAGTTAGTGACTCAATGAACGGATGTCTGATGATTTGTATTTTAAACTTCATCCAGTCTGCAGGAAGTGCATATATAATAAAGTTTCAGAAGAGGAATTGGAATGCTGTCCAATATGCAACACTGATCTGGGTTGTGTTCCACTGGAGAAATTAAGGTTGGATCTCATGACCATACAATCTCAGCCATAAGTGGAATCTCTCTTTTCTTCTGCGTCTTTACTTTCAACATTGTGTATCGAGTTGTATATTGCATGAGTAGGGGCTTAAGAAGTGATAAGTTCAGGTTCATATGATTGGCTGGCTTACCACTACCTATCCTATCAGATCTTAGTTCTTGAGATGTAGTTTTTGGATGATTAATGACACTGCATATGCATAAGGATCATACCATTTGCCTGCAACATTTCTATCCAAGAATGCTCATTTTTCATGCTTCAGTCATAAAATTTAGGTGTTCCTTTTGAAAAAGGTGCTTATTTTCTGTTTCCCTAGTTAGGAGACAATTTGTTTGTAGTTTCTAAAAATGTGGAAAGGCACTAAAATTCAACACACATTTCATACTCATCAGCCTATTGGGTTTTTGGAACTTGTTTTTGTGTTATGTTTTCATTGGTTAATATTTATGATACTCTCTGCATTTCTGGCAATATTCTTGATTATCTTCTAGAGCTATGCTTATACGACTCTTCTGTGTGTATGCAGGTGGGTGGCTTTGCATTCATTTGAATATGCTTAGATTGTGTAAATTGCAGCTTCTCATTCCTTGTTTCTATTTCCAATCCCATGTTCCACTTTGTGGCAACAACAAAAGTTGTCCTCTGAGGAGCATGCAGATTTATTCTGTATATTGACCATATCAGAGTGGATGCTTTACATGGGAATTCGTTCTAATAGCTAGCATACTTATTTATCTCTGATCATCAGGCCAGACCATAGTTTGCAAGATGTAAGGACCAAGATTTTCCCTTTCAAAAGAAGAAAGGTAAATGCACCGGAAGTTGTGCCTTCAAATACATTACCAGCAAGAAGAAAGGAGAGATCACTGTCGTCATTGGTGGTCAGCACTCCCAGAGTGTCAGCCCAGGCTACCATGACTGGAAGAAGATCAAGAGCTGTTGCAAGAAAGGCTGCTGCTTTACAAGCCTCCAGAGTTCCCATTGAGAAACAAGTTAAAAAGGAGGAAGATTCTATGGAAGATCATCCTAAGAGTTCAAGCTCACCTGAGACTTCAAACAAGCTTCTGCAATATACTGGGCAGGTAAAAAGGAGGCTAACATGCTGTTTTCTTGAAATCTTTATGCTGACATGATTTTTGTTTTCCGGCCTGCCTATATGGTTTTGTTTCCCATTAGCTGAAAAGGTTGCATCTTTTCCATTTCACTAATAATATTCTTGCTTGTATATTTGACTGTTATAGAATTCTTACCCTGGTGAGCCTAGTCATTCCACCCCTATTAAAGACACAGAGAATGATCCTGAACAGTGGGACGCGAAACTGGATCTGTGGAAACCTTTGAACTGTCTGGTGGAAGTTGCAAATAGGACTAAATCTTTCAAGTCACAGGGGTTTGATGCTAAATTAGAACCTATGCAAGTGAATGAGATCAAAGGTCAAGTGCGAAAACCCAAAATTAAGGAAATCAAACACAAGTCTAAAGCCGAGGATAAAATGAATATTACCGATCCTGCCTCTTCAGAAATATTAAAACCCAAAATTTTGCGGAGGGCTCGTCGAAAAAGGGAACCTGATTTTGGAGACTCAGGCATTTCACCCCAAGCTGTGCTGGATGCTGCTGGTGCTAAACACAAAAGAAGACTCGGTCCAGTTTGGTTCTCTCTAGTAGCTTCCCAAGACCAGTGAGAAACGACTTTAGCTTTCAAACTTTAAATAGTTAAATCCATAATGAAAAATGAACGAATTTTCTTGAAAATAAAGTCCTCATCGGTTCTTTTATTGAGCTGGAATTGATGATTTCAGGGAAGGAAGTGCACCCTTGCCCCAGATTCATGCAAATTACTTGAGAATTAAGTAAGTTCCTTTTGCCCTATATAGGTATGCAGGCTTTGTTTATCATGTTTTCTGAATAAGTTCATTCCTTGTTGTTTTAGCATGTAAGATCAATTGAATACAGTAGCACGAGTTTGCACAATTTTAAACTTTGAAAAAGATTAACATCCATTGATCTTTTACTGTTTTTTTTTAATCCTTTGACATATAGATAAAGAACGGCATTTACATGGTCTTCATTGCTTAGCAGAAGACCTTGGCATTCATTACTTTGACATCTCATCTGATAACTTAACTCTGTATATTTTGATGGATTATGTATGTGTCAATTTTACATTTATCAATAAGAGATTGTAGACTCATCCAAATTCGACACTGTCCGGAACGAAGTTGTCTTAATTGATTTACCCTGAAAGTCTCCAGTGGGAAGTCTGTCACATATTATCGAGCCACATATTTTAGGCCCTCCCTATGATAAACTCTGGTATGTAGTTTTAGTCTCTAATATTTGAACAGGTGTCTATACTGTGGAGACTTCTGGTGAGCATGTGGAGGTGAGATTCCTAAGTAATATGTTCTTCAGCTGCCATCATAAACCTCAATGTGGGTTAGTTTTTCATCATCTTATTTGAATCCATTATCTCTACCAAACTGACCTTCGATCAAAATCTGAACCGTCTCATGTTATATAACAGAACCATCTATTTTGAGCTGCTAATAGCATAGATACTTCTCCCGGCATGTATTAGTGTGCAATAGCTGCTTGCACAGGAATTCACATTCGGTTCAGCCTTGTTGAAGGAAATCGTATGTCCTGAGCATACCAGACCAAATGAAAGTTGTTCCATTTTCTGCACCGAAAATATGGAACTTTAACTTGGATTTTGATCCTCTCTTGCACGTGTACTATTTTGATAAAAAAGCTGCCCAGAAGAGCCAATCGTGGCAAATCTCAATTGCCTTGAAATTATGTTTGCTCATCCCGTTTCCCTCCCCTACTAAAAGAAAAAACACAAAAAAATTACCTTTATTTAATTGGGGTAAATGATTAATTTCCATCAGAGGTAGTACACGTTGCTAACCTGTGATGTTAATATGTTCAAGTAAAAACTTCCATAGATACTGTTGAGTGCATAGACCAAATTTGTCAATTGGAAAATGCTTTTGTTAGTGACTAAACTAAAAGATTTATGCGATACTAGGATATATCTTTATGACATGTTTGTTGCTTCTGTCAAAGGGATGGAAATGTACCCGTATCACTGATTCAACAATACCTGATGAGGAAACTAGATCTCACCAGTGCTGCTGAGGTGAGTGAATCTGGCCATGCTTCTTTAAAAAGATAATCTCTGATTGAGTAGGAATCCAATTTGAGAAATCTTACTGTTCTGTTTAGTTGTGGTGCATGTATCTGTCTTGATGCTGGGCTGCCATTACATTTGGACAAATTTTCATATCTTTTAAATACAGTATATTGTACCTGTCTAAGAATTAAGATTCAAATATGTTGCATTTCATTTGAGGACGTGGATACCCAGTTAAAGTTTTCTTAAGACTACTTTTTTTCAATGGGAAATTGAACTTGCCATTTTCAATTTTATAACATGTTGCATTTTATCAGTTTGGCTCTTGGTCCACCTCTATCTGAGCCTGGTTGCGCAGATTCTGTCACATGGGTTATAATATGTAGCATCTACAGAAGTTTACATTTTGTAATGTCCTCTCAACTGTAGAATAACAAACAAAATGGGGGTCATATCCGGTGTTGACCCCAACTAAGTAGGGCCTTGAAGTGTTGGCTCGAGTACAATCATACCTTCAGCATTCCGCTCTCGAGACTTGAATCATTAATTTACCCTTGGCAGATTTTACACTTATAATACTCATTGCTAACCATACAGTTGACACTCGTGCAGGTTGAGATCAAATGTATGGGACAACCAGTTGTCCCGACCTGGCAACTCCACAATGTAGTTGATTTGTGGGTACAAAAGGCACCCACCTCAGAACGAATTCCGGCATCAATTGGATCGTCGGCCAAGGATTTCGTGATGGTGCTGGCCTATTCTCAAAAGGTTCCAGAAGCATGATCGATCATGGTTTTTCTCCATCTGCTGCCGTTCAAATCTTCAAAATAATCCGAGCATACTCTAGTCTTCCTAGAATCTTGGTGGTGACCGAGTGGCATTTTCTTGATGATCCGGCATGTATGTGGTTTCGAGGAATAATTGGTTCATTCGCAGCCAACATTTTCCTAGGCTTCGAAATAAAGAGTCATTCGCTTAATGTTACTACATGTCTGAGACAATCACCCTTTGCTATGGCCTGGCAGGCTCTGCATGTTTGCTGCTGCTGCATAATTAAGAGGTCCAATCTTCAACTGTTACGGATTTATAACTTAGACTACTGCATAATTACACACCACGTTGTAGAACCCTATAAATTATTAACTGATACGCGCTTTTTGGGCCTCTAGTTGAGCTTGAGCTTGAGCTTGAACTTGGTTGTAACAAAATGTACTTTATTCTAGTAAATTAATTACCAGCATCTTTTTTAAATTACTGTGCGAGAAACCAACTCTAGTTCTCACTCTTCCTTTTTACTTTTTTCTTCTTCTAGTGACGAGAACTCCATGTTAGGAGTGATAGTAGAAAAAAGAAAAAAAAGTAGAATTAATCATATATGATACGAGAATTATGTAGTTTGACAATGTGCTTACACCTATAGAGAATGTTATTTTAAAGAGAAAAGCTATTTGTAAACGGCTTAGGGAACTGTGGGGAAACCTTGTCTCACGTGGCAGAACTCTAAAATGGCACTGTTTTATTTTTTAACCAAAATTGCGAATTCATTTCCCCATTTCAGACTCTCATGATTTCATCCATTCGTCTTCCCCACAAGCACGATTCCCCCATTTATAGCTCATACCCTTAAAACAAAGAACAACAAGGTGGTGCCGTTGGGTTGGAAGATCCAGCTTGCCTCCTTGGTGAGCTTGTGGAGGGCCTCGTTGATGTCGGTGCGAGGGGAGAGGTGGTAGCCGCCGTGCTTTCGCAAGCCGTGAAAGATGTTGGTGGTAATGGCCCTCCTTTGCCTCTGCCTCTCCCTCATTCTTCGTCTTTGTCTTCTCCTTCTTGCTATTCGTCCTTCCCACTACTCCTGGTTTCCAACAGATCTCTTCATGATCCCAGTGTGGTCCTTTGTTGTGCCCCACCACTCGCGATGGGTAGAAGGGGAGACGGCATGAACAACTGGAGGAGAAGGAACCGTTGAAGATGGGTAGTGTTTGTCGGCGACTAGGGGCAGGGATGACTGTTGAAAAAAAGAGGCGATTTCTGAGATTGAGAGTGAGGGATGAGGATGAGGTATTGTAGCTTTGATGTTTGTGAAAATATGACACTTGAAATGGTTTTGAAAAAATCCATTACCCATCTCGTTTGTAGCAAATAAAAGTCGAATTTTGGGAGAAACTATTGACGAGATTGTGAAATATTGTGGCAGGTATGGGATGGCTTGTCGAGTTATGACGGTGGCTGGAATCAAACTCGGTTGGCCGATGCTGCCCAAGCGAATAATAGGCATTCAAATGGACAAGGGTGCTGGCCTCTGAAGGAAGAACCTGTCATCATCCTGCCATATCAAGTTGATCTTGTCCATAAAGGAAGAACTTGTGAAGAAAGAGCTCGAGACCCAGTTGGCAACTAGCAAGTCTAAGAAGTTTCAAGCATTGTTTTAAATTTCGTACCGTACCGGCTGGTACGGCCGAAATTTTCCGTACTGGCCACTGGTTCGGTACAGATTCACTTTGTGTTTCGTACCGGCTGTATCGGTCGATATTTCTATCCGTACCGGCCTGTATTTCAGCTGGTACCGACCGATATTTCTACCTTAATTAATTAATTTTTCCTTTTTTCAAATTATAAACTCATTTTTTGACCCCTAATTTAAACTAGGCTATTTATAATTTATATATCTATGTATTTATATATAATTTATTCATATATAGACTATTATTTTGAAATATAATTTATATATATACATTTATATATAATTTATTCATATATCGACTATCTCGAAACGGTACACGAAACAGTACCAGTATTGAAATATTTCATTCCAATGTCTTGACCGGTACAACATCTGGTACGGTATTAAAAACATTAGTTTCAAGCTCTACCCAATGGTGCTTCATCTTGAGTGGAAGTTTTAGAACTAGCAATGGAACTGGTAGTTTTAGAACCTGTTACATAGTTGATTTGGGTCGCATTTGTCTTATTTCAAATTACGATTGGTTCAATCTTCTGTGATATTTTTGTTGGATATTTTTGGTTGAAAAGACTATTAATTCAAGAGTTCTATATACAAGATTCAAGAGTTCTATATACAAGACCTCTCTCTGCTTCTTTTCTCCTACCCACGACGACGACCACTCTTTGGTTTTTCTCCTACACGAAGATGAAGATCTGCCTTATTTCTTCAATTTGTGTTATTTCTTCTGTTTGTTGTTCTGTATTTTTTAAATTAGTTGAGGATAACTGCAGTGGACTTGATGTTTTTAACTATAGGAAGAACCTATTATTTCTTTTATTTTTCAGCTCATGTTATATCAGCTGATGTGGCAAGTCGGTTTCCTCGTGGTTTCTTATGTCGTTTGTACATAGAAGAATTATATTTTAAAAGATAACAAAATGAGTACGGCAGCTGGACAAGCACATAATACAACATACAAGGAAATCCTACTCTAGCTAGACGGTTTAAATCAAAAACAAAATGGGTCAAATCTTTTTGTCGTTCTTTAAGCTCATGATTTGACACAACCGGCTGATTAAGATTTACTTAGAGCTAAAATTTTAGCTAAATTTAACTAAGATTTGTTTTTTTTAAGCTATTGAGGTATTTTATAGGACTATATCTCACTCTCTATATTAACTATTCAATTTTATTATTTTAATAAAATATTGTTTTTTGACTCTTTTTTTTTTCTTTTCTTTTTCATACAATCACTCTTTTTTCTAATTTTTCTTTTCTAACTATTAACGTCATATTTTACACACCTTTAAGCCAAGTTTCAACAACTTAGGTTTTCGAAAACGATCCCTGCACAAGATAGAAAAGATTGCGGTTTTGAGAGGACGGCTTAGGGACTGAGTAACCTTCGATGCCAAAATTAGTAAATATTCTTAGATGGTAGCAAATAAGTAAGAGAGTATTGGGATTAGAGAGATACACTTGTACCTGAGATATGCTATTTATACTACGGGCCTGAGGAGCAGATAGTGCCTGCTTCCATGAAGTCTATGTTCCCCGTATTGTTGCTTGTATTAGAGTCTTTAAATGTGGTGTGGCTTTGCGATAGCGTTATTAATGTGGCGTGTTGTCCGGATAGTGGAGTCATTAATGCGGTGTGGTTATCCGACCTCATTCTCTCAGTCTGTCTTTCCTACCTTCTCCATCAATAGATCAACGGTTCCTCATATATTACGCCTGTTGTGCGGGCGTGCCCTTAAGGGGATCACCTTTTCATAACATCTTTTCAAGTTTATTAATGAAGGGATGTCAAGCGACTTTTTGTGTTTGCGTTGCTTCGTAAACTACATTCCCAGAATCCAAAACGTGGAGTACTCTTATAGCCATGGTGTGTGACAGTTTAACCGTCACCCCCTTCTTATATAATGTGGGGGAGGGACTTGGTTTCCGCTTATTGCGCTCTGATTGTCCCACTATTTTAGTTATTTCTATTTTTTTTTTCTCCGACCAATCCTTTTTACTACTTCGTGCGCTGGAGGTGATGACCTCTGAAAAGTCTGTTCAACCCAACGTTTCTAGCAAGGGCTCCGCTGATACCGAGATGTTGTTTTTAGGCAGCGGATGGCGCTTGACTACCACTAAATCAACATTGGCCTCCTTAGCTCTCACCTACCATGTATCGGAGTCTACTTCCTTTGAAGCTCCTGGCCCTGATGAGGGCGTTGTCAATGCAGAGGGCCATTCCACTAGGGTCTCCCTATACCCTTCCATGTTTGCATGCTATTTGAGACTGCCATTTCATCGCCCTGTCTGTGACCTTCTAGACTGCCTTGGCTTGACCCTTTCTCAGTTTCACCCGAATGCTTGGAGATTGCTGATGTGCTGCAGCATTAATTGGCAGCAGGCTTTGTTGGAAACCTTCTTAGACGATGCAGACCTTACCAGTTTCTTCTTACCCACAGGGTGCTACGGAAAAAGGGGGAATGTATGTAGTTTCAAAGTTGTACACGCTCTAGTCACCCTGGAGTCGCGGTACCGCAAAGTGAAAAACTGGTCTCCCAAATTCTTCTTCGTATCTGGCTGTGGATGAGAGTTCCCGGTAGGCCAGGTGAACTACTGGGAGTTTTCCATACAGACAGATTGGAAAAAAATCCTGGAAGACAAAGCGGTGCGTCCGTCAGCTACCCCTAATGAAGCGTAGCATATCGCGATTGTACAAGAATGAGTGTGGAACAATTCTGACAACTTTTTCTCCAAAACCCTCATTTCCAAGGAGAGCCTGAGGAGCTCTCTGCCTCTTCTAGAATACCTTCCTTTTGATGACAGGCCGATCGCTGCGCACCCCAAGTTGCTTCATCTTGAAAGCATTTTTTGGACCTTCATCCTCTGGACAAAGGGAAAAAAATCCGTCTGGGGAGTGCTCGGGCCGAGGATAGGCCTTTCCCCAGGACCTGAGACCCCTTATCGCGAGAGTCGACTACCTTGGAGGTCGACCATCCCATTACTATGGTGATTCCTGTGTTGGCGTCGCCGGACGAACTGGCAAGTAGTTTTCCCACGGTGCCCTTACCGGTGGTCGCTGTTGAGGTATCCGGGGGGGATGTTGAGATGGACTCCCTCCTCCAGAGAATTTTTGTGTTAGCCACTCCTGACGAGGGACAACACTCTTCTTCGTGGATCTCACCTCCTTCTTTGTCCTGTTTGGCCGTCGATAGTCATTCTCTCGAGGCTACTGATGAGGAGGTGACGACTACTTCTAACAGACGCATAGAGGTAAAGGATCGTACATGAGGTAGGTCCCCTCCAGACATTGCAATTTGCGAGGGTTCGAACTTCGAAAAGTCCCATAGTAGACCTTTCCGTCCAGGTTGCACCCCTAGAGAGGGGGAGTTCCTTTTCGCATAACCTAGCCGGCGAAGGTCCAAGGGATCTTCTCATTGACCCATTTGTCCAGGTTGAGTTTTCCAAGGAAGGTGGTTTTACGGGCATTATAGTCAGCACGGGTCCGCGTGATGAACCGTTTACTTAGGTAGAGCATCGAGCAGGGGTGATTCTCTTCCGAAAGTTGCAATCGGCCTCAACCCGGGGGGTTTGAGTGGGGATCCACCTGTTCCCGTTGAGGTCTCTGTGGACTTGCCTGAATTTAAAGGCCTTGCAGGAGCTTTTCCTAATTTCTCCTGGCTGGCCATAGAGGGGAGCCGAGAGGAGGCCATTGGTTGGGTCGTCGAATGTTTGTCTGGCTTTTTCCATGAGGTTTGATAATTTCCTTCCTGCCTTTTGTTTTAGTCTTTCCTTTTTGTAGCCAGGGTACTTCCTAACTTACAGCTTTCATCGTGGATGATCAGGAGGCAGCTGTTCAGGAGAACTTGGATCGTGCTCGCGGCGAAAGGGAGGAGAGGAAATTGTTGAAGTGCGAGGTAGAAAGGACGCGACTTGACCTGTCGGATGAGCGCAAAAGAGCGAATAAGCTAGAGCACCACCGGAGGAAATACAAGCAGAAGTCACCAGAGGAGAAAACCCAATTGGAGCAGCTTAACCAAAGTCTTCAAGACGACCTATCCCAAGCGCAGGAGGAGAATGAGCGGTTGGAGCAACTGAACCAGATTCTTGAAAAAACATATTCTTCCAACGGTCATAAGTTTTATTTCAATATAAATAAGTTTATTTTTCTTCCAACTTTCATTCACTTTATTCTAAGTTTCTTTTCTATTGAATCTCAATTATTATTCTTATGGCTTGTCATTTTTCTAAAGACCATTCTTTCATTCTCAATATACTTCTTAATGACTTTGAAAACGAGTTAGAAATGAATGATGTTGTGGAAGAAGAACAACCATCGGCACCACCTCACCAATACATTTGGCCTAATTGTTTGCAAGGCCATGAAAGGTTTTTTCATGATTATTTCATTGGAGCACTAGTATATCCTCCCAAAGTATTTCATAGGAGGTTCAGGATGAGGAGATCTTTTTTTCTTTGCATTCAATCTGAGGTTGAAGCTCACAATCCATATTTTATTCAAAAAAGAGACAATGCTAGAAGACTTGGTTGTTTTGGCATTCAAAAGATTACAGCTGCACTAACAATCCTGGCATACAAAGTAACTGGTGATTTTGTGGATGAATATCTAAAAGTTTCAAAGACCACTGTAATGGAAAGTCTAAAATCATTTGCTAAAGCGGTGGTTTGTATTTTTTAGGAACAATACTTGAGGTCACCAACAAACAACGATGTTGCGAGATTGTTAGCGATTTATGAAAGTTGTGGCTTCTTAGGAATGTTGGGAAGCATCAATTGCATGCATTGGAGATGAAAAAATTGTCCAACTGCATGGAAAGGTATGTATTCTGGCCATAGTCGTGAGGCTACTATTATTTTAGAAGTGAATGCATCTCTCATGATCTTTGAAAAGCCCAGAAAAAATTGTAGAGAGAAAAATTGCAGGTTGAAGCTAAAATGTTTGCAAGTCCCTTTCCATAAAAATGAACAAGAAGCAAAAAGGAAGAGAGAAATAGATAGGTCTCGATTTATAGAATTGACTTAATTTTATTTTAATAAAAAAGTTAACTATTTTAATAATATATATTTATTTATTGAGTGAATAGTTCTGCTAGCAAAAGATTGATAATAGGGGTGGGCAGCGGGGCCCCGCCCCCATTGCCCCTTCCCCCATCCGCCCCACCCCCATATGGCAGGGCAGATTACCCTGTTTGCCAGATGTGGGAGTCGGATGGCCCCGCTCGCATCTAGCCCCTAAGGCGAGGGCGGGATAGGGGGTACCCCCTCCCTGCCCCGCCCTATAATATATATTATATATAATTATATATATAAGGATTTCTGTATATATATATATATATTAAAAAAAAATCCAGGCATAAAATGACGTTTTACTTAATAACAAATGACGAAACGAGACAAAACGACATCGTTTCATTATTTGTTAAGATCCACCCCGGCTCTCTCTCTCTCTCTCTCTCTCGCTCTCTCGCTCTCCGAGTCTCATTCCCTCTCTCTGCATCTTCGAATCTTGAATCTCCATTGCCGTCAAAGAACAAGCAAACTACGCTGTCACCGTCGTGAGCACTACGTCGTAGCCTTCCGTCTTCATCTCCATCACCAAAGGTAAGAAATGATGTTAAAGCTTTATTTTTTGTGATTTATGGAATGGAGATTGGAGGAAGGATGAGGTTTAATCGGAGATGGATGATGATTTTATGAATTGTGTGCTGTGGAGACTTGATTGTGCATGTGGTTTGAATCGTTGATGATTGATGAACGATGTGTGATTGTGTGAATCTGTCCGTGTGTTTTTTTATTTTTTTGGGTTTGTATTATTTAATGTGTTTTGAATTTTGATGATTGAATACATGATAGTGAATCATTGATAGTGAATTTGTAACTAATTAATTTTAGTATCTAATTATTTTACTTGTATGTTTTTTAGCTTTTATATTCTCAATATACATATGCCGAATCCTAATGACTGATCTATGTTCATCTGCCTCATCTTTATTCCAAATTTCAATAGCCCAATCTCATCTTGATTAGTACTTTTAATATTTTGTTTTTAAAAATTTTTGTTTTATCTTTATAAGTTTATAATTCTAATTTGTTTTATTTTTCACTTATTAATATTTCAATTTTTATAACTTATTAACTTTTATGATCTTAATTTTCAGTCTTACAACAGTCGACACAACTCACCACTCAATGAACTCACCACCAAGACACCACCCCAAATTGATCAAATTGAAATGTTATGATTTTGTTAATTTACAATTAATTGTAATGTTGCTACAATAGTTAATAGTACAATTTGTAATATTTACTATTTTTAGATGAGTTTGTAATCTTGTAATAGTTTATTAGTTCTCTTGATATAATTGTAAATTGTAATAGGTTAGTGCCTTAGTGATGATTATTACTTAATTAGTTAATACTTAATAGTATTAGTTGAAACTTAGTATATAGTTAATAGTTCTATCTATATATTTTATTTTTTAAATATATTTATTTATTTTAGTTAAAATCTGGGCTCAAAAATTGAGTCTAGGCTATTTGGTCTTAGATAATTGAATTGGGTCATCAGCCCAGTAAGAAGCAGGGGGCGGACAGATGGAAGTTCATCTTCGCATCCCGTACAACGGGCGGAGTACCCCGCTCCTGCATAGATAGGGACGGAGTAAGAGAAAAAAATTTCCACACCCATCCATACGGGGAGCGGCAGGGTAGGTAGCACCCTAATTGATAGCATGTAGCAACCGGCTAATTCCAAAGTTAGCCTGCTGAAGTTGAATTTAACTCACTTTTTATATTTTACTGGTTAAACTAGCATTTACGTAAGCGGTTGTTAATGCCCTTATATATTATATTTCTATTTAAATTCGACAACGTGCTTTATGTATAAAGAATTGCTGAAAATTTTATTTCAAATGATAATCGAAGAGTCTGACAGCCATACAAGTGCAATCAATCAGTATATTTCGTCCGATTGATTGCACTTTTTATTTTTTCTTATCATTCCTAACACTGACATCATAGAAATATATTTTCTTTACCCAATTAAACTCTGAACATGTGTAACAGATGTAATCTACTATTTAGGTAATTCATAAGCTTTTCAACTATAATGCTGCTAAATTTTAAATATAATTTTATAATGATTTATATTGATGTAGTTGATGACACACTTCCATAAGAGCAAAATCTCCTATTTCAAAATATAAGAGTAAAATATTAAAATATCTTTGGATATGTTAGTCCTTTAACTTTGAGCTTTTTAAACCCTATGCTTTCAACTTTAATTAAATCAATTATTTCATTAATTTTTCTTTTAATATTATGCTAAAGTGTCGCATGTCATTAAAAAAAAACTAAATATAAAATAAATTATTTTAAAAAAGAAATGTAAATTACCTGGATGACCCCAGATCCTCAAAGGTCACCCAGAGGTCACCCAGGTGACCGTGACGCTGGGTTATATTTAATGTGAGATGTGGACAAGCCAAGGCACGCCTGCTGGTTATATAATATCGGTTTCAAATGTGCACTTTATCCAATAAAATTATATGACGTGGCCTATCTGTTATTGCTGCAAAACTCTTTTTTTTTTTGAAATATATTGCTGCAAAACTCTAACCATGTGGTTCAGGACCAAAACACAGTAACACTAACTACTGTTTCAGAGAAACCCAGAACAGAACGAACACCAAAGTCAATCGATCAGTGATAAATAAAGAAAGTCGATCCAACTGTCCTCTTACAGGCAGATGCCATTGATACCACCTGCGCTTCCCATCGCAATGAAATTCATCTTTCAACGTCAAGAGTCTAATCACATTCACATAATTGACATAAAAAGGGCGGGCCGAAAGATCCTCTTTTTTATATCAAAGAATCACGGTACGATATTCATCGCATTTTTACTTGTAATTTCCATAATTCCACAATCATCAGAGTTTAAAAGGTGAAAGCTTTAGAACAAGAATACCCAAATTTCGCCTCATCCCCCCATCAACAGCTCCTCTTGCTAGCATGGCAAAGCAGTAAACAACAAACAAAACCTATATAACGTCGATTCATGCTATAACATTTACAACCATTTCGCCGGAATGAAAAATTGAAAAACGAAAACCATTTCAGAAGCAAACTATAATCAACACGAAAGAAGAAAAATGAAATCGATTTGAACTTTTAAGGAAGGAGAAATCAATGCTGTTCTAACCAGATTTCTTGCCCGAAGCCTAAACAAGTAATACGACATTGTGTTTTCGGCGCGTGAGGGATGATGTTACCCGCGGCTGAACCCAGCGCGCGTGGGGGTACTCCCCACGACAGATAAGAGACCTCCTTCTGCAGCCTCTCGTTCGTCGTCGAAATATAAGTCATCCGTGCCACGAAACGCAGCGTGTAAAAATACGATGGCGGCCCCAACCAGGAGTGAGACCAACACGTTCAGCCACACGTCGGTGAGCACCAGAGCGACGATCGTGACGAGTGCTAGAGAGGCCAGAATGACGCGGTCGTCGACCTGGCGATTGAGGACGACGAGAGGTTCGTCGCGGAGGAAATAGAGGAAGCACCAGGCGGCGAAGACGATGAGGAAGACGATCATAGAGACCGGATGCCATAAGAGACTGAGGAAGAGGACGAGGAGGACGATGAGCGTGTAGTTGACGCGGAAGTGGCTGAGGTTTCGCTTGATACGGAGGATGGCTTCGCCGATCGCGTATGGGCGCGTGAAGGAGGAGAAGGGTTGGACGAGCTCCCGCCATGGACGCTGCGAGTGAAAAGAAGAGCGAGAGGCGGAGGAAGTGGAGCGGTACACGCCTGAGTATGGCGGCGATTGTGAATACATTGCAGAGGGAAACCCTAGCAACAATCAAATTCGTTCAAAGTTTCAGACAGATTCATCCAGTCCCCAATTGAAAAAAAGGAGAGACGCAATGAACGACGTCGTCTCGTGGTCCCCGGTAATTTATCCATACTTTCGAATTGGATTGGCCCGTGAAAAAGGAAGGGTGTCGGCAACCAACAAAATATATGTCGAATTAAACTTTTTAAAATCTTTTTACAAATAAAATTAGTACAAACTATAGTTTGTAGCCGGCAAAAAAGGGTAAAATAGTCTCAAATCTATTCCAAAAATTACTTGATTATTTTTGAAAAATATCTCATCTCATCTCAATTTTATCATTACATTTTTTTAAATTTTAATACAAAATAAAATAAACAATTTAACTTTTTCAAATCCATTTCATCTTATTCCATCTAATCATTATAATTTTTCTAAATTTCAATACAAAATAAAATAAATATTTTAAATTTTTTAAATTTTAAAACAAAAATAATTTTAAAAAATATATTCTAATAATACTTTATTTAACTTTTTAACTATTATCTCATCTCATTTCTGAAAATAAACGAGGCTGAAACAAAGAGTTTTAGCCATCAAAATCATTTTGTTTGGCCCGAGTCTCAAAAACAGTAAAACCATAGCATACAAATGAAGGGGAGAAAAGAAAGCACAAGAGAATAAATGAAGAACGTGAAATTTGCATTTTATTTTCCAATTCTTCTATATATAACTGCCGGTGCAAAACCGACTGCCACGTTAGTTGATATTTAAAAAAAAAAAAAAACCGAATGAAATATGCAGAAGGAGGAAAACTGAAACAAAAAGAAGTCCCTTAGAGCATCCCATCGGAGTCCCTATAAGACATATATCTTTATAATTTGGGAATGAATTTAGGGTTTTTATGAAAAGCCCTTCCTCATTGGATTTCCCATTTTACGGTAAAATTATACAGGAGCTACAGTAGTTCCCCAGCTCCCCATCTCATTCTCATTGCTCTTCCGTCTCGCGTTCATCTATCTCAGCACAACCCATCCCTAAAAAACCAACGAGATGCAGCCCCAAATCCATCGACAAATTTGTAAGTTTTGCTTTCGGTTTGATGAAGATTTGAGACTTTGATTTTGCAACACCAAGATTCACAGCCTCTCTCCCTCATTTTCGAAATTTTTTTGATTTGCATACCCTGAATGTTTCTCTGTTTCTTTCTTGAAAATTTTTTTCCTTCCGAGGTCATGATCAAGGTAAGCCATAGATATTACCGTGGGCGAGTTCTTCACTGTTTGGGTTCCGAGAAAATCTTACATGCTATTTGTTTAGCTGTCGATAAAATCTTAGATGCGTATTGTTTGGGTGCCGAAAAAATTTTACATGCAATTAGTAAAATTAATCCTATTTTTTTTCACTCTTTGGTTGTTACTCTCATTTTGGGACTGTCTTGAAGGAAATATGTTCTCAGTTCATTCAATTGATTTTTAGATTTGAGGATATCGGTTCTCATTGATCATATTGTCATTGATGTTGCTATTTATTTGCCACTCTCTGGTTGTTACTCTCATTTTAGGACTATCTTGAAGGAAATATGTTCTCATTTCATTCAATTGATTTTTAGATTTGAGGATGCCGATTCTCATTGATCATATTGTCATTGATGTTGATATTTATTTGTTACTCTCATTTTGAGACTGTTTTGAAGGAAATATGTTCTCATTTCATTCAATTGATTTTTAGATTTGAGGATGCCGGTTCTTATTGATCATATTGTCATTGATGTTGCTGTTTATTTGTCACTCTCTGGTTGTTACTCTCATTTTGGGATTGTCTTGAAGGAAATATGTTCTCATTTCATTCAATTGATTTTTAGATTTGAGAATGTCGATTCTCATTTCAACTATTGTCATTGATGTTGCTGTTTATTTATTACTGTGTTGAGTTGGATGGAGGAGATGAACTTGGATAGAGGAGATGAATGATATTGTGTGTGATAAACTTGCTTCATTCAATTGATCCTTAAATTTGAGGATACCGGTTCTCATTTCAGCTACTGTCATTGATTTGTTGCTGTTTATTTATCACTGTGTTGAGTTGGATGGAGGAAATGAATGATATTGTGTCTGATAAACTTGTTTCATTCAATTCATTTTTAGATTTTTATGTTTATTTATCATTGTGTTGAGTTGCCAACAGTACTACTACTTTTCAATTCTTTTGACAACCTGTATGTGTTGAGTTCATTCATCATGTATATGGACAACCTGCATGATCTCGAATACTGAGTACTACTGTACCTATCTTGAACTAATTGGTTGGTTCATCATTGAGTTCATTCATCATGTATATGGACTTCTGATGATTTCTGTGGAATTTGGCAGGAGAGGAGATTTTTGTGCTCAACAGGCTGAAGTATACACTTCTGGAGGAATCCCGTGCTCAGGAGAAAGAGTTTTATCGCCTCAAAGCCGAGAAGATGGGATATGACAAGGAAACAGAGGTAAAGAAAATTTGTCAAGAGGATGAAAGACTGAGGTTGGAGGATGAGAAACTGAGGTTGAAGAAAGAGAAAGTAGAGCTCGCCAAGAAGGAATCAGATCAGCGCATTATGATGATGGACATTAGTGGCATGCCGTCACTG
The DNA here is from genome assembly GCA_029856935.1 of Cyclocarya paliurus. Taxonomy (NCBI): domain Eukaryota; kingdom Viridiplantae; phylum Streptophyta; class Magnoliopsida; order Fagales; family Juglandaceae; genus Cyclocarya; species Cyclocarya paliurus. The sequence goes on along the minus strand of CM056946.1, from coordinate 3,403,723 downwards.
CAATGATTATATTTTGAGGGATTGCAGAGGGAAATCATTGTGAGACAGAATGCTCCTCCACATACGGATTGATGAAAATTTAATAATGTTTTTTTAGTTTATTTATTTATTTTATGTTTGAAACAATGATGTATGATAATATGTGTTTCTTTTATTTGGATTATAAAAAATTTAAATTTTCAAATTGTGGAAATTTGTCATTAAATTTGCAAAAACTATTACATAAGACACGCTCAAATATAGCCATTACTAACATGAAGGAAATATGAAAATACCTTTACTAACTCAAATAAATGGCGGAAAACATAAATAATTATGTGACATTTCTATTGTTGGGAAAATAATAACCATTGATGTTCAATTAGATCTACTTGGAGTTGATGATGTGCCGAGGTGTCTCTAATATGATGATGGCGTTAGATGAAGTCCGTAAGCTCAGTTGTATGATTGAGCGATAGTTCTGAAACTTCACCATCCAGTTGATCATACTCAATGTTTGGACCCTCTGATTTATCACGCTCGTCTTCAATAATCATATTATGTAAAATAACATATGCTTTCATTATATTTTTTAATTCCTTGATTTTTCACATTTTGGAAGGTCCACGAATGATCGCAAATCGTTGTTGAAGTGCCCCGAAAGCATGCTCGACATATTTTCTTGCGGATTCTTGTGTTTTTGCAAAATATTTCTTTTTATTCTCTTATGGTGATGGAATTGTCTTCACAAAAGTTGGCCACTTGGGATAAATACCATCCGCAAGGTAATATCCCATAGTGTAGTTGTTGCCATTGATTGTGTAATTAACTGGAGGAGCACGCCCTTGGGCAAGTTCCGTGAAAATAAAAGATCTCTCTAGCACATTAATATCGTTATGTGAACCGGACATACCAAAAAATACATGCCATATCCAGAGATCATATGAAGCAACTACTTCTAAAATAATAGTTGGTTCATGAATGTGGCCAGAGTACATACCTTTCCAGGCTGCGGGACAATTTTTTCACTTCCAATGTATGCAATCAATACTTCCCAACATTCCTGGGAATCCCCGCGGTTTAACAACCGCAAACAATCGAGCAATATCATTAACATTAGGTGACCGCAAGTATTCATTTGAAAAAACACAGACTATTGTCTCAGTGAATTTTTTAAGGCTCTCCATTGCGGTGCTTTCACCAATACGTATATATTCATCCATAAAATCTCCAGTAATCTCATACGTCAACATTTTTACGGTTGCGGTTATTTTTTGCATAGAAGATAAACCAAGTTTTTAAACACTATCTCTTCTTTGAAAAAAGTACGGCTCGTAAGACTCTACCTTATTTAGAATATAGAGAAATAGGGGATGGTTCATCCGAAATCTCATTCGAAATAGATTCGAGGGATATACTGGATTTTCTACGAAATAATCGCGAAAAAGGCGCTCGTGCCCTTGAATATAATCACACCAAATGAACTTACGGCGTTGACGATTGCCACGATGACTGTCTTTCGGCCTCGTCATTAATAACAACATCTAACTCATATTCAGAGAATAAGTATGTGAGCAACTTGCGAAAGAATGTATGAGCCATTTGATGAAGGGAGTGGGCTATCAGGGGAGACACGAGAATCTCGGTTCTTTAGATCAAATGAGACTTGAGTTTGTGAGAATGTGAGTGTAAGTAAAATGTGTATTTATAGAGAAAAAAGTTACCGTTACATATAGGACAAAAAATGTTATCATTTGAGAGAAGACAAAAAAAGTGTCTGTTGGAGAAAAAATAAAAAATGTTACCGTTTGAAAGAAGACAAAAAAAGTGTTTATTGGAAAAAAGATAAAAAATATTACCGTTAGAAATGCATATATTAAAAAAAATATTATTTTTATAATACATATTTCGATTTGAAAAATAATACTGTATACGGTATTCAAAATCGTATAAGTATTTAGTAGAATGTGATATTTGAAAAGAAGATAATAAGACAAAAGAGTTAATAATTAAGATTGTAAATGGAAGTGAGAGAAAAAAAGAATAAAAAAAAATAGAGAAATATTATTTAATAGAATAGAAATAGGAATAAGGAATGAGATGTAGAAAGTTTTTGAAAGAGAAGTAAAATTTAAAGAAAAATTTTAAAAAATATATTTTTGAGTTAAATTATGAGAAATTTTAAGGGGAATCTAATGAGATGCTCTTAGGCTTCGTTTGGTTCCTTAACCAAACTCATCTCATCTCACTCATCATTACAACTTTTTCAAATCCCAACACAAAATATAATAAACAATTCAACTTTTTCAAATTTTAAAATAATAAAAATATTCAAAAATAATATTTTAACAATATTTTATTATCTAAACTCAACTCAACTCAACTCATTTTAACAACCAAACGCACCCTTACTCGAGCTAAACCCAGAGATGTTTTGCTTTCACAAAAATGAAGGATGCAGTCGTCCTTTTGGTAGCATTTCTTTGCTACCATCCCCACGCCTCTGTATATAGGTGTCATAATCTTTCCTCAGTTTCGACATTGCTAGAACGAGAACACAGAGCTGAACCAACCTTATAGAAAGACACAACACTTTTGGGTTTTGGTGGGTTTTGGTGGGTTTTTGCAGTTGTTGCAGCATCGTTTTTTGGTACTTCCGTCCACAAGGATTACAAATCGTACATATACTAAATTTCTGAAAAAATTACAAATATTTCTAGGTTTTGGCCGTTTTAGCAGCAGCATTAATCTTTTGTTGGGGGTCTAATAATGGACGCCTCTGGTGATATCTACAAGGCCAGTGGTAGTTTACGATTACGCAATTCATCGGGATGGAGGAATAATGCTATGGATGTTTTCTCGAAGTCTTCACGAGAAGAAGATGATGAAGAAGCTCTTAAATGGGCTGCCCTTGAAAAACTTCAAACGTTTGTACCACGTAAGACAAGGTTCCACACCGGTTTTCCAAACTGATTGTAAGTAGATTTTTTGTTTATTTTCAGGCATGAAATTTGAAGGATTCGTTAAATCCTATTATTTGGTATAGAGATTATAGGATAAAACTAAAAAAAAAATGGAAAAGTCATTGAGATTGTGATTGTGGGAATATTGAAAAATCTCATTTATTGACTGTAGGTTTGAATAGTGAGATAAGAATTTTTGATTTTAGATAAAAGTTTAAAATATTATTTTTTAATATTATTATTGTTTTAAAATTTAAAAAAGTTGAATTGTTTATTATATTTTGTATGACACTTTAAAAAAATTGTGATAATGAGATGAGATGAAAATTTTGTATCTTATCTCACTTGTCAAACCTCAAGTTGGAAAGTGGAGAGGTGTTCAAACTTTCCATGTTGGTACAAGCAATGAAAGACTGTTGGATTGACATGAGCATTACTCATTGACTAACCCAAAAACAAGATGACACAGCAACATTTGAAAACACCATGAGAGGCTTACATTGGTTGGTGCAACTTGGGACCAAAAATGCACTAACAATGCATCACATTAGTAATGAACAAGTAGATGCTATATTCGCACATTAGCTATTCTGGAAATTAAAGCATTTTGATATGGTTTCAACTTCAGTCTGAGTCTGCAGTGTAAGCTATGAAGAGGAAACTCGCATATCAGTTGGAAAATAAATATATTATAAACACTTACATATCATGAAAGAATTTGTATGTCTTGATATCTTCTATGATGAACTTAACAGCACCAATGCAACCCAACACTGCAACAGCTGAGAACCAGGTAGCTATTGCAATATTAAGGAGCTGCACTGAATGGCGAAGTTTGGTGTTCTTGGGCAGTCTTCCCGCTTTCAGATATGCTATTGCAGGGAAGACAAAGTCCAGTGGAGTGAACCCAATTGCCCCACAGATGGACACAAAATCCCCAAAAAAGGGCATTGCCGAGGCAATAAGAGTAATAAGAACCATGTAAATGGAAGTGAATGTAAGACGGATTAAGTGTTTTCTCAGAGGAACATTGCTATTAGCTTTATTGGACAGAAATCTTTCCTCAAAGTAGGCATATGTTGGCCTGCAATATATCTAAAAAGAAGCAATTTAGTTCAAAGAGGCATTCAAGTAATAAGAGAAAAAAACATGGAAAATGCGAACTTGTCCCATGGTTTTGCCTCCTCATTTCGACCGCTCATGTATTTTTTTTTAATTTATTTTACATAATGATTAAAAAAGTGACTATTAGTAAATTTGTGAATTTTAAAAAAAAATGTTTAAAAAATATTTGAAAGAAAGAAAAAAACCTAACACTGCAAAAACTTGGTTTGATGCGGAGAAAGTTTAAAATTATGTATCTGAATACTCATATGGCCAATTTCTCAGTTCTTTTATTTTTCAGGTATTTTCTGTATTCACAATTTTCAATTTATGTAAGACTGATATTGGTTGTCACAGTGCAATATTGTTTTCAGAACATTATTTTCTACAGATTTTATGGGTAAATTATGTTTTAAAAAGAAATCTAGAAATCATTCCTGAAAAAATGAAAAATATAAACACACAAAAAAAGAGAAGGAAAGTGCAGATGTTTATTCAATACATGTTACAAAGGTCAAAGAGTACCTGATAGCATCCTGATATTTGAATCACAGCAAAGAGATTGGCCATGACAATTGTCCATTCAGGAACACTTAAAGAAGATACTATGTAAGCCTGGACTTCTGATCCAAACGCCCAGTATCCACAGAAGGCTAATATCCAGTAAGACACGATAATGATACTGTATGCTGCCGTTACACCTTTATACATATTCTTCCTTGCAGGTTCTCTTACAGTGTTCTGGCAAGCAAATGATTGTTTGTAGTCACCATATTCATTGTTAAGAACATATGAATTTCAAAACTCGGTTTCAGTTATCAATTTAAACAGTGTTAGAATATAAACTAAATAACTAAATTCACTTCTGTAACATGATCTCGTTAAATCCAATTGTCCTAAAAGCTTAAGCTTATGAACGAGATGAATTTAACTAACAGATTATCGAGGAAAAGAACATGGCTTTCGGCAGATTGAAAAAATCAACCAAAAAAAAAAACAAAAATTAAATTTAACTTGTTGATGTAAGTTGTTGTGGAAATATATTACTTGTATTTCTGGAAGCATTGCATCTCCAAAGGAAAAGGCAACTACACCAAGAGCATTAAAGGCTTTAAAGATCTTAAGAGAGGAGCTCCCTTGCAAACTGTGACTTACTGTGTTTCTGTCAATCTTTTTTCCTAAAAGGACATGAAAAAAGAAAAGTTAAAAACATAAACTGGAGATGAAGTTGTGAAGTGACTACTTTGAAAGGGAGAGACAGATTCAAGTCCTAAAGGTAGGAAGAGAGCAGGCAAAGAGAAGTATCACAAGGCCTACCATTATAAATTGTCACTCCAATGGTTGTAGCAGCAAACCCAATCGTGCTTGAAGTGCACAATGAATTTACCCATCTCAATGAGTGGATGTCAGGAAGCTGAGAGAGAACAAGTTCAAAGGCTCCAAAGAAAATAATGAAATGCTGCAAGGTTAAGGCACCTTCCTCGCTAAAGTGTTTATAAACTGCCTGCATAAAGATGGGATAGAACATCACCCCACCTCAAACCCAAAAAAGAAAAACTGGAAAACGAAAGAAGAATGAAAAAAGAAACACATATTACTGTTCTTATCATTTTATGATTTCCTAACCTTAAGGCTGCTCGCAGCAGCAATTTGAATGGCAATGTTGTTGCCCAAAGACGCCACCTGCTGAAAAAATGCAATAGAGTAATAACCCCAGAATCCTTCGAAAAAAAGAAAATATTAGAGTCAGGTAAGCAGAAAATTAAAATAGAGACGTTAAGTTCAGGTTATAAACAACAAGATCTTTTAATTTTAGTTGTCAATGAGCATTTGTAGTTCATAATTGCCTGACTTAAAAACAAACTATAGGTCATTCATTATCCAAAGGGAGAAACAGATGGTCTGGTGTTCAATAAAGTTGGCCCTTATGTTTTAGGTCGACAAGACGATTTGGGCTTTCAAGTTGTAATGTTCTGATGTTCTGAAATGTACTCAACAAAACAAAAATGTCTCTCCATCATTTTACTATCAACAATTATAACGAAGTAAAGGTCATCTTTCTTATTTTTGTGGCTGCTGTCACTAGTGTTCTTGTAATTATAAACTGAAATAACTCAGGAGATAATACCAACCAAAGATGCTCCCTGCAAGTTTTCTGTACGTAATTTGCTTCTTCCCATTCCATCTCCATAACGATGCGATCAGAAGACTAGAATACCAAGTTGCCAATGTTCCACTCACTAAACTACTCACACCTGAAAGGAGGAGTAGCAACAACATATCCTCAATAAGTATTGCCAATTTAAGGGAAAAATGCAATTAAAAAGAAATTGCATTCTAACGAGGCACTTAGAGCCAGCCCAAAATTTTAAAAGAAAAATCCGTAGTAGTTAAGAAATGAATAACAAGAAGAACAGTAGTTAGTACAGAAGTAACGATCATGCTAAGTGAAATAGAGTATTTGGGTAAGCAACCCTTCCAAGAGTGCTCTGGTTTTTGGGATTTGTTTCTGGTTGAATTATGGGCTGAGAGAATTCTCTGTGCAGGTTCTCTTTTGGGTGCTGAAGAATACCTCGGTCGATTTCCCCTCTGCACTTAATTGTCAAAGGTTCGAGTGTTGCTGGAAGTATCTTCTCCGAGGTGCAACTACAGTCAAAAGTGAGGTTTATAATTTATTGAAAAGTTGCTTCCTTGTCTGTTTTGACTCAACGCCATCAAGCACGATTATTTCTCCTTTTATCGCACTTTAATTACTTACTTAAAAGTGTTAAATATCAACCCAGTGTGAATGTAATCACAGCAGCCCCTCAAATGTCTTGGATAGTTGCTGCACTCTATCCAATATCAAGCTTCTCAAGCTGCAGCCCCTCCAATGTCAAGCAGCAGCCCTTAATTGACAATAATGATGATTGTTGTCTCCTGAGGTTTCTCCTATAAAAGGAGATCAATTGTAACGAATTAAGGAGTGTGAAATACTAAGAAGAAGTCATTTGTGAGATGAGAGATAGTCTGGTTTAAGTTTGTAAATTTTGTACAAACACTTCGAAATATATTGTTTCCGCTCAGTGGATGTAGGCAAATTGCCGAACCACTTATATATTGTCTCTATCTTGTGTTTGGGTGTGTTTCTGGGTGGTTTTGGTACAACAATTGGTATCAGAGCTTCGGTTTTGATCTACCCAGAAAATTTAAGTTGATCCAAATCAACTTTTGATCACACCAAGAGGTTCGTCTCGACAAGACGAAGACGTTGCAACAAACGGCATCGAAAACGGAGGTCGGAGAAGCTCACACGCGCTCCGAGAAGGTCGGAAAGTGTGTTACACGCGCTAACAGTCGTCCAGAGGTTGAAGACGAGTGCCGTACACGCGCCCACGCGCCCCCACTCGCTCCAGAGGAAGAAGACGAGTGAAACACACGCTCTCACGCGCCCCCACGCGCCCCACGCGCCCCAGCTACTGTTTCAGATCGATCTACACCGTTCAAAATTCAGATCCGTTTTTGGGCTTGATCTAAGCCATCCGAAGTCCGATTTCGACAATCCAATAGTGGTTTCTAACTATTTGGATCATTCCGGACTCATCCGTACGGTTAGAATTTTGAAATTCATTTTCTAAAAATTTTAATATTCCAAGATGGAATCAGGAGGAGAAATTGCAGGTGTTAAGAGTTCTGAAAATGCTAGTAGCTCTGGGCGTAGGTCCATGGTGTCAAATGCCAAATTTGAAGTTGAAAAGTTCGATGGAACTAATAATTTTGGCATGTGGCAATGTGAAGTTATGGACGTTTTGATTCAACAAGAGTTGGATATTACGTTGGAAGAGAAATCGAAGGACATGACGGATAGGGATTGGGATAAGCTTAATCGACAAGCTTGTGGTACAATCCGTTTGTGCCTTGCCAAAGATCAGAAGTATTTTGTCATGAGAGAGACAAAAGCAAGTGAACTTTGGAAAAAATTGGAAGAGAAATACTTGACAAAAAGTATTGAAAGTCGTTTGTACCTGAAGAAGAAACTTTTCAGATTTCAATTACGAGAAGGTATTTCTATGTCCGAACATTTCAATAGTTATAATCAGATACTTGCTGACTTGCTAAACTTGGATGTAGAAATCCAAGATGAAGATAAGGCTTTACTTTTGTTAAATTCCTTGCCCGATACATATGAACATTTGATTACTACTCTTTTGTATGGGAAGGAAAAAATTAGTTATAGTGATGTATCTAGTGTTTTGATAAGCAATGAGTACCGTAGAAAAGATAAAGAGGTACAGCTAAATACATCAAATGAAGCCTTAACAGCAAGAGGGAGACCACAGTCAAGGAATCCAAGAAAGAAGAAGGATTCTCAATCGAGAACACGGGCCACATCACGTGGTTCATCAGTCGGCAGCAGACTCGCCAAAGACGAATGTGCCTTTTGTCACAACAAAGGACATTGGAAAAAGGATTGTCCCAAGCTAAAAGGGCAACAGAAGATTCAACCCTCCACAGCCAATGTCGCCAACAAAGATGTAGATGAAGATGCAGATCTTGCCCTGACAAGTCTATCATTCAATTGTCATTCTGACGAATGGATTATGGACTCCGGTTGTACCTATCACATGTGTCCCAATCGGGACTGGTTTACTGACTTCACAAAGATTGATGGAGCAGTACTTATGGGCAACAATAATGCCTGTAAGACTCAGGGAATAGGTAGCATCCGGCTGAAGTTGCATGATGGAACTGTCAGGATTCTGACAGAAGTTCGGTACGTTCCGGACTTGCGGAAGAATCTTATCTCACTTGGGACTCTGGATTCAAAAGGATTCAGAATCACTATAGAAGATGGAATTCTCAAGGTGGTAATGGGAATTCAGGTGACAATGAAGGGCCTAAGGCGAGGAAATTTGTACTTCTTGCAAGGAAGTACTGTTAATGGAAGAGCTTCCACAGTCTGTGAGAAGCTAAATGAGACGGATGCTGACACCACCAGGCTTTGGCATATGCGTATGGGACACGCCGGAGAAAAAGCTTTGCAAACACTTGTAAAACAAGGCTTACTCAAAGGTGCCAAGACTGGTAAGTTGTCTTTCTGTGAAAACTGTGTATTAGGGAAGCAGACACGGATCAAGTTTGGAACCGCAGTCCATAGTACACAAGGGATACTTGACTATGTGCACTCTGATGTTTGGGGACCTACCAAAAATGCATCTTTGGGAGGTAAACACTGGTTTGTAACATTTGTTGATGATTATTCTCGTCGTGTATGGGTGTACACGATGAAGCATAAAGATGAAGTGTTGAAAATCTTCCTTGATTGGAAGAAAATGATCGAGACTCAAACCGGGAGGAAGATCAAGCGGCTCAGATCAGATAATGGAGGTGAGTACACTCTAGACCCCTTCATGGAAGTATGCCGGAAAGAGGGAATTGTTAGACACTTCACTGTACGAGGAACACCGCAACAAAACGGTGTGGCAGAAAGGATGAATCGTACTTTGCTAGAGAAAGTACGGTGTATGTTACTGGATGGTGGATTCAGTAAACAATTTTGGGCTGAAGCTGTGACGTATGCCTGCCACCTCATCAACCGATTACCCACAGCTGCCAATGGCGGGAAGACACCCATTGAAATATGGAAAGGTACACATGCTACTGATTATGACTTTTTACATATTTTTGGATGTCCAGCTTACTATCATGCTAAAGAAAGTAAGCTTGATCCTAGAGCTAAGAAAGCAAAATTCTTAGGCTTTAATATTGGTGTAAAAGGGTATAGACTCTGGTGCATAGAGTCAAAGAAGGTAATAGTCAGTAGAGATGTTACTTTCAATGAGTCTAAGATGCTCAAGTCACATGAGCATAAAGACTCCTATGAAGGCAGCCATGAAAACGAAGCACCTTGTGATCCGAAGAAGGTGGAGTTTACTACTCCAAAAGATTCAGGAGTTACTAATGGAGAGCATGGACAACTTGAGGTTGATAGTCCAGTCACAGTATCTCCATGCCAACCTGAATCAATTGCAACAAGCAGGCCGAGAAGAGAGAAAAAATTACCGGCACGTTATACAGATTTTGTGACGTATGCACTTCCAGCTGAAGGAGATCAGATCCCAACCACTTACAAAGAGGCCATACAGTCTAGTGAACAGACTGAATGGAAAATTGCAATGAGCGAGGAGATGCAGTCTCTTCATAAGAATCAAACATGGAAGCTTGTGCCGCTTCCACATGGAAAGAAGTCAATTGGTTGTAAGTGGGTGTTCAATCAGAAAGATGATCAAGCTGTTAAAAGTGGGGTGCGATTCAAAGCTAGATTGGTAGCCAAGGGCTACGCTCAGACAGAGGGAATAGACTATAGTGAGGTATTCTCTCCTGTTGTAAAACATTCATCCATACGGATATTGCTAGCTTTGGTTGCACAATATGATCTTGAGTTAGCCCAGCTTGACGTGAAGACGGCTTTCTTACATGGTGATCTGGAGGAGGAGATTTATATGTCTCAACCGGAAGGTTTTAAAGAAGCTGGTAAAGAAAAATTGGTTTGCAATCTGAAGAAATCTCTCTATGGTTTGAAGCAGTCACCTCGGCAGTGGTACAAACGTTTCGACCGCTTCATAATTGACTTGAAATACACTCGTTGCCAATATGATCATTGTGTGTATTTCAAACAAATTGCAGATGGATCTTTCATATATTTGCTTTTATATGTAGATGATATGTTGATTGCATGTAAAAGCAAGGTGGAGATAGATCGATTGAAGGCTCAACTAAGTCAAGAATTTGAAATGAAAGATCTAGGAGAAGCAAGAAGAATATTGGGGATGGAGATTAACAGAGATAGGGTGAAAAGCACAATTCACCTCACTCAGAAGCAGTATCTGAAGAGAGTACTACAACGCTTCAACATCGACTCGAAGACGAAGCCAGTAAGTACTCCAATGGCCCCATATTTCAAGCTTAGTGCATTGCAATCTCCTAAAAATGATGAAGAGCGGGATTATATGAAAAATATCCCGTATGCAAGTGTTGTAGGAAGCTTAATGTATGCTATGGTGTGCACACGACCTGATATCTCCCAGGCCGTCAGCTTAGTCAGCCGATATATGCATAATCCTGGAAAAACACATTGGCATGCGGCTAAATGGATTCTGCGGTACATTCTAGGAACCGTAGATCTTGGTTTGAAGTTCGAGAAGGGTAAGGATAGTCTAGTAACTGGATATGTTGACTCAGACTATGCAGGTGATCTTGACAAACGACGATCAACAACTGGATATGTGTTCACTATGGCTGGAGGACCAGTTAGTTGGCGATCTATTTTGCAGTCTACAATTGCACTATCATCTACAGAGGCTGAATACATGGCTGTAACAGAAGCTGTGAAAGAAGCCATTTGGTTACAGGGACTGGTAACAGATTTGGGCTTTAAACAGCAAGAGGTTACTGTTCACTGTGACAGTCAGAGTGCAATTCATCTGGCCAAGAATCAAATGTATCATTCTAGAACAAAGCATATAGATGTCCGTTTTCACTTTATACGTGAGATATTAGATGAAGGGGACATTCTACTTCAGAAGATTGGCACTGAAGATAATCCAGCAGATATGTTGACAAAAGTCGTCACAGGGATCAAATTCCAACACTGTTTGGAACTGATTAATATCTCACACTGTTGAGCACCTTCGAGTGCATTGGTGCCTTAGGGCACATCTGATAGCGGAAATCTCTCATGGCAGATATAAAGAGTATTTCGATAAGGGGGTGAAATCATTTGAAGGAAGAATCCTAATATGGCACACATGGGTGGAGGGGGTGATTGTTAAATATCAACCCAGTGTGAATGTAATCACAGCAGCCCCTCAAATGTCTTGGATAGTTGCTGCACTCTATCCAATATCAAGCTTCTCAAGCTGCAGCCCCTCCAATGTCAAGCAGCAGCCCTTAATTGACAATAATGATGATTGTTGTCTCCTGAGGTTTCTCCTATAAAAGGAGATCAATTGTAACGAATTAAGGAGTGTGAAATACTAAGAAGAAGTCATTTGTGAGATGAGAGATAGTCTGGTTTAAGTTTGTAAATTTTGTACAAACACTTCGAAATATATTGTTTCCGCTCAGTGGATGTAGGCAAATTGCCGAACCACTTATATATTGTCTCTATCTTGTGTTTGGGTGTGTTTCTGGGTGGTTTTGGTACAACAAAAAGGAAGTAATTTTATTGTTCCTATTCTTCTTCTTCTTCTTCTTCTTCTTCTTAGGAACTCAATTCAGTTGAGTATAGCAGTTTTCTATTGCTTAACAAGTTTTCTTGGCTACCAAACACAGAGGTGATAAACAGAGGAATCAAATAGAACTGACCGAGGGGCCAACCGAGAGAGGCAAGAGCAAAGGGCAAGGGAGCGTAAGCAGCAGGAGTGGCAATCGTGGTGGCGACATGGAAAGCCGCGTGCTTCCACGTCCCTCGTCCATCCACCTCTCCTGCTTCTTCTACACCATCTTCTCCATGTTTCTCTGCTGCTGCTGTTGGTGACGGCGGTAGCGAACTCACTGGTGGCTGAGAAGAATACTCTGAGAACATTGCAGCAGGTCAGCTAGTTAGAATTTTGCAGTTGAAACTGGCACAAACCACAGAAAAAGGGTAAGAGTCGTCCATTCATAAATGAAACGACTTTTCTTTTCTTTTCTTTTCTTTTCTTTTGACCTTTCGTTTTGTGAACATGCCGGGGAAGATAAACCGTGGGGAAGTTTGCAAAGTCCAAACGATTACGTAATATCCCACGACATAATTCAGAACTCTATAAAGTTTGGTCCCAATAGTACTATCCTTCCTATGAATATGATTCCATGCATTTATGTCAACGTGTTTACACCCGAGTTCTGGGAAGTGCAGAGAATTGATGACTGTCTGCTTTAGATTGTCTGGTAGTCATGCTTATTTTCCTTTTAATTTATTTCGTTGGTTTTTGGATTGTTTTTTTTTTTTTCTTAAGCAAGTAAATTTCATTAAAATAAAAGATGATACATGTTAGAGGGGATGAAATTTTCTAACAAAATATTCCAAAACAACAAATACAGTGCAGAAGAGGTAAAATAGAAAAAAAAGTATTCTGAGACCAATTTCTTGGTCTCTACCCAAGCTCTATTAAGAGGGAACTGTCTTAAAAGACGTTTTGATGGCAAGCCACCGCTGTAAGCAATGCAAGAGGATGCACTATAGTTAGAAGTCTTGAAATATTTGTTGGTGAGGTCCTTAGTCTCTCTCACAAGATCACTGGTTAGGAAAAGCAATAACCCGGATAGACCGGCATTGGAAAAACAGATCTGCAGCTGAGGAACAGACAACTGGTGCCTTGGGAGCGGCGCTTGAGGACCACGCGCCGGTGATATGGAGGTGGGGTCAGGCCAATCTGAAGGATCGGAAGATGGAGAATCTGCTGGGGCAACGCGTGTAGCAGGCAGAGCTGTCGGAGGGCGGCGGCGTGTGAAGACAACATGTGGAAACAAGCCGCGCGTGAGGTCCATGTGCATACATTTTGGGCACGGCTTCGCGTCGTGATCGGCAGCACGGGAACATCGCGGTGGGGCTCGTGTCGACTTTCCATGGCCGGAGTGCAGCAGATCTGAGAAAATCCGAACCGGTAGAAAAAAAGTACCATATAAACATATTCACATATAGGTAGTGGAAAGGAAAAAGAAAAGTAAAAGAAGATGGAGAGGGAGGTGGAGCCGAGACTCACACCTTCCTCTTTGGCAACTCTGGACGAAAAGATGGGTTGTTTTCCTAGAGGGAAGTCAAAGAAAAAAAAGGAGAGAGAGAACTACTAAACCATGTTTTTGGATTGTTTTTAGAGTGTCAAACTTGAACACTTCCCCCGTCAGGGGGTGGGGACAACTCTTTAAACAGCGACGTGGTGGAACTTGGAAGTGAGTGACACTGTTATTCTTCATTACTAGCCAAAGAAACGAGTAAAAAAGCGCTAATGCAAGAAATGTAGAGAAAGTGTTTGAGAAAATGTCTCAATCGATAATTCTATTATATCATTTCATCTTTATTATTCATCCCATTTGTACAGACTCTTACAAAAAAGAATCTTGCTAGATACAAGTGATTTGGCGTATCAAATCGCGTACCGATGCTGACATGACTTTTTTTATTGAAAAGAAAAACAAAAGAAGAAAAATTTTGTGGATCAATTTATAAAAGACTATTGAAAGAGAACAATTCCACTATTTTCCAGCTCACACGACCCTAACACTCCACCTCATCAATTCTATTATACAAGAATATTCTAGAGTTAGCTCTACACCTCAGCATTTGTTGTTATGAGGAACCTTTCAAGAAGCTTCTAGATCTGGTGGCATATCTTTACATTGCAATATCTCTTGTGGAAAGGTCTTTGTAAAATCTTCTTCTTGAGAGATGATTGGTTTAATAGCCTCCCGCGAATCAAGCGACACCGGAGAAATGGTGAGGCTTGATCGTAAAAGATTGAACCGAGCAGTAGAGAGTGGCTTAGTGAAAATGTCAACAAGTTGATATTTGCTGGAGACAAATGAGACTTTAAGAGCCTTGGCAACTACTCGATCTCAAACAAAATGATAGTCAAGGTCAACATGCTTTGTACGAGAATGTAGAACATGATTAACAGACAAGTATGTAGCACAAAGGTTATCGCACCAAAGGGGGGTGAATCAGGAAGAAAAATACTGAGCTAACCAAGCAGTGATTGTAACCAAAGAAGTTCACATGTGGTATTAGCTACTGTCTTATATTAGGCTTCAGTGGAAGACTTAGCTATGGTGAGTTGCTTTTTAGAACCCAAGGAAATAAGGTGTGAGCCAAAGTAAACACAGAATCCACTAATGGACTTGCGGTCATCAAGATAACCAACCCAGTCAGTATCAGAAAAAGCAGATAGAGTAAAAGATAAAGATATAGAAAAGTGGAGACCAAAGCGCTGAGTGAGACATAAATATTGAAAAATTCATTTGATAGCCTGCCAATGAGGAATACGAGGACAATGCATGAATTGACACACTTTATTACCTGCAAATGAAACATTTGGCCAAGTGAAAGTCAGATATTGCAAACTACCTACTACACTGCGATAAAGTTGAGGGTCCTCAAATGAGGGGCCATCGAGGGCAGTGAGTTTAACAGAAGATGACATAAGAGTGGACACAGATTTAGAATTATGCATATTAGTGCTTTTCAGCAAATCAAAGATGTATTTGGACCGAGACATGAATAAACTACTGAGGATTCTGACTGACCTCTATGCCCAGAAAATAATGTAAAGAACTGAGATCTTTGACTAGAAATGAGGCACAAAGAGCATCCATAAAATTAGAAATTAGAGATGAATTAGAGTCAGTAACTATAATATCATCAACATAAATCAACACATAAATGGAATCAGTGGAAGTGCAGAGAATAAAAAGAGAAGAGTCTGACTCGAGAACCCTGAAATCCAAGAGAAAAGAGCTTATTACTCAATTTAGAAAACCAAGCCCTAGAGCTTGTTTGAGACCATAGATAGATTTGTGCAACTTACAGATATGTGTAGGGTAGTCCAGATTTGTAAACCCAGGGGGTTGTTGCATGAAGACAGCCTCCTCCAGATCACCATGTAGGAGGGCATTCTAAATATCCAGTTGATGCGACAGCCAATGAGATGACATAGCAATGGAAATAAGAAGCCTGATAGTGACAGGTTTAATAATAGGGCTAAAGGTTTTGGTGAAGTCAATACCAGCTTGCAGATGAAACCCTTTAGCCACAATGCGTGCCTTACGTCGCTCAAGAATCTCATCGGCACGACGCTTGGTCTTAAGCACCCATTTGGAATCCAAAATATTGAGAATGGAAGAGAAGGGAATCAAATCCCAAGTGTGATTTTGAAGAAGAGCTTGGCTCAGTGGCCACAGCCGCACACCATTATGGATATTTGGAAGCCTCAGTGAAAGAGGTGGACTCTTTAGGTAAGAAGGAAGGTGTAGAGATCGAAAGGGCAAGGGAGGGCTGGGGAGGCGACCACAGAATTGTACTAGTAGTTCAAAGGAGAGGGCAATGAATATTGTCTTTAGAATGAGTGACCATGTGATGAGTGGAAGGTGGCCAAGAAGGCAGCGGGGACAAAGGAGGGGCAGAGTTGTATGGCGTTGGTGAAGAGAGATTTGTGGAAGACGACCTAGTCGAAGGAATGGAGGAAGTTGGGTTTGATAATGAAGTAGTGGGAGTGTGGGCCGTGGTAGGGGACTCATGAGGGAGAACAGGCCTAGCGAGAAAGGCCTAGGAGAAAGGGAGAGAGGTGGAGTCGTATTAGAGGATGGGCTTGAGAAAGAACAAGAAGGCCGAGATAGTGGTAGAGGTCCAGGAAAAATAGGGTCCAAAGAGGGAGAAGTATTTTTGGGCAAACGGTGGGTCGGAGAAGCAAAGGGAAAAGAGGTTTCATGAAATTGAACATCACGAAAAATATAGGTTCGACACGTTGGAAGGTGTAGACAACAATAACCTTTGTGATCTGGGCTATAGTCCATGAAAACTCAAAGTTTAGATCGAAGGTCCAATTTGTGATGATTAAAAGGTCGCAAATTGAGCCAAGAGGCACATCCAAAAGTCCATAAAAAAGATATAATTAGGAGGATGGTGAAAAAGTGCCTGAAATGGAGAAAGGTTATTGAGAATAGGCATGGACATGCGATTGATAAGAAAAACCGCAGTATGAAATGCCTCAGCCCAGTACTTATGTGGAACAAATGCATGAGCTAAAAGAAAAAGCTCAATCTCTACTATATGACGACGTCGTCGTTCAACAGTACCATTCTGGGCATGAGAATAAGGACAGGTTATACGATAGGTAATACCAACCAATTGAAACAATTTATGAAGTGGCCTAAATTCACCACCTTAGTCAGATTGGACTGACAACACATTAGAGGAGAATGAATTACTAACATATCGTAAAAAGGCTAAGAAAATAGAAGAAATATCAGATTTAGATTGAAAAGGAAACACCCAATTGTATTTAGAAAATTCATCTACAATAGACAAATAAAATCGACAGTCAGGGGAGGAAAGCACAGGTGTCGACCTCCAAACATAGAGAAACAAAAGTGCAAAAGGTTGCTGTGATGGAGATGGAGAGGAGTGGTGAGGCAGGGAATGATACTTTGCTTGAGGGCAGGTAGGACAAGGAGGAGCAGAAGCACCAGCAATGACTGGAAGCTGAAAATGACGAAGGGTGAAAGAAGTGGTTTGAGGGGATGGGTGGCCTAGACAAGAGTGCCAATCTGAGGAGAGGTGCATTCACCGACAAACGCTTGAGGCGAGGAACTGGAGACAGAGAGAGAGAAAGAGTGAGGTCGAGACATCAGTTGGTAGAATGTAAAAACCATTCCTAACGTGGCCATGAAGAAGAGCTGCCCGAGTATGCAAATCCTTCACAAAGAAACAATTAGAATAAAATTCAAAATACATCAAATTATCAAGACTAAATTGACCTACATAAAACAAATTATGAGTAATAGAAGGGACATGGAGGAGTTTGCTAAGAAGAAATTTACCAGAAGGAGCTTGCAATTGAGATGTGCTAATGTTTTGGATAGGAAGAGTTGACCCATCACTGATGCTGACTTGATCGGAGCCCTGATAGGTAGTAGCGTCCAGATTGAGGTTGGAAAAATCCACAGTAAAGTGATTTGTCGCTGCAGTGTTAGAGAACCAAGCACTGGACTGGGGTACAGAAGAGGGAAATGTCATGAAGTGAGCTGCAAGTGATGGAAGGGCCGGAGCTTGATAAGCTTAGTTGAACTGGTGATAGTAAGATAGTGCTGTGTGACCAAGTTTTTGACAAACTTGGCACACTGGGTGATTATCTAGTTGATTGGAGAAGAAGTTATGGTTCTGAGAGTGACCACTTCAGCTTCCCCCGCGTCCTCTTCGTCCACGATGGAAGTTCCCTCTACCCCTACCAGAGGGAGTTGATGAAGTGGGTTGCCTAGTTGTATTAGCATGAGCGGCAAGCTAACCATCTAAAAGAAGAGTTTGAGTTTGATAAGCAAGCCGAGACTCGTGATTTAAGAGATAATTGTAAACTTGCAGAGTCGATAGCGAATCCGGCTGAGTAGTAATGGAGGTTACGAGTGATTCATAGTCAGTGCCAAGGCTTGCCAGTAAATAGATAATAAATTCAGATGAAAAGAGCGGTTGCCCAGCAGCGCCAAGAGTGGCAACCAACGATGTTCCTTTGTGAAAATACTCTGTAATAGACTCAGATCCTTTCTTCAAAGTTGCTAATTGATACTGGGTCAACATCACATGAGCTAAGGATTGAGTTGCAAAAAGGCTGTGTAGCGTGGTCCATACCTCATGTGAGGTTGCACAATCAAGAATTTGAGCTAGGACTGTGTCTGATAAAGAGGAATTGATAGCTGAAATGATTAACTAATCTTGCAAGATCCATTTGGTGTATATTGGGTTGACATTTCGTTTAACCATGGGAGACGACATAGCAATTGAGCCATCCACATATCCAAACAACTGATAGCCCTTGAGAAATGGCACAATTTGTGCTTTCCACAGAAGGTAATTATCTATGGTAAGTTTGAGTGTAACGAAGTGTGTGACTGAGTTAATAATGATTGGATTGATAGTGGGTGGGTGGGTGGGAAGGGGTTGATTTTTCTGGATATTCTGGAGATTCCATGGTGGTTTGCTAAAGAAGAAATGGACGTGGGTCCTTTGGTAGCTCTGATACTATAAAGAAACAAGTAAAGCACTAACAAAAGCAATGCAGAGAAAGTGTTTGAGAGAATGCCTCAGTCGATAATTCTATTATATCATTTCATCTTTGTTACAAATCACACTTATATAGACCCTTACAAGGAATATTTCTCTAAGACTCATGAAAGAGAACAATCCTACTATTTTCCAAATCACACGACCCCTAGCACTCCACCTCATAAATTCTGTTATACAAGAATATTGTAGAGCTAGCTCTACTCCTTAGCATTTGTTGTATGAGGAATCTTTCCAGTAGCTTCTAAATCTTGTGGCATATCTTCACATTGCAATATCTCTTGTGGATAGGTCTTTTGTAGAATCTTCTTCTTGAGAGATGATTGCCTTAATACTAGCTGTTAAGGTGACTTGTGGCATATGGGTTTGTTGATTTGAGAGGGCCGATTCAAAATGTATTAGTAATGCATGGTTAAAGTAATACTTTCTAAGACTGATGGAGTATTTCAACGTAATAAATACTCCTTATTCAATCAATAAACTACTATTTTACTTTAACGCCAAAAAAAGAAAGTCGTTAGGTTTTGTTTTGTGAAAGTTCTTGTAAATTGGATCTTAAGATCTCTAATAACAGAGACGTATGAGTATTTTATTTTTATGTTTTAAAGAGTTTTGTTCATCTTTTGTTTTGGATCAAACTACTTGGAGTATTATTATAATGAATGCCATGATTTGTGTTTCAATGAGGAAGGTCTAAGGCTGCATTCAATTGCAAAAATTATAAGTTCCTTTGTGGATTTGGGGTCTAGCAAAAACTGAACATTTCAATCACAAAACCATTCACTTCATAAATAGCCGAATCCTAAACTAGCCAATGTTTAAACCCTTTAATGTATCCATGTTTGGTGGTTTGATGCTTGTCAGTTAGTGTCCTACCTTCAAGTTTATCTTATCTTGCAGAATTCTATTACATGACAGCCTTCATTTTTAGTGGTGTCAAAATGCATAGATGAGTTTGCTAGGAGGAAAAGTCTCTAGATAGTTGATCTACAAGATATCATTTATTCATACATTTAGATGAATTTATCCCAACTACAAGGGCGTCGAAACTTGAAACAAAAGTTTCTCCTATATGTTTGGTGAGATTTTGGACTTTAAGTTGAATTGGTTTCCAGGTTTATGATGTGCAGTTGATTTGTTACCAATTGCCACCATATCTAACATATCAAAGGAAGTGTGAAATGTCAGTGTTAATGCCTAAAAATAGAGCAACAGTCCGGAAGGGGAGAAATATCTATTCTCAACCCCACTAAGGTTGTCCGGGCCTCAATTGGTGTTGTGTGGGCCCCCGACAGTAGTTTGGTGCGGCTGTACGGTGTCCGTGCGTGCATCAATGACTGTGACCAGTAAATAAATGCAAGAAAAATAAAGAGAATGGAACATACAGATTTACGTGGTTCGGCACTAGGCTTACGTCCATGAGGGTTCGAGAGAGGAGAATATTATAATATGTTTGTTTATAATTTATCATGGTCTCTCGTCCACACTGTATAATGGAAATTTGAGTTCTACCATCTGGTTTTCCTCCTCTCGCTGGAGTCTATATTGTGAGGTTGAAGAATGTGAAGTCTCAGAGAAGCCTGGCCCTCTAGCCCCTGAAGTCATATGTGCTATTTCCTTTTATCTCTTGTCCCCCTTTGCTTTATATCACATCAGCCCTCATTTATGTCTACTCCATTATTTTCTTCCTGACACTCTTCTTAACTTTTTGTCTCCTCTTTCTTTATCTCTTTCTTCGCTTCTGATGAGTTTTTCCGGTTGAGCTGGGTCTAAAAAATATTATGGGCTTGTTATATTTTATCTCTTACAGTCAGCTACTACTGAGCATCTAGTACCATTTATGTTTCTTGAAGATAGTGGTTTTAGCACGAGTAAAATGTTTGCACCCTTTTAGCTGCATGTGCAAGTTTCATGGATTGAGATGTTTTCTGGTATTAAACTCTTAAACACATATGTTCTGTTTTTTCTTCCTTGCCATCGGGAAGAAAGAAAAGGACTCCAAGAACCAGACTGAAGTGTGAGAACTTTTGTACATGTGGGCTGTTAAACCATCATCATTTCCATACGTAAAGCGCAAAGAAAGTGTTACTGTTACCTTACTAATTGCTATATCACCGTCCAAAAAATGTGTGTGGTGGCCTGCACTTTTGAGGGTAATAAAAAGTATGAACATGGCATAACTGTGTCAAATCAGATTAGAGCTAGAACACTGGCAACAAAGAGGCATCCTTGTGGACAACAAAAAAAGTTTACAAAAGGCAATGAGACCCATAATTGTGCTTTAAGTTTAATCAGATTTGTAAAAATCAGAACAATGTTTGGATTTAACACGAGGGAGATATTTCCAATTCTACAACATTTATGTTCCTCATTTTGCCCATTAGATTGAACACAAATGATTGATTGCATTGATAGGGCACAAAAACAGACCTACTGTTTTACCACTTCTGGTTATAATCATGCCCGTACCTCAAAAGCATAATGCCAGATCCCAAAGAACCTCTTTTGCTTTATGAATTAAGGAATTAAAGTCAGAAATTCCATGTGCAGTAAAAAGCTTGTGAAATTCTGTCCCTTTTTTTCTCCCCCTACGATAATGTAAAAGGAAAAACGAAAGCTCTAGGAAGATATTCTTCAATCAAGATAAAGGGTCATAATTATTTTATTTTATTTTTCCTTGGTGGGGTTAATGAGGCAGGACAAAGTCGTGGCATTATCTTGTTTATGAATGGGGTATGTTTCCAGGTGGGTGGGGCTAACAGAGAGCTCTCTAGCTTGGCATCAAGCAACCATTCTGTGTCTGTAAGAAAGAAGGTAGGAGATTGTTTCTTTTGCAGACACACTCACCTGTGAACACATGGGCTGCAGTGTTAATTCCCTAATCCGGCAGTGAGAATGAAACTGAGAGACTTTAAAGTATAAAAACAAAATCCAAAGAACAGCTTGTTATAGATTCCTTGAAAAAGGAAAGGTAAAATATGTATGATTAATTTTATTAATCTGAAAAGGCTGCTTGCAGTTTTATTAGTTTAAAGCTCGTGCCACCGACGCCAAGTCATAAAGATTTGTTTGGGAACTGAAATACTTTGAGATACTTTCAAATATTCTCATTATTATTCTCTATTTTATTATTATTTTTTACATATTTTTACTATTATTTATTACTTTTCACATACTTTTTTATTACTATTCAATATTCTATTATTACTTTTTACCTACTTTTTACTATTATTCATAAACATTTTCAAACACTTTCACTATCCAAACCAAGCCAAACCATCCAGAATGTACCTCAGTCCTCAAAAGGAGATATTTTATTTCTCAGAAAATAACATAAAATGGGGATATTTTATTTCAAACGAGAAAAGGAGGATAAAGAACAGATAATTAGAAAGAATCAAGGTATCCTAGATTGTACAGAAAGGTATTGTTTGGATAGTAATTTAAGATAAAATGAAATGAGATGATTTTAAATGAGTTGAATAAAATATTATTAGAATATTATTTTTTAATATTATTATTATTTTGAAATTAAAAAAAATTAAATTATTTATTATATTTTATATAAAAATTTAAAAAAATTATAACAATAAGATGAGATGAGATCATTTCTCAATACAAAAAATAAACTTATCTTGTAAAAATGCATGAAACACACCAAAAACTATTTTCAATGAGTAATGTTGCAAGTATTATAAGATTTACTATAAAGCTGTACAAATTGATGTGTTAGAGTACTAGCATTGGATTCATCAAATTCATCTTTAAAATTTGATGAAAAGTACATATTTTTCATAAATGTAATACCTTCACATCTATAATCTCACATTGGATTAGCCATTGGATTCATCAAAATAATAATATAATATTATTTTTTTAAGAGCATTGGCATTGGATTAGTCAAATACCTTTTCATCTTCAAATTTAGCCAATATCATCCATATTTGCTCCACATTGAATTAGCTAAATTGTTTTCATCCAAACTATGAGTAATAGTAAATCTATTCTTCTTTTCAAATACGAAAAGAACTATAGAAAGTCTAAAAGTACTTTTTAAGATTATTATATTATAAATATGATATTTTTATTCATATAAGATTTTATCATCTATATATTATATTATAGATTGTTGGATTGTGAAAATGAAAATGAATATGATTATTGGAGGTTATTGAAGATTATGAAAATAAAAAAAAAATAATTAAAAAAAAATAATTAATAAAAAATAATAATATTTTATTATTATAGAGAATAGAATGACTAATCCAATGTAGACTTCAAGTTTTGAATGATTAGCTAAAAGTGAAAAAGCTACATATTAATCAAAATTTGAAGAATAAAATAGCCAATCCAATGCTAATGCTCTAATAATAATATTTTTATTTTTTTTCATATTTTATAATCACACTAATCATATGTTAATTAATAATTTAATTTGATTCTTACATTATTATTACAAGATGGTTGGAGATTAAATGTGAATAGAAAAGATTTTTGGAGATTAAAAGTGAATAAAAAATAGATTTGATGAGTGAATAGTAGCCCTTCAAATTTGAAGAAACCTATAGATTTACTGTAGCTAAAAGTTTCACATTTATGTCTTTAGCTAATCCAATGCAGCTCTTTTTTTATGAGATTCATCAAATTTTGCATTTGGTTAGGTTTTTGATGAAGCCAATGCCAATGCTCTTACTGATGAAAAGTTAAATTAAAAGATAAGTTTGTTTTAACATTTTCCACGTCATTCTAATTTTTATCTTTAACCGAGGCTTATTTCTTCGGTGAAATATATGAATTTGAACTCACAATTACCAAATTAACTAATTTAGAATTTTTTTTTTTTTTTAGATGAAGAAGTGAAAACAACGTGCAATCCAAACAACATTATTCTTGTAATCTTCTTTATATCTTTTGATAGAGAGGTCAAAGCACACTGCTAAGAAGGTTGAAACTTTTGAAAGGGGTTTGGTAAATGCTTTGACAAGAAGGACAATGAAAGGAAGCTTGTCCAAAATTGGACACGACCAAACAACCATCCTCAGACAAAAATGCTAAAATCCAATTCTATTTAATTTTCTTTCCAATCAATTATGGAAGAACTATTCAACCAGACAAGTTTGGTGTGAGGCATGATGGCTTTGTCACCTCAACAATGCAAAGGAAATTGTCTTTCCTTACCGGCCTATCTTTCTTATGAAGGGGAAGAAAAAAATGCACCCCCATGTTTGACTGACGTTGAAATCCCAGCACCATTTGTTGGAAATATATGGATGATCATGGGGTCAATTAACAGTATCCCAATTCCCATGATATATGTTTTTATTTATCATCTAGTTTGAGGACAAATATAGATTGTGACTCAAGTTTCACCTTCTATGTAACGTGGACATGATAAAAAAGAAAAAGAAAAAGAGAGTTAAAAGTGTCATTTAGATAGTGAGATGAGATGAGATGGATTTAGATGAGTTGAATAAAATATTATTAGAATATTATTATTTTAAAATTTAAAAAAATTATTATATTTTATATGAAAATTTGAAAAAATTGTAATAATGAAATGAAATAAGATGAGATGAGTTGAGATTACTTCTCAATCCAAAAAGAGCTTAAATTGAGTTGTTTAAATATATACATATGTGTGTACACGCATGTGTAAGGATTAATGTAGTACACTGTTAAGAATTTAACACAAATAAATAAATTTATTTTTTTCTATCAGCTTTTGGGGTAAGTAATGATTTCATATGATATCAAAACAGAGATTTGAATTTGAATTTTAACTCCGCATTCTATTTAATATAATTAAATATTCCATATGTTATATATATATAATTAAATCTTCAAGAACAAATAAAATAAATCTTCATTTATTTTTCATGAAGCAAATATTTCTAGTGGAAAGATTGATTATACTATTGGTTTGAGATTGAGTGAAGAATGATTAAAGGAATATGTCTTGGCTGCAATTATGAACACATATTTATGCTAGAGATGTGCTACGGATCAGCCACTGTTCACGGCTGATCCGTATCATACCTTACATGTCTGTTACTATTATTTTTTCTTTATTTCTTTTGAAACGCACATACGTTCTCTTCCTCTCTCTCTCATCAGCTCTCTCTTCCTCTCTCTCTCTCATCAGCTCGACTCTTTCTCTCATCAGATCTCTCTCTCACGGCTCTCTCTCTCATCGTCTCTCTTTCCTCGGCTATCACTCTCTTATCCATCAGTTCTCTCGGATCCGTCTCACTCTCAACAATAAAACGGTGCGTTTGCTACCACGTCAGGTGTGCTTCGGATGATGCGTGAACAGCGGCTGCTCCCAAGAGTTTTTCTTTATGCAAAGCTAATGCGTGCCTTTGACTGTTATTGCTAATTATAAGTTAATAACACTTGCCCGAATCTCTTTAAATTCTGTGTTCAAATTAAAATAATTTGATTTTAAAAACAAAGAAATATAACGTATAGATTTCATTAAATTTAATGATATTTGTTGGAGAGTTTTAAAAAACGTGAATCTAACATGAACACTTTTATACATATGTTGTGTTTAATTTAGACAAACAGCTGATGATAGCAAATCTCTCTAATTTTTATCTCCAAACTGAATAATATAACTTCAGAAGAAATAGACATAACGTATAAATCTCACTACATTTAAGACTATCCGTTCAAGAGTCGTGAAAAATGTGAACTAGATAAACACTTTAATATTGGTTTCTCTCTAATTATAAATGATTCCAACCTCTTCCTGTAAAGTTTTTATTTTTCTTTTCAATCTATATAATTTTTATATATAGTTTATACATATGAGTAATATTAAATATAATTTTAGACTGTGCAAGTTTCGTATATTTTCTTGAAAATACTTTTAAAAATAATTTTTTTTATGTGAATAACAGATTTATCTATTTTTCTTTTAAAAAAATATGAGACTTGCACATCTATATATATATGTTTCAGTAGGAAGACAAGCTTAGTATATATGAGTAATTAATTAGGGAACCTGGAAAATCTGAACCATCCCTTTAGTCGAAATATTTAAATAGCAATTGGAAATCAACAATATATGAAATATTCTTATTCGTAGGCTTTTTGTTGGATGAGAAATAAATAAACATAAAAAAAGCACTTTAAGAAATCTACTCAAATTTTGGCATAATTATCATTCTTTATTTTATCCAAGCAGTCAAATAAATGATAACGGTTATACATACATAGAGATTATATAAATAAAATATATAATTTTAAATTTTTATAATATATGTTACATTTATTTATAATATAACATAAAACACATTTGTTATTAATCTATAATCTATTGCTTAGGTTATGTTTAGTAATTAAGATGAGATATAAAATTTTTATCTTATCTTATTTTATTATTATAATTTTTTTAAATTTTTATATAAAATATAATAAATAATTTTATTTTTTTAAATTTAAATTTAATTTATTTAAATTTTAACACAATAATATTATTAAAAAATAATATTTTAAACTTTTATTTAAAATTAAAAATTCTTATTTTACTATCTAAATATTATTTAAAATGTTTTCCTAATAAAATATCTATCAGATTACTCTACCGAGAGAACGGGGTATGAAGTCAACGACGGCGGGACCACGCGGTGTCAGTCACGGAACTAGGAGCAATGTACCCTCGGTGCAAGATAGCGGTTTGGAGAATAGGGCAGTCAACAGCACTTAGCAGTACGTGTCAGACTATAGCGAGGTATTTTAAACGTGGCAACTTTTCATTCGTTGCCCTTTGCAACGGCTATATAAGAAAGAGTCATTCTCTCTCAGGGACCGTTCGTGGGTCCCACTTTTGGCGGATATTTTGATAAAGCCGCGCAGATCACAGGGGAAAACAATTTTAAGGAAAAAAAAAAAAACATTTCAATGTAAAGTAAACTAAAAGTGAAAACAAAATAATTTTAAACAGTAGCAGTTTATGTGCACGTTGGCTTTGTTCTTCCGTATTGGCGGGTGATAATGTATAAAATGATTTGAATACTGAGATGGGATGAGATGATTTTAAATAAAAGTTAAAAATTAAATAAAATATTATTATTATTATTTTAAAATTTAAAAAAAGTGAATTATATTTATATTTTGTGTAAAAATTTAAAAAAATTATAATGATGAAATGAAACCGTTTTTATATCCAAACGAGGTTTAAGAAAACATCTATTTACAACTCTACTCATAATATATATTTATTAAAATATTCATATGATATAATTTGATTTAAAAAAAATTAAAATCTTAAGTGATATATATTTATACTCTATACACTAATTTGATAGTAGAATAACATTTTATTTAAATAAAAATAATTTTTTAATCTTGTTAATTACATGAGTTACAGTTTAATAGTAAAAGTTGATTATTAATAAATTATACAATTGTTAAAACAGTTTGCCCGGACCAAAAGAAAAGCAAGCATCTTGGTTTTGAGAATCAGATACCCATCGATCCTAAATTTTTTAATATTAATAGATATTTTTTTGTTTGTCAAGCATTTTTTTTATTCATTAATGTTTTTGTTTTTTTTTTGTTTTTTGTGTAATGAGATGATGACATTCAAGTCTCAATTTACCAACAAGGGCAGAAGATGCAAGATGAAAGAGTGCAGTGGAAGAAACTGAAGAGAATATGAATCCTTTTTGGCATAAAGACCAAGTGGAGGATTAGAACTACAGTGTTCACATGAGCCAAGTCCAACCCCCCATATATGTAGTACAAACAAACCTCAACAGCTTAATGACAGCGAAGACAAAACCACGTAGTTTGATCGTCTGGAAGTAGTGAAACGCAAGCTAAGAGACAAAGCAGACTTGCATTAATTGAAGCTGAAAATGGGGGAGAGGAGAACAATAGTGACAGAGGTCTTTGTGTGGGACCCACCTTCAAATCTGTGAGTCTGTGACACAGACGGCAGTTTCATTTCTGTGCAGCATTCCTTATTTAAATGCCTATCTTTCTCTCTCTACGTCCCCTCCCTCCCTTGAGTTCTTTGTGTTTTTCCTTCTTTCTCTAGAAAAATTATAAAATATTGTTGAGGAGAAAGTGGAGGGCTTTGTATTCTTTTGGCGCTGTGAATTCTCAAGCGAAGCAAAAGTCTTCCTCTTATCTTTCACACCTTTCAATCTCAAAACCAACGAAGAAGAATCTAGGGTTTGGCTTCACCAAGTTCAACAAGGTCTGTCCTTTGGTGCTATTCCTGCTTTTTCATTCTAGCTTTGATCAGTTTCCTTCTGTGAAAATAGCTGTATATGGTTTCATCTCTATTTGGGGTTTTCTCTTTTTCAATCAATCTTCACTGACCCAGTTTTTAGTGTTCTCCTGGTCTTCTTTGTTTCGGAAAACTGAGCCTTTGCTATGGTGAAATTCCTGATTTTTCAATGAACATCTCTAGCTTGGGCGTTTTTTCAAGTTCGGCAAAAATGGGATTTTGACTTGCGTTTTTGTTTTGTCCGATATAGATTGCTGAATATCTGTTGTTTGAGTAGTTAATCTTATATCTTGGGGTCTTTTATGGTGTACGTTAGTTAGTTTTTGGTGTTCGGGTCTTTAGGTTTTTTTTTTTTCTTTGGTTGGGGCTTAGTATGGAGGAGGTTGAAGGAGCTAATAAAGCAGCCGTGGAGAGCTGCCATAGAGTTCTGAGCCTTTTGTCTCAGCCTCAAGATCAGGTTCAGTGTAGGAATTTAATGGTAGAAACTGGGGAGGCTGTCTTCAGGTTCAAGAAAGTCGTTTCTCTTCTAAATACAGGTTTGGGCCATGCAAGAGTGAGAAAGCTCAAGAAACTCCAAATCTCTCTTCCCCAAAACATACTCTTAGAGAACCCCACTTGTAGAACAGATCAGCAGTCCAAAAATCTTCAATATCTTCAGTCTAGCTTTCCTGGAAACCCAATTCAAGAAATTGGCTCAAACGTTAAGAGTAATCTGTGTTTGGGAAACCCATCTTTGGAATTGAGCTCAAATGGGAAAAGCCCTCTCCAACTTTCCCAAAAAACACCATCAACACACTATCACTTCCTTCAACAACAACACCAGCAGAGGTTATTGCTTCAGCAGCAACAGGCGAAACAACAAGCTGAGATGATGTATCGCAGGAGCAATAGTGGCATAAACCTGAATTTTGATAGCTCTAGTTGTACTCCCACAATGTCATCCACTAGGTCTTTTGTTTCCTCCTTGAGTATAGATGGGAGTGTAGCTAACTTGGACGCAAGTGCTTTCCATTTAATTGGGGCACCTCACTCTTCAGATCAGAATTCACAACAGCATAAGAGAAAGTGTTCTGCCCGGGGAGAGGATGGGAGTGTGAAGTGTGGGAGCAGTGGTAGATGTCACTGCTCAAAGAAGAGGTTAGATTTTTTTTCCTCTCCATCTCTTCCATTTATTTTGGTCTTGGATCTTATTCTGCAGTTTTCCTCTTACCTTTTTTATGTGAAACGATTTGATTTTTTGTTGACAGATTTTTCTTAATATGCTTTACCATGCTTGCAGGAAACATAGGGTGAAGAGATTGATCAAGGTACCTGCAATCAGTAACAAGCTTGCAGATATACCTCCTGATGATTACTCATGGAGGAAATATGGGCAGAAGCCAATCAAGGGTTCTCCTCATCCTAGGTATATTGAATCTCTGCTTCACATCAAGTTTTGTAAATCTGATGATTGGCTTTAAAGTTTCATTTTAACTATTGCTGTTCTGCAATTTGATATGCATTTTTTAGGCGTGATGCACTTAACTGAAGTGTTATTAGTTGTTCATGGAAATTAGAGTTAACTTTTTTCTGATGAGTAGATGTTAGTGTTGTTATTTCTTTCCAATCTTTATTTTGAGAAGTACTGCAGTGGAAAAAGATCTGCATCCTTTTTTCCTCATAAATGAGCAGAGGTGTTTGACCATATGATGGTTTTCTGTGATTTAGGTCTCGTTTGTTTTCATAATTCCTCTTAACTCAACTCATTTCATCTAATCATTACAACTTTCTCAAATTTTCACATAAAATAAAATAAACAATTCAACTTTTTCAAATCCCAAAACAAAAATAATATTAAAAAAATATATTTTAATAATATTTTATTCAACTTTTAATTTTAATATCAACTTATCTGTGAAAACAAATGAGGCCTTAACTTTCAATTAGCTGTGATTGACCATTGGATGGTATTTTGTGATTGTTCACTACTCCATTGGAATAGCAACAAACTTGAGCTACATACCCAATAAAAATACAATTAGCACTGACCAATGTATTTATATTTTTGTGAAGCGCCTCGATTTAGATGCAACATTTGAAAGAAAAAAAAACTAAAGTCCAAGTCTAGGAACCAAGAGTTTTTCCTCATGCTTCCTCTATTGCTGGGGATGAGAAATTTGCTAGTTGCAGCATGAATACCTGCTGGCGATGGTTGTTTGATTCCAGTTTTATCTTATGAATCTATTTCATCAAGAAAAAATAGGGTAAAATCAGAACAATCGCAAAATCATCTTTTGTTCTTTGACAAAGTAACACAGAAAGGATCGTCGAGGGGTGGAGCACATACAAGCAATGTCTCATTGATGGGGGGAAGGAATCTTTAGGCCCCGTTTGGAACTTGGACTGAACTGAGTTGATCTTAGTTGAGTCTAATTTTAAGCTGAGTACAACATCCAAACATCTAACTCTAAAAAAAAAAAAAAAAACCTAACTCTCAAATCACTAAATTCATCTAACTTAAAATCTCTTTATATGTGGGACCTACAACCTTTTTCAACTTAACACCTATTTACATGCTGGACTAACAGCCTTTTTCAACTTTTTATAAATATATCTAAACTCATCTTAACATCCAAACACATCTAAACTCATCTTAGGTGGGTCTCACAAAACTCATTCCACTATCTCAACTCACTATTATTTATAAAGAACTCAACTCATCTCAACTTAACTCAACATCTAAACAGGGCCTTAATGGTGATAGCAACAATGGACAGCTACCATATAGCTGTTGAGGAGGTGTGGGATTTGAATGCAGGATATGGCAGGGAGGAAATTATGGTTTTGTCGTTGGTGCCTTGTGAGGAGGAATGTCTAGGGTCAAGAGTGTAGTTGGGTATTGTGTCTGGAGATAATGTTTCCCTGGTTTATCTTTCTCCGATAAACAATATGGCGGGTTCACCATCGGATTGAGTTTTGCATTAGGTTAATGAGATTCAGCATATCGTGGGGCTTTCACATGGAGGATGTGAAGACCAATTTAAATCATTACTCACTACGATTGAGGCGAGTTAGTCGCTTGAAACCAAATCAAGTTTTAAGAAAAGCAGAGAGTTTAAGCGTCTTTCTTGGGCAATCAACTACGACGCTAAAGGTGGTAGCTCAAGTCAAGGGAAGACTAAATGGAGGGCATTATGAAGACATTCTCGTAGAGGGTGGAGTATTAGTCTTACGGGAAACAAGGGGTTGGGGTTGGGGAGGTGTGTGTTCTATTCCAATTTGGGGTTGGTGTATTTTATGTAGTTTTTCACGGGCTTTTGGGTCATTAGGAGCTCTCTAGTATGGGCTAGATGTTTTCTTGTATATGTCTGGTGTACTTGGTTACTCCTATTGATATATATATATATATAATATTTTACTTGTATAAAAACAAGAATAATAACTAAAATGAAATGTTTCCAAACTTTCAAAGTTGTTACAGTTTATGCATGAACTTCAAGTTTCAACATGTAAGGGGCTTAGCTTAGTAAATTTGAGAAGCTGTTTGTGAACTTGTGCAGGGGATACTACAAATGTAGCAGCATGAGAGGTTGTCCTGCGAGGAAGCATGTTGAGAGGTGCTTAGAAGAGCCTTCCATGCTCATTGTTACCTATGAAGGCGAGCATAACCACCCCAGGTTACCATCACAGTCTACAACCACATGAACTGCATGGAGAGATATTTACCAAGGCCAAGCCCTTCTATTTAGTTTACCAAAATCTAATGTATTGGTTGGCTTGGAATGTACATATTTTGCATTGCTTGACAATGGATATATTTACTTGGAGCAGTTTCTTGGCTCTGAAGGGTTGGATTCGGAGCCTTTATCTGACAAATTGGCATGAGGCCCCGCACTTAACTGAAGAATTATGTACTGTTGGGGGTTTCAAATTGTAAGAACTCCTTTAATCCTTTTTAGCTAGAGGTGCTTTAAAAAGCCTAGGGGGCTCGGGTTCAGAATGAATGATAGAAGATGCCATTGCATCTGGCTATGTGACTAGAAGAGCAAAAACTTGGCTCTTCCCTCCTTAAAGGGTTGGAGCTTTTTAGTTTTCCTTTTGGGTATATCGTAATTGGTCTGTTACATTGTGAGAGGCGACGCTTTTCAAATACATCAACTCGCTTCAGAGCCACCAACGCTTCTGATTTTTTACCAGTCGTGACAAGTGTTGTTTGACTTGAATTTGAATCTTTGCTCAAGGATTAGGTTGTCACCTCCCAAAAAGATATGTCAACTGCAGGCCGTGAGTACTTGCGAGTATGAAATGAGCTAATGAAACTGCAATTTAGGGGCCAGGTATATCAGCCAGTTTGGGTAAAATAAAACCGAATTAAGCCGAGAGTAGGAAGTATTTGGATTTTGGATCCAATTTTGTGGACCTGAAACTGTCATTTTCTAATTAAAGTCTTGCTCTATTTTTCACTTTTCTGTTCATCTCTATTTCTAGAAGAAGAATTATTCAATGTGTCCAGATTTTAGGAGTCAACAAGGCATGAGTTGCAAGGGGACCAAAATGGGTAGGCATGCTTCACATTTTATAGTAATATTCTTCCTTTGGCATCCATATTATATATTATTGGGGACCATTTCCAAGTATCTCCAAATCATGGGAAATGGTCACTGGCCTCCGTAGGTCGTGTATCGGTTTGCTGACAACCTATTGTTTATTCTCTTGCTAGGAGAAGACGTATTTAATGGGGGAAAATAAAGAAATTATTTAATTCCTTGAGATCTTTTTTGGCTCTAGAACAAACAAGAAAGCTAATTTAAGGTTGTGCTTGTCAAACTATGCTGTGTTGTGCAAGGAAGATGACTTTGATAAATACTTAAGTCTGATAGAAGTTTTAGGCCTGATTTGAATAGTGAGTTGAGATGGATTGAAATGGTTTGTGAATAGTAGTGACATATTTGGGTTGAGATGAGTTTGAAATGGTTTAAGTTAAAATGTTTTATAGGATTTTGAAAAATGAGAGAAAAAATTAAATAAAAATATTATAAAGTTAAAATATTATTAGAATTTAATTTTTTAATATAATTTTTGTTTTGAAATTTGAAAAAATTAAATTGTTCTGTATTTTGTTTGGAAATTTAGAAAAATTGTAATAATTAGATAATAATTAAATGAAAAAGTCAAAAATTTGAAATTGAAAAGTGTTTGTATTTGTAGTATTTAGATATTGAGATAAGATGAGATAGAAGCATCTCTCTATTTAAACTAGGCCTAATTCAGAGGTTTGAATGATGCTACAATTGATTAAGTTTCAAATCAACTAATAATGTGAGACGCGACACTCTCCAATCCTTCAATTAATAAGTAAAAGTTGAGTGCTTAGGGGCTAATATTCATTAGATTTGGAACCTTCAATAAAGAAAAGGAATACGTGCAATACATCATCATAATTAAAGAGTGTATAAAATATGAGACTTAAATGAAAAAAAAAAATTAATTTTTAAATAATAAATTTGATTTTTTTTTAAAAAATAATTATGCGATATTTACGTACTCTACTATGATTATATGTAGACTCTATTCTTAATAAGAACAGTCGACAGATTACCAACAACTGGGGTTAATTAATCATTTTGGTTTAATGCCCATCTCGTCAGTAGTTAAGTTTGAGCCCATGATGCATCCTGATTGGGGAGCCTATGGATAACGTTATGAAAAATTTTATAAAGAAATTTTATGCCGCACAAATTTGCCTAATCAACATGATACATTCCTATTAGTTATGTATTAGTATAGAGAGAGAATAATTAACACTAATTTTTTTAATAGACCCAACACCCTGCTTGAAGCTTTCCACATCAATTATGCTAAAAAATAATTGATGTTTTAATTTTTTTAACGTTAAAATGTGTTTCACTATAAATAGTGTGTTAGCATACTGATTTATATGTAGCAAAACTCATTAGTATAATAGAAATACAAATTCATAATTCTTTTTAGAAAAATCATATTTTTAGTCTGTGAAAGTCTCGTGCATTCATTTAAAAAAATGATAAATCTAAAATTTATATAAAATAAATAAAATTTTAACCATATACTATAATTTTTAAAAGAAATGCAAGAAACTCACGTATCCCACTATATCTAGCAACCGTGTCTAGCATTTTTTTTTATGGGAATTGATTCAACATCCGTACCAAACTTGTTCCGACTGTTCGGAGGATAAAGAAAATAAAAGAGAGAGAAGCAAAAGCAAAGTGAGAGAGAAAAGAGTCTTTTTATTAAGTACATGTTGTGTGATGTGATGTAAGGATGATTAAGATCTTGTTTGTTTTCATAGGTTAGATGAGATGAGTTGAGATTAAAGTTAAAAATTGAACAAAATATTATTACAAAATATTTTTTTAATATTATTTTTGTTTTAAAATTTGAAAAAGTTGAGTTGTTTATTTTATTTTGTGGGGGAATTTAAGAAAGTTATAATGATTAGATAAAATGAGATGCGTTATGAAAACTATAAAGGACGTGTTTGACACCATCAACCGCACATGTGACCTATAATGATGAAAAGGCGGCTCTGGTCGCCCAGGATAGACTCTGATGGTTAAGTCAGTAATAATATGAGAATAAGTGTATGTAAAATGAAGTGAAGTGTTTGTTACTTCTTATGGGTTATTTATTGAAGGACATGGACGTGACTTATCCTTCATGATCTCTTGTGAATTGGGGAGGGATATCTCCTGCTTTGTAGGAGTTATCTTCTCCAGGATTATCATGTACAACCGTGGGTTAGATCTCCAACTCCTTAGGAGTTATCCGCCACGTGGTTGTAGTTACGAGCTCAGCTTTGGACCTGCTTCTTAATATTGGACTTAGATAGCTAGGGGGGTCCAATATCCCCTCCAGTTATCCCATTAATTTTTTTTATGCTAGCACATGGAAAATTCAACTTTTGAACTATTTATGGCCTTTGCTTACCCTGCTAGTGCAGGGGCGTGTTGCTCACCCTGCTAGTGCAAGGGTTTGAGCTTGCACTTTTCCTTACTTCCCGGGTCTATGATAGTGAGTATGGCCGAGCTCATAGACCTTCCTTTTTTTGGGGGGACGTGGCTTACGTCAGCAGTAATTGTTCTCGCTAATTAAATGATTTTCAAAAGAAATGGCAACTGTAAGGGTGTGCAGTCACCCTTTTGGATTCCCAAGAATCCTCATGATTACCCTTTGTGATCCTTCTCGATTTGCTCCCTCCTGCCTATACTCCTTTTCTTTTCAGTTCATTCATATTTCTTCTTCTTGCTTCTAGCGCATTTCTTTCGCATTGCCCCTTCTTCCATCCTACCCATTTCCTTCGCCGGTTTCCTACTCGATACCTTTTTTTTTTTTTTTTCTTTTGATGTTCGGCCGGTGTTCTTACTGTACCCTTGTTTGTTCCTCTAGCCTAGCTTCGGCAAAGAAGAGCCCCTTCATAAATCTTCCCTTGCTCGAACTCGGACCTACTTTGAGGGGTTTTCTTCGCGTACTACTCTTTCCAAGAAAGATTTAGTGAAGATTCAGAACACTTATCGTATCTCCGATTCTGGGAAGCTTTATCTTTCTCCCACGGGATGAGTTGATAAAGAAGGATATGCCAGTGACGTGACCCTAACAGTGAGTGCCTTGATGCATGGGCTGCGACTTCCTTTCATCCGACCCGTTCGTGACGTCCTGGATTTCCTAAAGCTATCCCCCGCCTAACTTCACTTGCACGCTTGGCGCGTTTTGATGTGTTCCTGCGTGATTTTTCGCATGGTCTTGGAGCCTTTGGGAGATTCTTACTCAGATTTAACGACGAAAGAGTTCCTTTCATTTTACGTAGTGAACCGTTGGCAAGTAGCATTTGCAGTTTTCGGGTTAGGTCTCAATGCTTGGCAGCCTTCGAGCCCCGTTATTCCAATGCCAAACAGTGGCATAGTAAATTCTTTTTAATTTCTAGTACCAATTGGGAGTACCCCCTGATGAGATACACATTCGGGGACCCTCCCCCAGTTGGCATGGACAGGGAGCGTTCTCGTGTGGACATTGTCCTTAATTGGGGGAAAGAAAATGACAAGATTGGTTTGGCGACGAAGGACTTGCTTTCCGTTGCCAATATTGACAAGTTCTTGGTGACCCCCCGTGGGGCCCATGTCTAAGGTCACAAACTCAAGCCTGTTTCATCCCCACAACCCCAGTGAAGAGGTGCACTCTCCAGCCTTAGGGGAAAAGAAAGGCTTCTGGAACTGATGGTTCTTCGCCCAAGCACCCTCGTGACCAAGTTGACATGGGCAAAGTTGTTGAATCCACCATGGGGGTGGATGTGGAGACTCTCGATGTTAGTGGGGAGTCTCTCGATGTTTCCCCTGGGGAGGAGACACCTAGAATCTGTCCAGTAAAGCTTTCTTTTCCTTTGTCGCCGGGTCCCGATGACCTTATTGGTCTCATGGGGCAAGCCATTGAGGACTTTGGGGATGGCTTTTGATTTTAACTTGCTCTCCAAGGGCACAGAATTAGTGAGTACTCCGCCCTTTGAATTTCCATCTCTGTTCTTGCCAACATCAAGGCCTAGTGTTGGCAACCTTTCAGCGGATATGTACAACGCATTTTCAATGGGGTTGGAAGGGGCTGGGGTGCCTACAATTGTTTTAATTTACGGCACCCAAACTCATGTTGAAGATGACCATGGGGAGCAAGGGTCTACGCTAAGCTCGCTTCCTGCAACTACTTCTGGGTGAGACCCAGGTTACAGACTCAGAGAGGGTCTCGATCCTTTCTTTGCTTCCTGCGACTACTTCTCTAGGCGAGACCCCACTTACAGACCTAGAGAGGGTCTTGATTCCTTCCCCCTATCTCTCCTCCTTTGGTGGCAAGGAGGAGTTTCCCATGCCTTCTAAGGGGGATGGAGCTTCGTTAGAAGATGGTGGGACTAGCCTTAGAGATGGGGGCAACGAGAGTTTGGATGGCGCCAACCTTTGAGGGCAGGCGGAAAGTTCAGCGGGCCGTGTTGAAGATGCGCCAATGGTCAGGTTGGGGAATTTGGGCATTCCCTCAGCTATCCCTATACCTCCTATGTCGGAGCGGGTTCTGATTAAAAGACCAGGTAGGGTCGAGGAGGCTAGTCCCTGATGTGCTCCTTCCCCTTTGGAGTTAGTCGTAGAGATGTCAAAGCGTTTACAGGCCATGCTCTATCTGGTACTATGTTTTCTTTTACTTCGCATATTTACTTTGTGTGGGGGTGCCTTCTTAATCATTTGTTTATGTAAGGTGTTGATGATCTAGCAGAGTGGATCATAGGCAAGAGTGCCGACTTGGAGTATGAGGTTAAGGAGCGGCGGAAGTTTGGATATTACGCCAAGAAGGAGATGACCAGGCTTAAGAACGAGAAGGTTGAAATGGAGTGCCTCTTGGACCAGGCTGATGGGCACATCTGCCACTTGGAGTCTGATCTTGAGTTCCTCCGAGATGAAGTGTATGAGCTTCGGAGTGAACTACTTTGAGCTCAAAACATCTAGGTGCATGACAGTTTCCTTTTACAACAGGCGAAATTTGAAAGGATATCTACTCAGGCCCAGGTGTTAAGGTTAAATGAGACTCTAGCCTCCTCCAAGCAATCACAGGCGGAGGCTGAGTGGCGTTCTCAAGAGTCTACTCAGGCATTGGTTGCTTTGGAGGAGAAGCGTAAAGGCTTGCCCTTGAACTATCAGAGGAGAAGGCATTGCGCATAAAGAAACGCAAGCAGTTCAACCTCCAGTTGTCCAAATTCGAAAGAGATTATGAGGGGTTGCGGTCCAGATTTACAGAGTATAAAAAGGTGTAGGAGGATATAGACGCCACCCAAGACAACATAGCTCAGAGTTTGCGCCACATGAGTGATACTGTTAAAGAGCAGAAGTAGCAATTAGGAGAGTTGGGAGCGTAGTTAGCTTCGGCCAATGGGGAGTTGGTTCATCTACACCCTCAGCTGGTCGTTGCCCCGACTATCAGAGATTGTGCTTTTGGGTATGGCTACCAGGCTGGTATGCTTCGCTTGTAAACCCACCTGTTGTTTAACCCTCACACCGACTTAAGCTGGACTTGAAACAGTTTAAGCTTGATGAGGTGTCTTGCCAGTTCGTGGATACTTTGGGATGCAAAGAGATGCCTGACGACTTCCTCAGTCCTCCGCACCCAAAATAGATTTTCTTTTCTTGTGATGAATGTATGGCCCCTGTTTAGGGCTTTGCATAATCTTTTTTGATGTTGTATTTGAACATCTTATTTTCTTTTATGGCCTTCGAATTGGCCTTACCTTTTGTATGTAATTTAGGGCTGTGCAAGATTCTGATTTTTCCGATTCCTTCCAAATTCCGATCCAACTTCGACTCCGACGGAGTCGGAGTGATAAAAAACGGAGCCGAAATCCGGAGTGGCTTCGAATAGGGAATCGGAGTTGGAGTTCGGAGCTCCGAACTCCGACTCCGATTTTTTTAAACAAAATCCAGATGTAAACGTCGTTTTACATCTGGATTTTTTTCAAAAAAAATAAAATGACGCCGTTCCACTTAATGTGGAACAGTGTCGTTTCATCATACGGGGGGTCCAAAACGCAGGACCCCCTTCCCTTCCCTTCACCCTTCTTCCTTCTTTGGTTCTTCCTCCTTCCTCCTTCTCGTTCCCTCGCCGGACTGAACCAGTGATCCTCCAGACCTCCACCAAGCCGCCTTGTTCCCTCTCTTCATGAGTCTTTGCTCCTCCGTAGTGCGCGACTTCAATCTGAGCTTCAGCCTACGGTGAGCACTGAGAACCCGATTCCGGTCCTTAAAAATAAATTCTTTAATTTATTTGTATTCTGTTACTCATACAGCATGCACGTCTCGGTATTTTGTTGAGATTGAAATGATTTTATAGTTTAAATTTGTAGTAAGGAAATGTGTTTGATAAAGTATGTAATGTGTTTGTAAGTTGTGTTGTATGCATGCAATGTGTTTGATAAAATGTGTAAGAGAAGTTTGTTATTTTTTTTTTCTCTATTTCGCCAATTCCTCTTTCGCATATAATCGGTAATCTCTCTTTTCTACCTGTTCTATTTATAGCCCCTGTGTAAGAGATGTTTGATAAAACCCCTGTCATTCACGGCGCTTAAAACACTGGTTTTGAAATTCTTGAACATTGGCTCGAGCGAAGGATCGAGCGAGACTCGAGCGAGACTCGAGCAAGACTCGAGCGAAGGTTAATATTCAGAACTTCGCTTGAGCATTGAGTCGAGTGACCATCGAGCGGTGCATTCTGCCTGAGTTCGCTCGAGCTTTGTGTCAAGCGGCCATCGAGCGGTGCACTCTGCCTTAGTTCGCTCGAGTTCTGGGTCGAGCGACCATCGAGCGGTGCACTCTGCCCGTGTTCGCTCGAGCTGTGAGTCGAGCGGCCATCGAGCGGTGCACTCTGCCTAAGTTCGCTCGAGCGCCAATTGGGTCTGCTCGAGCCGTGTGAAGCACACTTCAATTCTTTTCATGTGAAATTGCATTAACACTAGTTACAATACAATTTTACATAAGTTTTCACACGAATATGCCAATCAACTAATTTTTCTCTCAACACAATTTTACTAATTTTTTGCTTCTAATTTATTTTTTCAGGTTCATTGACATTGTGATATGGATCATATACCTAGTGGAGATGATCGTCCACAAAGGGATGTGGCGGATGCTAATACTACAACTCCTACACCAGTAGGTACTTCCACCCCTGGAGCCACATCTAGGGCAGCTACATCTAGAGTAGCTACATCTTGTGCGAGTAGTCGACTACCACTCCCAGTAGATATAGAGGATGAGGATATCTTTAACGAAGAGGAGGAAATGCTCATTGAGCAAGATCAACCAGCACGGCCTTCTAAAAAGAGATTGTGGACATGGGAGCATTTCACCAAAATTCCTGGTGATGTTGCGAACCCGGTAGCAAGATGCCATTACTGTGGGTAACTTTGTGGATGCCATTCGAAGAAGCAAGGCACCAGTGTGTTAATA
This sequence comes from Cyclocarya paliurus, assembly GCA_029856935.1. Lineage (NCBI taxonomy): Eukaryota > Viridiplantae > Streptophyta > Magnoliopsida > Fagales > Juglandaceae > Cyclocarya > Cyclocarya paliurus. Next base: position 3,363,661 of record CM056946.1, on the reverse strand, counting down.
GCACATCTAGGTGGTTGCCAACGATATAAGATAGCGAAGGGATTAGCGGCCACTGATTAGACCAACCTTAGTTACCAAACTTCTACAGCCACTGACGGTACACAGACTAAGAAATTGGTCATCCCTCAATACAGTGAGAAGATGTTGAGGGACATGCTTGCAGAGATGATAATTACTGATGAGATACCCTTTACCACGGTCGAGAAAAGAGGCTTTCGAAAGTTTCTTAACTTTGTTAAGCCACGATTTCCCATTCCATCATGGTATACAGTGATGCGAGATTGTATGAAGAGGCATGCGAAAGAGAAGGCGGAAATGAGGAAGATGTTTATTACCACTGGCCAGAGAGTGTCGTTTACGGCTGACACATGGACGTCCATACAGAACGTCTGCTACATGTGCATCACAGCACACTACATTGACAGTGAGTGGATTTTGCATAAAAAAATTATTGGCTTTAAAGATATTGTGAATCATAAAGGTGCATCCATTGGGACGAAGATGGATGATTGTTTAAAAGACTGGGGAATTCGAAAAGTGCTGTGTATTACAGTTGACAATGCCAGTGCTAATGAAATAGCTATTGATTGGTTTAAATGGAACACAACGGTGAGAGATGATGTGATTCGTGCCCACAAGTTTATTCACGTTCGATGCTGTGCTCATATCATCAACCTCATAGTTGTTGAGGGGTTAAAAGAGGTTGATGATTCCATTAGCCGAGTCCGCAGCATTGTACGATATGTGAGGGGTTCCCCTCAAAGGCTTGCCAAGTTTAAGGCAATAGCAGAAAATCTTAAGATTGATTGTTCTAGTATGCTGTGCTTAGACGTTCCGACTCGATGGAATTCTACATACATGATATTGGATGTGGCACAGAAGTATCAAAAAGCATTCGAGCGAATGGAGGTCGAGGATGGGGGCCTGAGGTATGCTTTGTTGGAGCCAGCAGGACAGGGGCTCGGTGCGCCGGACGCACATGATTGGACCAGTGTAAGCTACTTTATTGAATTTTTAAGAATTTTTTATGATATAACCATGCGGCTATCTGGATCCAAATATACGACTGCGAACTCATTTTTCAGCGAGCTCTCGGAGCTTCACTTCCACTTGGAAAATAGTTGTACTGACTCTGGTGGATTATTATCTAATATGGCTATGAGAATGAAGACCAAATATGATAAATATTGGGGGAATATTGAGAAGATAAATAGATTGCTATTTGTGGCTGTGATTCTTGACCCTCGATATAAGTTGGCCGTTCTAAAATTTTGGGTCAATTCAATCCTTGGAGCAGTGAAGGCTGCAGAGTTTATTAGAGTGCTAAAAAGTGATATTGATGACCTATATAATCACTATAACAATAGTAATCAGCCTTCATCCGCAGCTGGTAGCTCCTCACATTCGAGGCCGACGGGGTCGACAGCTTCCTCAGGTGATACTGACTCATCTGTAGGGCTTAGAGGCCATTGTATTATACAGCAGTATCATCAACTCATGTCAACAAGGAATATTATGCATTGTACATCTGAGGTTGAACGATATTTTATGGAAGCTGTCGAGGCATCTACTGATGTATTTCAATTATTAACTTGGTGGAAAGTTAATTCCACCAAGTACCCAGTCTTTTCCCGTGTAGCCCGAGATGTGCTAGCCATTCCTGTCACTACGGTTGCCTCAGAGTCGGCATTTAGTACTGGAGGTCGCGTGTTGGATGCTTATCGGAGTTCATTGTCACCATCAACTGTGGAGGCTCTCGTTTGCACAAAGAATTGGATAAGTGAAATACCCATTAGAGTAGATTCCGTTGACGTGGATGCCGAGAGCTATAGACTTGAATCAGGTAAATTTATATGCTTTTAAATGATTATTTAATTATTTTTAATGTTTCTAACTTCTATTTTTTATGATTTTATAGATCTAATTGTGAACCCTAACATAATTACTTATGACTGAGAGTCTGATACGAACGCCCCTTAAGAGTTGGGAAGGAATTGAGAGAATCCCATTTCTTGGTAAGAATCAAATTCTACTTTTACCGTGTTCAATTTTTTATTATCAATTTTTTTCATATTTTGATTGTAACTTTCTATCTTCATTTCAGGCATGACCAATGGACCAAAAAGCATTTGATTGAAATCCGTGTTTAATATTTATGTAGTTATATTTCAAAACTAAGTTAATGTTGTTGTTACGTTATAAATGAGATTGTTATAACTTAGGGCTACATCATATATGTTATTTAGGTTTTAAACAATTGTATTTAAGGTCCCTTTTGTGTTTTTATTTTATTTTATATATATATTTACAGATTTGGACTTGAGCTTTGGTGATCATATTTATGTAGTTATATTTATATAGTTAAATTACATTGTGCTCGATCCGAGCAAAGACTTAAACAGGGACCCACCACGTGATACTCTTATAATCTTATTTAGGCTGCATTGATTTTTGTCGTTTTCTTTTTCATATTCTCCAATATTAATTATGTTCTTTGCAATTAGGATTTTGACCAATTGAGTCATGTTGCTTAAAATTTTTATTAGTATCAGATTCTTCATTCTTTTGTCGGTAGTAAAATTTTGAATTTTTTAATATATATGATAGTATTGGCGGCCCAAAGACATTTTAATTTATCTCCACAACGTCCTATATACACAAACAAAACAAATGCCATAAGCCAACGTACAACTCCATCTGTAAGAAACGTAAAGAAATAAACGGTTCGATTCCGATTGGGGGGTCGGAGTTTCGATCGGAAGTCGGAAGTCAGAGTTCATATCGAGTCGGAGGGACAAATTGACTCCGACTAGAGTCAGAGTCGGAGGTCAGAAAAGACAATTCTGACTCCATCGGAGTCAGAGCTCCTTCAGGATTAGGACCTCTGCATCCTTTCTTATCTCCTCGAGGAGGTCTAGTTGTTCGCTGAGAGCCTAGTTGAAGTGGCTGGTTTGATAAGTGGGCAGGCTAGCCTCCGTGGTGGCGACTGCTTGACTGTCGAATGCCAAAGTGAAAGGCGTCTTCCCTGTTGGGGTTCTCACTGAAGTTTTGTAGGCCCATAAGACCCCTGGAAACTCTTCTGCCCACTCGCCTTTTTGGTCGCCCAACTTTTTTTTTCAAGATTCCGAGTAAGGATTTGTTTGTCGATTCTGCTTGCCCGTTTGCCTAAGGGTGCTCGGGCGATGAGTATCTTGCTTTTATCTCGAGTTCCTTGCACCACGCCCTGTAATGCTCAGAATTGAATTGCCTCCCGTTGTTAGAGATTATAGTGCTGGGGATCCCAAATCTGGATTTGATGCTTTTTAATAAGAACCTAGTGATGGCTTTGGCTATTATGGTGGCTAGAGCTTTTGCTTCTGCCCACTTCGTGAAGTAGTCTACTGCCACTAGCTTCACCCCACCTTTCCTGGTGGGAATGGTCCCATCAAGTTGACCCCCACTGGGCAAAAGGCCATGGAAAAATGATGGAAGGTAATTTTTTTGGTGGGCAGTGTGGGACTAAGGCGTATGCTTGGCACTGAGTGCCTGTCTTGGCGAACTGTTTCGCGTCCTTGAGGGCATTGGGCCAATAGTACCCTATCTTTAGGACTTTCCTCGCTAAGGCTTTTTTGCCCGAATGGTTATCGTAGACGCCTTCGTGTATTTCTGTGATGACATACTATGCTTTTTCGGGTGAGATGCACCTTAGTAAGGAGGTTGTGAAACCCTTTCTATACAAGACGCCGCCGATTTTGACAAACCGTCCCACCTTCTTACTAATCTTCCTCGCCGCCCCTTTTCCTTTGGGGAACTTCCCTATCTTTAGGTAGTTTTCTATCTCGATGGCCCAATCTGGTGTCCCGAGGCCCACTTGTGTTATTGAGATCCCGACGGCTGGTACCTCGATCAGCCTCCTACGTACCTTCCATGGTAATTCTAAGTCATCTTTTGTTGACGCCGCCCTTGTTAACCTGTCTGCCACTTAGTTGTCTGCCTTTGGAATTTGTACTATAGGAAGTACTCGAACTAGTCGCGGAGCGCTGGTACTTGCTCGAGATACTTCTTTAGCTTCTCCCCTTTGGTGGTGTAGGCCCTTGTTACCTGGTTCACCACTATCTGGGAATCAGTTTTTACTTTGACTTGTTTGGTGCCTAGTGCCTGGGCGGCAGATCCCGCTATCAAGGCCTTATACTCTACCTCTTTAATGTAGGTCTTGAAAGTGAGCGTTGCCATATAGTAGTGCTCTTGACCTGCTTCAGTGATAATATAGATCCCTATGTCGCCCCCTACTCGATAGGCGAACCCATCGACAAAGACTGTCCAGGGTCGCCCGCCGTAGGGGGCGATCTCTGCTGGGAAAATGTTAAACTTGGCTACAAAGTCTGCAAGGGCTTGGCCCTGAATTGCGCTTCTGGGTGCATAATAGATTTTGAACTCATTGACTTCTCTTGATCACACAACCAACCGTCTTGAGGAGTTTGGTTTTTGTAGCATTCTCTCGAGATGATTTTTTGTCAATACCTTTATTGGGTGAGTCTAGAAGTATGGTCGCAACCTCCTGGTAGCTACCACTAGCACGAATGTCATCATCTACAATCGTGGGTATTTGACTTCGGTGCCCCTTAAGGCGTGACTTGTGTAGTAGACTAGCGCCTGATTTTCTTTTTCTCCCTTTACCAGGACAGCAGACACGACTAGGGGGGATACCGTCGAGTACACATACAAGGTATCCCCTTGATTATGCTGCTTTAACAGGGGCAGATTGGTCAAGTAGCGCTTCTGTTCTTGGAAGGCTTGGTCACACTCTTTATTATGAGGGTGTACTTTCCTTAGAACTCGAAAAGGGGGAGGCATTTGTTTGTGGACCTCGACACAAACCTTTTCAAGGCTGCCACCTTTCCTGCTAATCGTTGGGCGCCGTTGATGATTCATGGCGGCGTTATGGAGATCCAAAAAGAGCCATTCACAATGCCACTAGGCGGGCTAGGAGCTTCGAGGCTAGGAAGGTTGCATGCATGGCTCGAGACAAGTGCAACTAGTGGAGTCTCAAGTGTTGGCCAATTCCTTGATTTTAAGAATTGGATGACAAGATGACAAATCCTTTAATTTTAGGGAAGTGGGCTTTAATTTAGGGATTTATCTATTATCATTTGTTAAGTTATTTCATAGTTTATTTTCTTTATGTTAGGCATTTGATAAGATTGTTTCTTTAAACTTAGGAGTTTGAATTGTTTTAGGATTATGATTTAGAAGTTGCTAAATTGTTTTGGGATTAGGATTTAGAAGTTGTTGGATTTGTGTTGGGATTAGGATTTCAAAAAAAAACTACTATTTATTTGGATTTTTGGCTTGTAAATCATAATTATGCTATTTTAAATGAATGCGAATTTTCTCTTCCATTTTTTTGAGAATTGAGTGCTAGTTCGAGTTAGTCTTAGTTTTCACCGACCAATCCATTGGGATCTTTGTGTTGCCTTGAGGTAATCCTAAATTCAATCACCCAACACACCACAAACACGTGAGTGAGAGTGAGGCTTCCATCATTGGTACTTTCATTGAGAGCGTCCAACCCAAAGAGAGGAAGCCATGGCCGACTGAACCAACTCATAGGGAGTGGATTGAGAACCTTGAAGCGACTTCGGAGGCACAACACACCGCCACCAATGAAAGGCTTGGAAGGTTAGAGGAGGTGTTCCACCAATTTGTAGATCATATGAGAAATGGAGAGATGAGGTGCCATAGGAGAAGCGCTCATAGTTCGGAGGGTTCCATTGGATCTAGAAGAAGCTAACGCCGTGAGAGGGTGGATGACTCGGATTCATCTTCTTAAGATTTCTCAAGTACTCATAAGTAATCAACCAGAAAAAGTGAAGGAGAAGGAGGGAACTGTGATGAGAGGATATGAGCACATTGGAGGGAAGTTCTCAAGCCAAAGATGGACTTTCCAAAGTTCAATAGTGATGACCTGAGCACGTGGGTTAGTAGAGCCGAGCAATACTTTGAGCACAATCATATGGAGGGTCATGCAAAAGTGTCTTATGCGGCCTACTTCCTTGAGGGGGAAGCCAACCAATGGTGGCAATGGGTGAGGAAAACGTATGGGGCTCAAAGGAGGGATTTGAAATGGAGGAAGTTTGTCAAGGAGCTTTTGAGGAGGTTCGGGCCAATTGAGTATATGGACTACTATGAGACTCTTTCAAAGATCAAGCAAACTGGATCTTTAAGATATTATCGAAAGGAGTTCGAATACTTGTCCACTAGATCACATGGGTGGTCAGAGAAGGCCCTCATTGGGACCTTTGTGGGCAGCTTGAAGAGTGAGTTGGCGGCAGAAGTGAAGCTTAAGAAACCAAATACCTTAATGCAAGCTTTGGAGGTTGCATGGATCAAGGAAGATCAACTTCAAGATTTGAATAAGAGTAGCCGGTTTGAGGTGAGTAAACCACCCCTAATGGTTTCCAAGTTTGATGCAAACCAAACTTTTAGCATGGACTTCCCACCAGGAGGTCTTAGTGGAGGTACATCAAGTGGAACCAAACTATTACCCACGAGCGTGAAGAGGCTACCTTGGGAAGAGATGCAACGATGAAGAGAGAAGATGTTTTGTTTCAATTACAATGAGAGGTTCACAATGAGTCACAGATGTAAAACTAAGCAAATTTTTCTTATAAAGATGGAGTTGGAGGAAGAGGAAGACACAAGGGAGGAAGAGCAAGAACAAGATGAGGCCGTGGGGGAGATCCTCAAATTTCTATCCATGCATTAATGGGTGTTGTGGGGCCTAGAACAATGAGAACACAAGTTCATATTGGCAAGATAGAGGTAACGGTTCTTATTGATAATGGCTCATCCCTAAACTTCATCAACACTAAAGTGGCTGAGAGTTTGGAGTTGCTTATGACTTCTATCACTCCATTTGAGGTCAAGGTAGCTAGTGGAGAGAAATTGATGTGTAGAGAAATATATAAAAATGTATGTTTGAAAACACAAGATTTTAAGATCATGGTAGGCTTGTATTCTTTATCTATTGTTGGGTTGGATGTTATGTGTGTGTGTAATGGTTGGAGGAGGTAGGAAAGATAGTGTCGAATTACAAAAAAATGACTATGGAGTTTATGATGGGGGTAAATGGGTGACCATGAGAATGAATGGAAGATGAGGGAGCAAGGCCATGGGGCCTAATGAGATGGAAAAAATCTTGAGGCGTGGGGGGCAATGTTTTGCTATCACATTAACCTCCCAACCTAGGGGCTTGCGTGAGGGACATGAAGTGAAAGATGGGGCATAGAGAGGGAGGTAGGGGTTGGGGTTTCTAATGACTTGAGGGAGTATGTGAGGAAGGGTGGACAAATGGCAACCGAAGCCTTGGTTCAATGGAAGGGGCTCCCAACCGAAGATGCTATATGGGAGAGTGTTCGGGTTCTCAAGGATCAATTCTCAAATTTAGACCTTGAGGACAAGGTCGGTTCTGAAGGGGGGAGGATTGATGGAGATCCAAGAAGAGCCATTCACAATGTCACTAGGCGGGCTAGGGGCATCGAGGCTAGGAGGGTTGCATTGGGTTGCATGCATGGCTCGAGACAAGTGCAACTAGATGAGTCTCAAGTGTTGGCGAATTCTTTTATTTTAGGGATTGGATAACATGATGACAAATCCATTAATTTTAGGGAAGTGAGCTTTAATTTAGGAATTTATCTATTATCATTTGTTAAGTTATTTCCTAATTCATTTCGTTTATGTTAGGCATTTGATAAGATTGTTTCCTTAAATTTAGGAGTTTGAATTGTTTTGGGATTAGGATTTAGAAGTTGTTGGATTTGTGTTGGGATTAGGATTTCAAAACAAAACTACTATTTATTTGGGTTCTTGGCTTGTAAATCATAATTATGCTATATTGAATAAATGAAAATTTTCTCTTCTAGTCTTTCGAGAATTGAGTTAGTTTTTAGTTTTTACCAACCAATCCATTGGGATCTTTGTGTTTCCTTGAGGTAATCCTAGATTCAATTACCTAACACGCCATAAACACGTGAGTGAGAGTGAGGCTTCCATCACGACGCCATGTTCAAAATTAGTTCTATCTTTTCAGTGTTGGCTTCTATTCCTCTCTCTGAGACTATGAAGTCCAGGAATTTGCTTGAGTTCACTCAGAACATGAATTTGGCTGGATTCAGCTTCATCTTGAATATCCGATTGACCAGCCTTTATGTTGCCTTAGCGTTCTTCAACCTGAAAGGCATTACTCGATAGCAGTTGAGCCCTCTGTCAGTTATGAATATTGTCTTCTCCTCATCCTCCTTATTCATCTTGATTTGATTGTACCCAGAGTAGGCTTCCATAAAGATAAAAAATTTATGCCTAGATATGGTGTCTACGATGACGTCAATTCGGAGGAACCTGTCCTTGGGAAAAGCTTCGTTGAGGTCGATGAAGTCCACGCACATCCTCCATTTGCCATTGACTTTTTTGACAATCACTACATTGGAGAGCCATTCATGGTAGTGCACCTTTCGTATGAAACCTGCCGCTAAAAGCCTGTCGATCTCCTCAGCTATAGCCACGCAATTCTCCGTGTTGAATGAATTCCTTTTCTGCCATAGTTTCTTGTCTTCTGGGTGGACGCAATGGCTGTGCTCTTTGACAGTCTTAGTTAGATTAACAACTTTTTTAGGGCCTCTCGGTATTTTGGTGGCAGCTTCGTACCCACCCTTGTGGTGGCGGTTGGGCGCTCTGGTTTCAGTTGTACTATCTTTAAGGGGTTGAGGGCTTGGTTGGGCTCAGCCTGGAGCAGATTGCTTTCATCCCTGCCTTTCATGTAGTATTTTTCTTCTACCGGAGGTGGTGGTGGTGGGCGCACCTTTGAGTTACCCACTGAACATATGGCTGACGCTCCCATTTTTAACTCCTAGACGTAACACTCCTGGGCCAATATCGATCGTCTTGGATTTTGCTGACTCTCGCTTCAGTTGGGAATTTTAGTTTAAGGTGGTAAGTGGAGGTTACCACCTTTAAGTTATTGAGGGTCGGGGCGTTGTAGGATGACAGAGACTTGACCATTAAGAAGTCTGTCATGCTGGTGACCATGTGGGCACATTGGCCCTCCGTAACTGAAAGCGTAATGTAGTCAATGTGTTGAACGGCTTCTCTTGAGAACCCCTTGAGTGGAGAAGGTGATGGTTGCAACCTGTCGAGCATGATACCCATTCTAGTGAACACATTTCAAAACAGGATGTCGGTTGACCTCCCATTGTCGACCAAAACTTATTTGGTTGTATAGTTGGCTATCAACAGCGTAACTACCAAGGCGTCGTCATGGGGGTACATGACCCCCTTGCAATCCTCATCCCCGAACGAGATGGTCAGGGCTGCCTTCATCCTCGGGTATTTGTATGGCCTATCTGCCATGTATACTTTGTGATACCTTGCCCTGCGGGAATGGGCTTTTCTACTAGATGTCGTGGTGCCGCCCCCAGCAAAGCCGCCTGCTATAGTGTGGATCTTTCCTAGGGGAGGCTGCTCCTGGTCTCTCCTTGGCCTAGGAGAGTTATTCTTGGCATTTAGGACTTCTGCTTCGTCTATGCTCTCGCTGGCAATTCTCCTCCCTCCATGACTTGATGTAATCAGCCAATATCCTTTCCAGCTCCTCGCTCTGAAATCTCTTCAACTCACTTCTTCAGAGTAATGTAATCTTTAGTCCAGTGGGAGTTACTTTAGTAATACGTGCAGTGGTGCTGGCCCCTACCTGGTGAATACTCTTCCTTTCTTGTCGCTCTATTGTTCTCTTGCACATTGTGATTATTATGAATTAGGTGGCACCCTTGGTCTTGTTGACTGGTGTATCAGTCACGTTTATCATCCTGGCGCCCTCAGTCGTTAGCCTTTTTGTCTTTATCTTTAGAATTGTTTTGGTTCTTGTTCTCTGGTTTGGTTTCCTGCTTCCGTGACTCCAAGAGAGCCTATAATGTGTCCTCCGTGTTAACGAAGTCATCTGCTTGGTCCATGAACTTCCTTAAGGTGGACGGAGTTCTTCTGGCCAGTTTAGCCATGAATGGGCTTCGTTGTCGGATCCTTCCCAATAGTACGGCTAAGGTGATCTTTTCATCTTTGTCGTCTGTGGTGAGCCTTTCTTTATTGAAGCGCTTTAGGTAGGTTTTCTCCCTCTTTTTGTTTTGTGGTGAGCAGATAAGCGGTTGGCTTGCGGCGCCTTCTACTTGCCATGAACTGCATTAGGAACTGTTTTGCTAGTTCCTCAAAACTGCCAATGGATCCGGGGCACAGGGTCCCGAACCATGCTTTTGTTATTTCTTTCAATGTTAACGGGAAAGAGCGACAAGCCACCTCCCTGGGGAAGCAGTGGAGGGTCATGTACGCTTTAAAATCTTCGAGGTGATTAACAGGATCCTTGGATCCATCGTATAGGTCAATCTGTGGTACCTTAAATTTGGTCAGTCTGTATGTGTAAGGAGTTGCTCCACGGAAGAGGAACCACCCATTCTCGACATGGACGTGGCTTATCCTTCATGATCCCTTGTGAACCGAGGAGGGATATCTCTTGCTTTGTAAGAGTTATCTTCTCCAGGATTATCATGTACAACTGTGGGTTAGATCTCTAAGTCCTTAGGAGTTATCTGCCACGTGGTTGCAGTTACGAGTTTAGCTTTGGTCCTGCTTTTTAGTTGTGGACCTGGACAACTAGGGGATCCAAATATCCATTCCAAAAACAAACGAGACCTAAGAGAATTCATAATAGCTAATGTAAAATACATTTTTCTGTAAAATATAAAGAAAGTTGATCAAAAGACCATTCCAATGAATTTTGTATTTTGATCTTTATTTTAAATTTTGTTACAGTATTCTCTGCATCATTCTCTAGATGTAGAGAATACTGTTTACAACTATAAAATATTTTTAATTATTTTTTCTCTATTTGGACGCTTTTTTTCCGTTACTTTTGTTTACCAGTATTTTTGATTTCATTTCAGCCCTTATCTTCCTCGAAGTGAAGTTGTTCATCGTCGAGTCCATTGTAGCTGCTTTTGTGTTCCCAGTCAAATACCCTGATGTGTGAACAAGGACTTCTCCATTGTAGGTGAACCTGCCAATCAAAAAAAAAAAAAAAACTATTATAGATTGCTTTGTTGGCTAATTTTGAAAAATTATAAAAAATATTTCACAATTAAAAATCTCTTTTTGATTATACTTTCAACCACCAAATAATTGTTTGGACTTTGAAGGAAATGTGCATATGTCAATAAAAATCATATATAAAGATATTATAAATTTATTGATAGCTAAAAGAAATAATGGAAATGAATAATTTTTTTTTAAAAAATTAAATAATTTAAAAAAATAAATTAATTGATGTATGATCTATTCTAAAATTTAATATGTAAAATATAAAAGAAAAATTGATAATAGATTTTAAAATATAAATTCGCAAGAATTTTTTATAAAAATGAGAGAGCGTGTGGATGAAGTTAAAAAGAGAGAATGTCAGTTGTGCCGGGTCAGTCAAACAGGATTGAGAGGGGCTCTGGGTAACGTAAGGAAGAAGCCACGGCCAGATGGAGAGAGAAGTGGCTTTGGCCGAGTCAAAGGCAATTATGATTGTAAAGACTACTTTTTGAGAAAGAAACCAAAACCCTCCAACAACCAAAAGGTCTGATTCCTGAACCACTCAGCCTGTCCAAAAAGCGCCGCCCTTTCTCCCCAGTTTTCAGCTTTCTACACTGCACGCGCTTAATCATTTCACTCCACCAGTTCTTAATCCCCGTACTTCCGATTTGATAAGAAAATTTTTATTAATTATCACACTAAATAATATATATACTTTTTTATTTTTTTTAAAATGTATAAATAATGAATAGAAAAAATTATTAATTTTAAAATAATAATAAAATAAAAATAAAAATAATGTATAATGTGTAAAAAAGATGAATAATATAACTTTTTGAATAAATATAACATCTACAAGAAATTTATGTTTTAAAAATAGATCAAGTTTAAAAAATATATATATAAAAGATTTATACATTTTATAATTATATTTATTATTATTGTTGCGGATTGTACTACACGCTTCTTTTAAAATTTGTTTTATCCGATTCAATTTAGATATTTTACATTAAAATAAATTTATAATTTAGTATATCACGTTAAATTATATATCCTATTAAAATTTCGTTTGAATAATAAATTAAGATGAAATGATTTTAAATAAAAAATAAAAATATATTATTAAAATATTATTTTTTAATATTATTATTATTTTAAAATTTTAAAAAAGTAAGTTATTTATTATATTTTATATAAAAATTTTAAAAATTTATAATGATTATATCACATGAGATAAAATCGTTTCTATATAATAAACGAAATCTAAATTATATCAATTTATAAATTTTTTTGCATGATATTTTATTTTATAACTAAGACTTTGTTTGTTTTCAAGATCAAAACTCAAAATTTTAAAAATCTCTCATCTCATAATTACAATTTTTTCAAATCTCAAAACAATTATAATATTAAAAAATATATTTTAATAATATTTTATTCAACTTTTCAACTTTAATCATATCTCATCTCATCTCTGAAAACAAACGAGACCTCGTTTGCTTACAAAGATAAAACAGAAAATTCTGAAAACTTTTCTAAGTTTTTGTATGGACAGACTTTCTCTGAAAACAAACATTTATTTTTATCTCATGTTATCTCATTTTATTTCATCTCTTATTAATTTATTTACTGTTTATAAATTGTACTCTACTCGAAAATGCAGTTGGCATACATTACTGTTTTGTACAAAAAAATCTGACTTTCATTTACTGTTTTGTATGGTTGCACTATACGGTCACATCCAGAAAAATGTCGGTTTGTGTTTTGTCATTTGGTGTTATTGTACATGCACGGATTACACTATTTTGTTTATATTTTATTACAAAAAATTGGATTGCACTGATATTAAAGAAGGATGCAGAAAAAAAAAAAGAAGAAAAAACGCAACAAAATCGAGAAAATCGCCAAATCCAATTCTGAAAATATTTGTACTGTTGTGTCCTACAATTATAAATACTTTAAAAAAAGTCAAACTAATCTTATCTCATCTCTATAAATAAATATATATTTTATCTTATCTTATTTTATTTTAATATATTTTATTATTATTTATATATATTTTAAAAAATTTCATTTCATTTTATCTCGTTTTTAAAAACAAACGAAGCCTAAACTTTCCATACGCTGGATCTGGAATTAAAAACTAATGACGAGGGTAAAAAAGGTACCCCAACACCAAAAACGTAGAAAACAAAACCGTACGAGTTATCAGACGCCGGAAACCTCGATATCGAGCGTTTCAGAACAGCGGCGCCGGAAGATTCAGATCGAACAGAAACGGCTGCTTAGTTTTATTCTTCTCCTCCTTATCCTGCTCGCTCACCACCATCACGTCAACGTTCTCCATCTTGTACCCTTTGTACTCGGACCGCACTGGAGGCGGACTCCCAGCGCCGGAAAAGCATTCCGGTTTGGGCATCCAGCCGAAATAATTACACGCACTGGCACCACCGGAAAGTACCGGTGGCGTAATTACAAGGCCGCGGAGGCCAAAGTTGGTCCTGGCCTTGATCCCGCGGAGGCTGATTGCAGCCTCGTCGTAGGCCAGGGCAGCCTCCTCGGCAGTGTCGAAGGTGCCAAGCCACTTCCGGGTCTTCCTCCACGGATCTCGGATCTCAGCAGCGAACCGGCCCCAAGGCCTCTTGCGCACGCCCCTAAAATGTACCTCCCTGCGCTTCACCGTCGATTGAGACTGAGTACCGGAGACGGCGAGCGAGTCTCGAGGGGTATGAAGCGCATCAATAGACATCGGATCAGTGTACGGAACAGAGTACAAATACAATGCAGAAAGAGATGCGAGAGAGCGCGCGAGTCTGAAAGTTGGGGGGTTTGGAGAGTATATATAGTGGAGGGGACAGTCTGGGTTAATACCGACAGGTTCGGTGTATATGGGATTATGGGAGCGTGGAGTTTGTGTATATTTAATAAAATAAAAAGAAATGATATTTGAGTTAAGTGTCCTGTATTGCAGTTAATAAATACGTGATTAAAAAAAAAAAGTCGATAGAATTGTAGTGTCCTGTATTACACTAGAGTTTAGCGTTATTTTTTTAATAAAATTATTATTCATAATATTTAATGCTTTGTGTGAAACGGTGGAAATTCGGCTCTAGAATCAAAAGAGAGATAGAGACATGGGAAAAGGAGACTGATTGGTGTCACAATGCCGTTCCGATTTTCTTCTTTCCCAACTTATTATTTTGATTTTGACTTTATTCTAAACAATTCGTATTTGTATTTAGGTCGTCTTTAGCTAGTGAAGTGATTTAAAATATTTTATGAATAGTAATAAAAAAATAATTATAAAATATTAAATAGAAATGAATAATAATAAAGAAAATAAAAGAAATAATAAAATAATAAATAATATTTCTTCACTGTCCAAACTGGCCCTAGACATACAAGTTTCGTGTAATATTTTAAAATAAATAAATAAATTTAAGATTTATATAACAAAAATTATATTTAATAATAAATTTTAATTTTTTAAAGACATCGTGTGAAACATATACATCTTAAAAACACTTTAAAACTAAATATAACATTACTCCTACTATAAACATTATTTTGTTTTGGATAAATAGAAAATGGCTAGTACAGTTTTAGGAAGTTGTGTATTTTTTTTTTGTTGAGAAAATAGATAAATTTAAGATTTACATAAAAAAAATCTATTTTCAATAGTAAAATTTACTTTTTTTTTAAATAAGAATATACGAGACTTATATATTTTAAAATTATATATAACATTAATTTATATAAATGCAAGAGAAATATAAATGATACTAAAAATTCAGATAAATAAATAAATAAATGCAGAAGTGAGTTTTTTTGCATTTTTTTTATGGTGGAATTTATTTTTTTATAGAGGGCTTTGTGAAGTTTGTGCATTTGGGATTTGTATATATCATTTCACTTATACTAAAGAGTTAAATTTCGTGTTAAACTATGAATGTATATCGATATAATTAAAGCCTTAATCTTAATTAAAGTTTATTTATAACTTTGATCAACTACATCTCGACTTTGATATAAATGTAAAAATGTTTAGGAAAAGAGAAAATACCCTTAATATGAAATGAAGCGTAATTATCTTTTTAGACATGTGTTCTTCAAAATTAATGTGATCCCCTCATAGAAGGACGATTAACACTGAAACTTCAAATTACAGTCCAACTTATTCTTGATTAGGATTTAGGGAGTAAGGGATAATACGGAGGTACGTTGTGTAGGAAAAATTGTAACGAGAAATGATTTAGTCATAAAGATATATTATAAATATAAATTTATAAATTGAAGTGATCTCAAGTAGTATATTAGATTGTAAATTTATTTTTATTATAAAATAAATTTCATATATCATATTATGTCATGTTAGTATATATATATTTACAAGATTTCTCTGTAATTATAGCAATTATCGCACTTAAGCTAAAAATATATATTATTGGAAGTCTCAAAAAAGTTTACGTAAAAAAACTTGCGCGCGCCATTCTTGATTCCATTAGGTTTCGTTTGGTTTCCAAATCAAACTCATCTCATCTCACTCATCATTACAACTTTTTCAAATTTCAACACAAAATATAATAAACAATTCAACTTTTTTAAATTTTAAAATAATAATAATATTAAAAAATAATATTTTAACAATATTTTATCATCTAAACTCAACTCAACTCAACTCAACTCAACTCACTTCAACATCCAAACGCACCCATAAGAACTCGGGACCAGCCTCTTTTCTTCATTTTAAATTTTCCTACGGAAGTTGGGGGCACCAACATGTGTTTTCCCTTGAAACAACCATAAAGATTTTTTTTTTTTTTTCAGTGGGTGCATAATTAATAATATAATATGGTCATTCATCAAGTTACATTTATTTGAAGTTTGAACAGCAAAAATAGAGGGATTAGCAATTGAGTAATACTATATATAGTTATGAGATATGTAAGTATCGTGCAGTCTTTTTGAAAAAGAGTAGAGTCTACTATTAAAAAATTAATTAATTTTTTTTATATAAATCTCGTATTTATTTATTTTTTTCAAAATGATTGTGTGGTGTTTGCGTACTCACGATTGTAACTATCATTTCTTTTAACAATTTCAAGACACGCGCAAAAAGTCCTCCTATTGTAAACTCCAATAATGCTACTAATTATCATCTCAGGTACAATGATCATGTTCTAGAGGTGAGTCCTAACTAGCTCTGCCTTCTCACTAGATGGCTGAGTTGATTTCAGATAATCTGTAAATAATAATAATGAAAATATAGTGAATAGTAATAAACTGTTTGTGAATAATAATGAATAATATTGAAGTAATCTCACTTACCGAACACAACCTAAGACATATCCAACTAGCTAGCCTAGCTAATTGCAGTCCTATCTAACTCATATTTGCTATATCATTCACTCTACCTCCTCCCCTCAAGTCCCTATTTGATCGTTTCATTACTAATTTCAAGTAAGGTATATTGAATATGGAGATTTATGATATTTTCCAAGTCATTACTATGGTGCAATCAAAAGGCTCAATAATGTCACTACTTAGACACATTGCGATATTCCATCGATCTGCTGCACGTGTTCTTGCGCACACATGCTCATAAAAGAACCTATTACTATCTTAAATCACAAAATAGCCGTGTTAACTTGGTTGCCATCTTAAAAGCAAAAATCACCAAGCAGATCAATGTAATTATTAACCCCGTATTATCAAACATAAAAACACTAATCACAATCAAAGCATGCACTGAAGGATAAAATAAGAGTGTGACAGTAGATAAAAAGAAAGGAAAACCCTACTCCCATAGAGGATTTACATCGAAATTTTCTACCGAATTATCTTTTTTTTTTTTTTCCTTAATGGTTAATGAAGTGTTTTTTTTAATGATTTTGTGATTTTTTTTTAATTTTTAAAAATGTTTGAAAAAAAAAAGAAAAAAAAATTACACTAATTGATAGAAAATTCTATAGGCATCTTCGGTGGCCCTAGCACCGCTAAAAAAGAAAAGCCAACTAATATATATTTGAAACTCAATGATATCATTGACCGCCTTATGCAGTTTCTATCAATGCCATTGGCTTCCTCTTCAATCCCCGCTGAAACCTAATGCCAAATAAAGATATACTATACAATATTAATACACAAGAAAAGCACACAAACATGTATCACACATACATACATACATACAGATATACTTGTATATCTGTACATATATTTTTGCTTCATTTTTTAAATATAAATGGAAATCGATAGGAGGTTCTTCATATTTAATCACCTTCAATGAGTGCGAGCATGGAATAGCTTGACACGCTTGTCAGTGGACATATCGAGAAGCGTATCTAGATTGACACCTCTAAAGCTAAACTTCATGAACGTCCTCTTCTTCGACTACCCTAGTGCCGCAACATCTGCTTCCACATCCGCCTAATAAACACACAAATCAAGGACAAATTAAGCATTAAGTATCAAAGGAAATAGATGTAACTGAAAAAAAAAACTCAGACCCTCTCTCTCTAGAAAAACTTCTCTCGGATCCGGCTCGAGGGGGTGGGAGCTTCGGCTCCCTTCCCCCTCCCTTCTCCCTCCCTCCTCCTCCTCCTCCTCCTCTTTGTAGTTGTTTTGTGTTTTGTGTTTTTCAATCCATTTAAGGGAGAATCGCAGATCTAGGACTTCCTGGCATGCACAGGCCAGAATGCGCCATGTCATGGTGTTGCCCAGCCGCCGATCTTCAAGACCACCGAATATAGCGTCAAACGGAGCGGCGAGTAGCTCTCACGCGCGGGTCAAAGTTCCCGGAGTTACTCAGCGCATGGCTTTCAAGAGCCACCAGGGAGCCCTCTACTGACACCACGCACGGTGTTTCTAGAGTTTGCGAGTCCGGTACTCCAAGATCGTCTGTCAGTTTTATGTCTAGTTTGGAGCGTGGACTGCATGCGCCACAGCAGCCCCTTTTGTGCACTGCTTTTGCAGTCTTTGCTGTGTAGTGCACATGCCACTGCAGTGTTTTTTGTTTTTGTTTTTGTTTGTAATTTCTTTTGTGTAATGTTGCTTTAGGTTAATAAAAAATCAAAAAAGAAATCCCCCCTCCGCGTTGTTGGATGGTGGGGTTTGGTGAACCCTACCCTGCTTAGTCAGGGTATGGGGGCTTTGTAACCTCTGTCGTGTACAGAGGTGGCATTTCTCTAAGACTTAGGTCTTTAGAGATTTGCCGTCCAGATTAGACCATGTCAGACACGAATGTGTACTGGGAAGCTATTAACGATTGTAATTGACTTGTCTTCAAGTCATATTTGTAAGTCTTATCTTAATGAAGGGTGATGATCCGTTTTATCAAAAAAAGAAAAGAAAAAGAAATAGATGTAACTGAGAGTAAGGGGGCACTCACCATGGTTGAAATTTTAAAAGTTGAGAATCAAAACAATTTTTCCTGTGCGCTTGTTTATGAATGCTAGGGTTTTGAGGTTATAAAAATTCTATTAAAGTCCTTTACACCACACACTATTCATGTGACATAATTTGATTTGGAAGATAAATTTTAAATTTGAATCTTATAAGTCAAATTAGGCCATGTGGATGGTATGTAGTGTAAAAGCCTTCAAATAGCACTATCCATGAGTACTCTAGCACCCCTCATCTCTCTTTCTCTTGTGCATTGTCTCTGTCGGTATCTCCGATTAGGATGTTAGGTGTAATTTCCACCAACCGTTTACCAAATTCAACTTGAAAATTTTCATTGATAACTGCGGATGAAATACAACTGAAATTTTAACAACTACCTAAACATCAGGACCACTAATACAACCCATTTAACAATAACTTCTACCAACATAAATGAACTTGACTCACTCTTGAGCCCTGATTTTCAGCATACGACTTCGACAAAGGCAAATCACGAACCCACATTACGATTTATTGGACATTGATAATTAAAAAAACCAACTATTGAATAATAAAAATAACTGGCTAAAACAAGACCCACTAGAATAGGCCACTTCAACAACACAACCAAAGCCCATCACTTGACAATGCTCCCCTCTCAGAAGACCTTGTCCACAAGGTCAAGGAAGTCAGTAACCAAATCTTGATAATCAACCCAAGTTCTCCAAACCAAGCCCCTTCCACTTTACCAAAACCTTTATCTTCGCCTGATTCCCTCTTTTCTTCAATCTCCTAAATAAAATCTCCTTAGGCTCACGTAGAATTACACCATCAAAAGTAGTAGGAGATAAAGATCCCACTTGCTGGTTTTAAGCACCCAATTGTTTCTTCAAGCACGAAACTTGGAAAACGGGATTGTGATATTGTGTCAATTATTCTACCATTTATCTCTATTACTCTAACTGATATTCGTGCAGCCAATTGAAGTGTGACACTTGGAGATAAACTGCAGCTCTTATTTATAAGCAGTGGAGTGGATGTGCTGGGCACGTGAGCAAACTTGGCTTATCTGATATGAGGAATGTGCACCGCTGGATCAAGACACGTGTTGTAATTTGTTGGGCATGTATATATATTGCATTGTTGCTGTGTTAGGGTTAACGACTGAACAGAGAGAGGTTAGGGCATTATTGCAATCTTCGAGGGCTCTATATGTGAGAGAGAGAGAGTTCATTCTAGGGTTTTTTACTGAGGGAGAAAATAAGGCTAAATTGGGGCTTGTTTGGCTCGGTATTAGATTGATCTCGTGTATGATACATTGGCTTTGAAGATTACTTAATAAAGAATGATCTCTGAGGTTGTTCCTACCGTGGATGTAGGCCATTAGGGCCAAAACACGTAATTCCTGTTTGTATTTCTTATTCTTTATTTTCTTTTATTATTTCTTGTCGATTTCTTTTGTTATCACTTGTTCTTGATATTCTTGATATTTTATCTCCGATACATGTACATTTCTGGTTTTGGATTTTGAGACTGAGTTCTTTAGACTATAAAGGACTCTGGTTGGATTTCTCACAATTGGTATCAAGTGCTTAGGTTCTATAGGGACCATTAAATTTGATGTTGAGAAATTTACAGGGGCAAATGACTTCGGTCTATGGAGAATAAAGTTGAGAGGCCTGTTAGTCCAACAAGGCTTACAGGATGCTCTCACCTGTGAAATAAGGGGCCTTTCCTCGAAAGAGGAAGGGAAGGTGGAAGTCCAAAGGGACATCCTCCAAAAGGCCCATAGTGTTCTTATTCTTTCATTAGGAGATAAAGTGTTGAGGGAAGTAGCTAGTGAGGAAACAACTGCTGGTATTTGGCGAACACCTATATATGACAAAATCTCTGGCTAACAGACTGTGCAAGAAAACTAGGTTATATACTCTTAAGATGACCCATGGAACTTCAATAGGGGAAAATCTAGACACTTTTAACAAGATTATATTAGACCTAGCTAATATAGACATTAAGGTGGAGGATGAGGATCAAGCAATCCTTTTGCTGAGTTCTTTGGACTCATCATACCAGAACCTTAAAGAGACCATGATGTATGGTAGAGATACTTTATCCCTAGATGAAGTGCAATCTATGTTTCATGCTAGGGAATTACAAAATCAAGAAGATACCAAACGAGAAAATGGTTAGGGCTTGTCTGTTAGGGGAAGACTAGAAAAGAGATACAAGAAAAATAAATTAGAAAATAAGAAAGGAAGGTCTAAGTCTAAAGGAAAATAGTTAAAATATTTTCTATGTCACAAAGAAGAACATTTCAAGAGAGATTGTCCGGATAAGAAAACTCAGGCAGGAAACAAAAACAAAGAGGATGGGGATATGGCGCTGGTGTTAGATGGGTATGAAAGTGCTGAGGTACTTAATGTATCTGAGGCAGGATCTGGAAAAGAGTGGATTTTAGATTCATGTTGCTCTTTTCACATGTGTCCCAATAGGGATTGGTTTGAAACCTTTTCTGAACTAGATGGTGGACATGTAATTCTAGGAAATAATAAATCCTGTAAGATCATGGGAATTGGGTGTATAAGACTAAAACTACATGATGGGATGGCGAGACTTTTGAGGGATGTGAGATTTATACATGACCTAAAGAGAAATTTGATTTCTCTTGGTACACTTGATAACTCAGGTTATTCTTTTAAGTCTGAAGCAGGGGTCCTTAGAGTTACTAAAGGTTCACTCACAATTATGAAATGGATAATTAAAAATGGCCTTTATACCTTAGTTGGCAAAACCTCTGTGGGGGAAGCATCCCCTGTACAGAATGCTATTGAAAATAAATCTGTGCTTTGGCACAAGAGGTTAGGGCATGTTAGTCAAAAAGGACTTTTAGAATTACATAAACAGGGCTTGTTGAAAGATATAGGTCTGGACAACTTACCTTTCTGTGAGGACTGTGTCTATGGAAAGGCTAAAAGGGTTAGTTTTAAAAGGGCAATTCATATGACTACTCAGACCCTAGATTATGTACATTCTGACCTTTGGGGACCTTCTAGAGTAGCTTCTCATGGTGGAGGAAATTATTTCCTCTCCATCATTGATGACTACTCTAGAAAGGTATGGATTTACATTCTTAAACAAAAGAGTGACACCTTTGGAAAGTTTAAAGAATGAAAATATTTAGTGGAAAACCAGGTAGACAGAAAACTAAAAATCATAAGAACTAATAATGGGCTCGTGTTTCTGTCAATAGAGTTTAATATTTTCTGTCAAAATGAGGGGATTCCAAGACACAAAACTGTGAGGGAAACTCCTGAACAGAATGGTCTAGCTGAAAGGATGAATAGGACTATTCTAAAGAGGGTGAGATGTATGTTATCTAATGCTGGGCTACCTAAGACTTTCTAGGCTGAAGCTGCTGCCATAACAGTTCATTTAATTAATAGGTGTCTATCTTCTGCCATAGGTTTTAAAACACCACAAGAAATGTGGACTGGGAAACCTCCCAGTTATAATTACCTTAGAATTTTTGGTTGTACAGTTTATGCACCCTCAAAAACTGATAAGTTAGACCCTAGGTCACTTAAGTGCATTTTTGTGGGATACCTTGAGGGGGTTAAATAGTAGGGATGTGATTTTTAATGAATCCCAAATGGCTCGGGTATAGAAGGTAGAGATAGAACACAAATCTAGTAACACTGAGGGAGATGCACAAGTTGAGGTGGAGAGAGAAAACACCTCAACAGATTCTAATACTGAGCAAATCAGTAACTCTGAGGTCCCAATCTTAGAGGACTTAGATAAACCAGGTTCTGACTCTTACATTTTAGTAAGAGATAGAAAGAAAATGATTATAAAACCACCCCTAAGGTATGGTCAAGCAGAGCTTACATCTTTTGCTTGGACTATTGCAGATGATGTTGTTTATCAAGAACCAAGGAACTATAAAGAGGCCATTGCTAGCAAGGATGTCACTAAGTGGATACTTGCTATGCATGAGGAAATAGAGTCTCTTAATAAAAATAAAACTTGGGATCTAGTTACAAAGCCTAATGGGATTAGGCTGGTGGGATCCAAGTGGATCTTTAAAAGAAAGGAAGGCATACCAGGGGTAGAAGGTACTAGGTTTAAGGCAAGACTAGTGGCTAAAGGTTTTACTCAAAGGGAGTGAATAGATTTTAATGAGATATTCTCTCATGTGGTTAAGCATAGTTCCATTAGATTGCTTTTATCTTTCATTGCATATCATGATTTGACCTTAGAACAGCTGGATGTAAAGACTATTTTTTTTATATGGAGAATTAGAAGAGGTAATTTACATGCAACCTCCTGAGGAGTTTATAAAAGAAATTAACTCTAATCAAGTATGTTTGCTTAAAAAATCTTTATATGGTCTAAAACAATCTCCTAGACAATGGTATAAGAGATTTGATACTTACATGTTTGAAAATAATTTTAAAAGAAGCTATTATGACAACTGTGTTTACTATAAAGATGTTAATGGAATATTAATATATCTTTTACTGTAAAAGATCCTGATTTGATCAAACATGTTAAGTGTATGTTGAAATCTGAGTTTGAGATGAATGAACTAGGACCATCTAGTAGAATTTTAGGAATGAACATTATAAGGGATAGGTTAGAAAGGAGTCTGTATCTATCTTAGAAAAATTATATTTCTAAAGTTCTCAAAAGGTTTGGTATGGACCAAGTTAAATCTGTAAGCACACCTTTCGGTCAACATTTCAAGTTGTCCATAAGTCAGGCCCCAGAAACATAATTAGAAATAGAATTTATGCAACAAATCCGCTATGCTAGCATGGTGGGAAGTGTGATGTATGCAATGGTCTGTACAAGGCCAGATCTTATATTTGCTATCAGTGTTGTTAGTAGGTTTATGAGTAACCTTGATAAGGCACACTGGCAAGCTATTAAATGGTTGTTAAGGTATATGTGTAGAACTATTAATTTGGGCCTGAAATATGGATTGAATGTTAAGAAAGGTTGTGAGTTAGAGGGCTTTGTAGATGCTGACTATGCTGGTAATGTGGATACCAGGAAATCTTTAACAGGTTATGTTTTTACTTCTTATGGGGGGCTATTAGTTGGAAGTCAAACTTGCAATCTGTTGTGACCTTGTCTACAACAGAGGCTAAATATATAGCTATGACAGAGGCTATAAAAGAAGCAATATGGCTAAATGGTATATCACATGAATTAGGTATATTTAAAGGAAATATCAGTGTACACTTTGATAACCAAAGTTCAATATATTTGGCTAAAAACCAAGTATATCATGAAAGGACTAAGCACATAGATGTTAGGGTACATTTTATAAGGGATGTAATTGAGTCTAGGGAAGTTGGAGTGCAGAAAATTCCAACTGAGGAAAATCCCTCAGACATGATGACTAAGTCCCTGCCATTAGCAAAGTTTAGATACTATCTGAACTTAATTAACATGCAGTCTGTTGGGGTTCCCTAATAGAGGGACATTGCAGGAACACCCAAGATGGGAATAGGATAGAAGGGATGGGCATAATATTGTCAAGGTGGAGAATTGTGATATTGTGTCAATTATTCTACCATTTATCTTTATTACTCTAACTGATGTTTGTGTAGCCAATTGAAGTGTGACACTTGGAGATAAGCTGCAGCTCTTATCTATAAGCAGTGGAGTGGACGTGATGGGCACGTGAGCAAACTTGGCTTATCTGAAATGAGGAATGTGCACCACTGGATCAAGACACGTGTTGTAATCTGTTGGGCATGCATATATATTGCATTGTTGTTGTGAGAGAGAGAGAGTTCATTCTAGGGTTTTTTACTGAGGGAGAAAATAAGGCTAAATTGGGGCTTGTTTGGCTCGGTATTAGATTGATCTCGTGTATAATATATTGGCTTCGAAAATTACTCAATAAAGAATGATCTTTGAGACTGTTCCTGCTGTGGATGTAGGCCATTAGGGTTAAACCACGTAATCCCTGTTTGTATTTCTTATTCTTTATTTTCTTTTATTATTTCTTGTTGATTTCTTTTGTTATTACTTGTTCTTGATATTCTTGATATTTTATCTCCGATACCTGTACATTTTTGGTTTTGGATTTCAGGACTGAGTTCTTTAGACTATAAAGGACTCTGGTTAGATTTCTCACAGGGATGAATTTGTGCCGTGGGACGAAGCTCCAGCTTCTATGCTATCGAGCCTAACTTCTCAATCACTGATATGGTCTGTAAAATATGGGAGAAGGCTTCGAGTTATGCCTTTGCACTATTGATTGCTGCTTGTAAGGCTGAAGCCTAAGGTAAACCTAATCTCCAACTACAAGCTTCTTTCTATACGTTTCAAATTTGCAAATTTCTTCATTTTGGCTTGTGCTTCTTGCAGGTTATCTTGAAGTAAGCGGAGGATTTGATCTCTTGACTTCAAGGTATCTTCCACAACTTGATTTTTGGTAGTCCAAGGAGAATAGGGCAATAATCTAGGGGGAGGGTAACCATTGACTGATTCAAAGGGGGTTAGTTGAGTGGAGGTGTGAATGTTGGTGTTGTAACACCATTCAGCTAAAGGTAGCTACTTTGCCCATTCCCTAGGTTTATCTCTTAAAAAATACCTCAAATACTACTCCAAACCCTTGTTTACTATCTCGGTTTGCTCATCCTTTTATGGATGGTAGGTTGAGGTAAACTTCAACTCTGTTCTTTGCAACTTAAAGAGCTTTTTCGAAAGGTGCTTGTGAAAGTTGGATGTATATTAGTCACATTTAAACTCGACAAGTTGTGTAACTTAAAACCAATAGAAACAAAAATTTGGTAAATTTTGGATGCTGTGTAGGGATGAGAAATTGGTATAAAATAGGGATATTTAGATAGCCTATCCACCACCACCATAATCACAAAATACCTTCCTGAACAAAGCAACCCTTTTATAAAATCAAGAGAGATGTCAGTCCAAACTTTAGTAGGAATGGGAAAAGGATGAAGAAGACCTACTGGTAAAGTTTTGAATTTCGTTCTGGTGACCGTTTCGGTTGAGGTACTAGAACGGAATATTTCAGTATTAGTACGTTTCGGGATAGACGTTATATGAATAAATTATATATATAATAACTATATTCTAAAATAAAACTAATACAAATCTTAAAAGCATAAATACTTGATAAACTTAATAATACTTATCAATTGTCAATAAAATATCATAAGTTCTCAATCCAATTGTTAAAAGAAATAATCATTCATCTTCATCAATAAGACAATAAGGATCAATATTCAAAACGTTACTCAAAATATTTTCTTGATTGTCACCACCATCATCATCAACATCAAAACCAACATTATCAATGTCTTCCAAATTTAGTGAGGCTAATGTCTCCTCAATATTTCCTCAATCTAAGTCTTCTCCATCAATGAGTTTTGATTCTTCACCTACGCATTCCTCCATAAAGTCAATGTTCTCAAAGTTGATTAGATCCAAAGCATCTCTTCTTCCCTTATTTATGTTTCAGCTAAAAGGTTAGATGTAAGTGAAAATGTTACATATTTTTCAATAGGAAAAAAAATTATTTTTGAAAAATTTTACTTCTCACGCAGCTTCAAGTTATAACGAACAAATACTAGATCATTCATATGTTTATAATCTAATCTATTCCTCTTATTCGAATGAATAAACTCAAATGTGCTCCAATTTCTTTCATAGCCAATTGCACTGCAATATTGACTTAGTATGCAGACTACAAACTTTTGAAGAGTTGGAACCTCATTTCCAAAATTAGTCCACCATGCAACTATAGCAAAAGTGCAATTATAAGTTATTACTTAAAATTAAATAAAAGAATTAAAATATAGATTCACACTATTTAACAAAGGATATTGAGGATACTTGGACTAATTTTTTCACGCTGGTGGATTGCTAAGAATTGTCCAAAATCACCGTTTGCATTCTTATACAATTCAAGTTGTTGAATGATCTCGTCTTGCTTATCAGGATCAAGTTTCAACTTTATAATGCAAGTCATAAACCCTCTTGAGTGATTGAGCTGCATTATTGCATATTTTATACATTTAAAATCAATATATTTTTACTTGTTTTATTATTTTATAATTGGTTTTAGATGGAAAAATTGATTAAGAGGCATAAATCCAAGTTGTGATTTAAATTGATTAAAAGCATAGTTTATGCATAATTTTATAATTTGTGATTTAATTTGATAATATTCTCTCTATGCACAATACAATTTTAATATTTTATTTTATTTTCATCTTTTGTCTAATTTTATTTTTGTTTCTTTAATTATTTATTATTTATTTTGATTGTTTAAGTTTGATTTATTTTTTTTATTTATTATTTTTATTTTTTTATTTACAGGTCTTCTAAACGACATGTCGTTTTCCTGCACGGAAAAACGACCTGTCGTTTTCAGCAGGGATGCAAAACTGTCGTCTTCTAAACGACAGGGCGTTTTGTCAATAGATGAAAATGACTTGTCATTTTAATGTGTAATTGAATGCCGTCCTCTGCTAAACTACGTGCCGTTTGTCTACAGACAAAAACGACACGTCGTTTTCGTCATCTTCAACCTCCCGTTTCTAGTAGTCTTCTTGCATGCATTCGCCAGCTTCTCCATGCCACCGTGAACCACCACCTCAAGCCACCATGCTCCTTTACTGCATCACCAAAAACCACCATTTAGGCCGTTCCTCTTCAACCTCCAGCGTAGCCTCACCGTGCTCCATCTCCACCTCTATCCATGCACGGCCTTTGCATCATGGTTCCGCATTCACAGCAGCACCACAATTATCCGCCATTCCCAGCCACCTTGAGCCACTTCTTCAACCTTCGGCAACGCCATCACCGAAAGGCCTCTGTTTGAACTCCTCTGCTCAGCCTCCTCCAGCGGCAGCGCCAGCCATGCACATCGTCACCATCTGCTCCTCCACAGCCAACCTGTAGCCACGACAGCAGTTCTACCAACATCCGTGTGGACTCCTCTACACCACCACGAGCACAGCGGCATCAACACTTCCACCCACACATTCAGCTTCAGACAGAAAGAAGACGCAACAACGGGATGAAGAAAAATCAAAAGAAAAAAAAAAAGAAAAAAGAGAGAGGTTGGGCGGAAGTAAACAGGAAAGAAGGAGAGAAAATGATGAAGAACTCACGGACGAAACTGGGCTGAAAACAAAACAAGAAGAAGAAAAAAAAATAAAAAAATAAAAGCTGGAAGGGAAATGAACTCACGGACGAAGTCTAAAAAGCAGGGGACATGGGGACATGGACAGCACGGGCGTATGCAAATCAGAGCCTTTTGAAGCCTATATAAGAGCTTGTAAATGGACGGAGAAACTTTTCAAGAGTTAGAATAGATTTTAGTGTAAAATAAGAGTTAGAATTTAGAGTCAGAGTTCGGAGAAAAAATAGTGAGTGAGTTTGTAGTCAGTTTTTATTTTCTAATTCAGTTTTTAGTTTTGTGTAATTCATTCATCAGTCAGTTTTAGTTTATGGCTCAGTAAATTTTATTTTTGTAAGTCTTCATTTCCAGTTTTGAGTTTGTTTAGTAAGTAAATTTTCAGTCCTCTTTGATAAATGTTGAGAGTCTATTTTATTTTTGAGAGTTTACTTTAATTGGAAGTTCAGATTTTTGGGTTGGAGAACGCAGTCTCCATTTCCAAACATCAAGTTTATTCCTTACAATTCATATTTTTATTTAATTTCTAATTTATGTCATTTAATTTCTCGCACTTTTAATTTCCTGCAATTTAAATTTATGTCATTTAATTTTCTTGCACTTTTAGTTTCCTGCAATTTAAATTACTGTCATTTAATTTTTCTGCACCTTTAATTTTTGCAATTTACTTTTATGTCGTTTAATTTTATTGTTCCTTTACATTTCAGTGATTTAATTTTCAGCAATTTTAATTTACTGTCTTACATTTTAATTTCTTACTTTTCATCATCCACTCAAAACCAACAAACATGAATCTAGTCCATGACTAGTAAAATTTCATTTCCATTGCACTCCCATATTCATTGTACATTTCATCACTTTTATTTTTATTCTCTCATTGTAACTATTTCCACCATTTTACACGAGTTTGATTTTTAAGCACTTTCCTTGAGGAGACGATCTAGAAATTTATTCCTAATTATTACATGACACGCTCCTACACTTGGGATAGCCTTTGTGCTGCTCATTTTTGAGTGAGTCATTGAGACATCATTTTTATTTTTAAAACAAGGGTTAAAGTAAATTCCTGGGTTGAGAAAACAACCTGCCGCATGTAATGGATTATGAAGCTGCTTATCCCACCTAGCATCGATGATCCTGATGAATGGTATAAATGCAGTAACTTTGTTCTTTGATCTTAATTTTATATTCTCTTTAACACTCTCCATTGCATCATACAAGTATCCCATTGTAGGCTTCTCTTCCTTATCGACAAGTCGTAGTATTCGAACCAAAGGCTCATTGATTTTTATCATAAATTGACAATGAGTCCAAAACTCTCTATCTTCTAGAACAATCCCAACTATCTTCTTTCCTATGTTGCTTTTAGAATAACTTGATACAACCCACTTATTACAAGTAAACATTTTTCTAAGCTCTTTCTTAAATAAAAGCAAGCATTAGATACTTAAAAAATTTGTAGCAATCCTTGTGACTATAGGGTGACATAAATCATGACCTTTGGTGAAGTCTTTTCTCATCATAGCCAAAATCCAAGTATGGTTATAAATGAATTTTGTTATCTTCCTCGCCTTCTTTATAGCTCCATCAATAATAGGAAAATGCCTGGGATCGCAAAATCTAGACAATGAGCTACACAATGGGACCAAAAGAAAAAGCCATACTTTTGCTGTAACATTTTTCATGCAGTCTTATAACTTGCATCATTGTTTGTTATGAACTGAAAAATATTCTCAACCCTAACTTCTTGAACAATTTCATCAAAAATGTTAAATATGTTTTCGAATCTTTTCTAAGACCCGATGAATTAATAGACTTCAGAAACATTGTACCTTTTGGGCAATGAACTAAAAAATAAATTATTGATTGTTGTCTCTGGTTTGTCCAACCATCTTCCATTAGTGAACAATCACTCTCCTGCCAACATGCTTTAATATCTAAAAGATAATTCTAAACCTCAGTCACAGAATTTTTCAACAGATTTCCTCTCAACTCATGTAAAGAAAGACTCTTCAGGTCCGATGTCAGGTATGGCATCTATAGCTAGTTGATAAAACTTAGATTGAGATGCATTGAAAGGTAAATTAGCATCATACCACCAATTTTCTATAGCCATCTTTACTTTGTTAATCATCACTTTTGAACACATAGCACTCTTAATAGAATATTGAGACCCAAGAGTTGTTCTTGGAGCGAAAAATCAATTAAATGCCCTCATTAACTTTCCACCTACTTTCTCCTTCCCCTTCTCTTTTAAACCATGAATGTGTCCCTCATCATCATTATCATCATCAACATCAACATCATCATATGTTAAATCTACAGGGCTTCCAATCTTTGAGCTTATTTTTCTTTTCTTTGTTTTCTTTTTTCATTTCATTTACCAACTCCTTCATTTGCCATTTTATTTCATCAGGAACCTTCTTACATGCTTCTACATCACCTGAAATCCCACCTAGATGATACTTTAGCCTCGTGACTCCGCCACCTTTAATTGTTTTGCTATAATAGACAAATTGAGTACTATTTCTTGCCCCTGGCACTACATGTGCATTGGCCCATGCTGGATCCTCTGATCTAGCAGGAGTAAGTGTTGTGTAGATGTAGCACTAATGAAGTCAAGAACCAACAATAGGAAATTTACCAAAACAGACATTTATAAGTCAAAAGAATGGGAAAATCATTTCTAATACAATCTGGAAAATTCACAAGAATGGGAAAATTATTTCTAATACAAATAGACATTTCGTAAAAATATTGAGATTCGGAAGTGACCTGAATGGTAGGTAAAAATCATTTTCTCGAAGTTCAATCATTTCTAATACAAACAGACATTTTGTAAAAATATTGTATATATCTGTGATTCCTATCTTATGATTTAGTTAAAAGCATATCTATTATATATATGCACATCAATCTCAAATTCTTAATACACAGAGCATAAACGGTGTAGATCTACAACTAATAATCTAATACTTGTGTGATGTTAAAGGGGATCTACACTTACAGGCTACGGCAGAGGGAAGTGAGAAACGACAGACTGGCAGAGGCCAAGATACAAGCTGTGGCGGTGGAATGCGTCATTGCGTAGACAATGGAGCAATAACAGCTGCAATGTTGTAGAGGCCAAGACCCACGATTCACAACGGGATGTTGTCATCGCTACTGGCGAAGACTCATGATTCATGATGAAGTTGCGACTTGCGACTTTATGGAGGTGGAGTCGTCGGAGTGACTCTATGGATGGTGGAGAACTGGAGATCGATAAATTGTGAAGGAGATCGATGTTTGGAGATGAGCATGAGTTCGACTTGTATTCGTAAGGGGAAGGGGGAGAATCAGAAAAGAAATGGGGAAATAAGATAAAGTTTTTAAATTACGGATATGCCACGGATTTAAACAAAAAAAACCATTCTATGTTCAATTTTGGACCGAAATAATGATTTCAACTAGAATGTCCCGAAACGAGTCGAAACCATTGGAATTCAACCCGGTACGAAATATATAGTTATACAGTTCTGGTTACTGTTCCAGAACGGCAAATGCCAGCCATTCTGGCTGGAACAGAACGATTTTCAAAACTTTGCCTACTAGGTGCACATTTCATGACTTTTGTATTTGACATACATCGCATTCCTTGATAAATTTCTTGATGTCACTTCCCATTTCTACTCAATACAATTCAGATTGGACATTATGGATAGTTTTATTATAACCTTCATGACCTCGTTGGGAGTTGCTATGTAGAGTTTGTAAAATCTGTAACTTCAATTAAGGTGTGTTATTTATATAGAACCTGCCCTTATAGTAATGTGACCCTTCATGAGTTTTAATCTTGTTAAGATCCACGTGCCCTTGCTCTATCCTTTGAAGCAGTTTTTGTAGCTCAAAACCCTTCCCTTAGGAATCCTTGAGGGAGTACAACCAAGTAGTTGTTGGGATGGTGAGAGTTGCCAATTCACCAATATTGTTTTCTACCCTTCTAGACAATGCATCAACCACCCTATTTTCTTTCCCTTACTTGTACTCCACTGAAAAATCAAAGCGTAATAGTTTGGTGGTCCATCTTTGCTCAGGTGGGGTTCCAACTTTTTGCTTAAGTATGTATTTTAGACTTTGCTGATTAGGTTGTAGTTTGAACTTTTGTCCCAATAACTAGGATCTCCATTTCTTAACAGCAAGCACCAAAGCCATCAACTCTTTTTCATATGTAGACATTTGTAGGGCTTTCCCATGTATTGCTTGACTCATAAAAGCAATTGGTCTCCCCTATTGCATTAAAACGACCCCAACACCATAACCAGATGCATCGCATTGAATGGTAAAAGGTTGAGTAAATTTTGGTAGTGCTAAAAGAGAAGTTAAAGAGATGTTATGAATTTTTTTTAATATCCCGTCCTAAGAACACTTTAAGAGACTTTAAACTGTTAGGAAAAGGCCATCTAAGCATAGAATAAATTTTTTTAGGGCAACTTTAACTCCATCTTTAGAGATTAAATGACCAAGGTAATTCACTTCATTACAACCAAAATTGCATTTAGATTTTTGGCAAACAATTAGTACTATTTTAGAATGTCTAGAGTTGTTTGTAAGTGAATTTAATGGCCATAAATTTTTTTGCTATAGATAAGAATATCGTCAAAGAAGACCAAAATGAATTTTCTTAGATGAGGCTTGAATATATCATTCAAGGCCTTGAAAAGAAGCCAGTGCATTGGTAAGCCCAAAGGGCATTACCAAGAGCTCATAGTGACCTTTGTGGATTCTAAAAGTAACCTTTTGAATATCTACAGGATGAATCCAGATTTGATGATAGCTGGACCTAAGGTCCAACTTGCTGAATTTGCTAGCACCATAAAGATCATCCACAATTGGAATGGAAAATTTCATTTTAAGGGTTTCCTTGTTGATGGCTCTTTAATCAACACAGAGTCTTCAACTACCATCTTTTTTTTGCATTAAAGGGATAAGTGAGGAGAAAGGATTATGGCTAGGTTTGATTATACCATTAGACAGCATTTCCTTGACCAATTTTTCAATTTCTATTTTCTGAAAATAGGGGTACCTATAGGGACCTATACGCATTGGTTTTGTGTCTTTTTGGAGTAAGTTGTGGTGGTCATGTTCTCTTGGAGGAGGTAATCTTGGTTCTTCAAAAACTATTTGGCATTGGTCAATTAATTGACTCAAGGTTGGGTCGAGTTCAGCAAAAAAAATGAAGGGTTTTGGGGGTTCAATAAACTATATAACTAGCCCCTTTTGGTCATTCTTAATAGCTCTACCAAAAATTTCCCCTTTTGTTAATGATAAACTAGTGGGTGATATGCCTTGAAGTGTTCTGCTAATGCCCAAATAAGAAAACTCCATAAGAAGTCTTGAAAAGTCCCTTAGAATGGGCCCTAAGGACCACAACCATTGGATTCCCAAAACAATATCACTTCCTCCAGTGTAAGCAAATAAAATTTAGTGGAGTAAGAATTATCCTGTATGTGAAGATGAACCTTTGAACACTTCCCTTCGCTGCTTAGGGTTTCTCCATGTGCGACCTTCACTGTCAGCCCCTTGGTTGGTTGGACCTTTAGCTGAGTCTTCCTCGTAATAAATGGATCCATGAAGTTATGGGTGCTACCCATGTCAATGAAGATAACCACTACACACCCTTGCACCTTGCCAATTAACTCATAGTTCTTGGATTGGGATAACCCAAGAGTGCATGGGTTGAAGTTCTTGATTCCACTGCCACAATTTATTTTTCAATCCTTGAGCTACCTTCCCTTTTTTCCTTGGTCCCCTTTGTTGGCTTTGGTTCATCTTCTTCATTAGAGTCATCATATTCCATAATAAACAGCCTTGCCACCTTAAATTTATGTCTCGGCCCTTATTTCTCATCACAATTATAACAAAGACCTTTCTCACACCTTTCTCTTATTTAAGTAGTGGATAATCTTTGAATTGGAAAAATAGTCATTTTCTAAGGAGAGGGAGAACCAATGGCCTACCTTGGTGGTGGAGCACCCACTCTGACCAACTTCTTCAAAGCTATCACATTCTCTTTTTGCATCTTATCCAAACCAAAAGTAACTTTCAAGGTTAGAGGATTTAGCATCTGTACCATAAATCTTATGTCCTCTCTCAACCCCATAAGGAAACAACTGAGCTTGTATTGCTAAGCTAATCCCCGCAACTAATTAGATAAGAATTCAGATTTTGCTTTATAGGCTTCCACCATAGTAGTTTGCTTCAATTTAGCAAAAGCCACCAATCTTCATAAGATGTAGGTCCAAACTATGTCTGCAGCCCTTTAACAAATGCATCAAAGCTTGTAATGCCTCTTGAAGCCTCCAAGTCTTGGAACCAAACTAATGCCATGCCTTCCATACAGAAGGAAGCCAATAGAATTCTATGACATGGATTAGTCTGGTGAAAAGCAAAAGAGTGATTTGCTCTATAGATCCACCCTTTTGGGTCATCACCATTGAACCTAAGGAACCCAAGTGAATGGAACATGTTTGAATTGCCCCATGTTCTTCATATAATGGATTAACCATTTTTTGCCCTAACTCTCATATATTCTCCTCGGGTTGTTTCTCATTGATCTCCTCGCTACAGACCAAGGACTACACGTTGTTTGCTATTGCCTGAAGCAATGGGCTAATTCCTCCACTATGGGTGAAAAAAAAAGTAGTGAATTGGACTGAAGCCAATCCGATCTGAAACCGGTTCCATCTTTTTAAAAATTGGTCGAAACCAGTCTAGTTTGAGATTTGCTTTTTCTAGCACTGGATTGGTTCATATATATTTTTTAATTTTTATATTATATAAATATTTTTATATGATTTTTTATATTATATATAATTTTTATATATAATATATATAATTATATATAAGATAATTTTATATTATATGCTAAATTGATTGCTAATTAATATAAGATTAAATTTTAAAATCCTATTTCTCATTTAATAACATAAAATTAATATAACATAAATATTTAATCTTAAATGAATATTTGTTTGATGATTTGTTATTAATATAATATATATATATATATATATATATATATATATATATATCAGGGATAAATACATTTTATGGCGTAATAAGTTATAATATATATTCTTTTTGGTAAATACATTTATATAAAAAGTGTATGTAACCATCTTATAATATATTATCACTAGCATATATGTAACCACTAGCATATTAATTATTATCACTAACATATATAATCAAATATATAAATAAGTTAGACATTAACATATTATCACTAACAAATATAATCAAATAATATATCACTATATGATACTATATTACTATTATATATATACACATACTAATACTAATACTACTAGTAATCCATTATATATAAATAACAATGTAAATCACTATAGTAGATAACTATTTATATTATTAGTATTTGTATAGTATATATTATTAGTATCACTATATTATTATATACTATAATATATAATAAATATTATTAGTATCACTATAATATATATTACTAAGAGAAATTCTTGTTGTAGTCCCAAATAGAGGTCTGCACGCGCATGCCCAACGTGCCCAAAACGATTTGTTTTATTAAACTGAGGAAGCTGGCTTTTCACGTAGAAGGAAGGAAATCAAACCGATATGGAGAATTGCTATTGAAATGGTGCGTATAGATATTTTGTACGAAGAAATCGTAGCAAACCGCGACACCACTTTTGACCGATGATTTATGAGCAGCCGACCATTCCATTTCCGTCCCCTTCGAGTTGACCATGACGCCACAGAGGGACCCTTCCACCACCGTCGGCCAGTAGGTATGAGGTTTGTGACTTCATTTTGCATTAGCTTGGAAGGTTTGGAAATCTTTCCCTCGTAGACTCACCAAACTTGATCTTGAATTCTTTATAAAATTTTTATTTTAATATATTATTACTCTAAATATGAACTTTGGCGTGTTAATAATCCAGGGAATAGGTGCTCATACTTTAGAAAAAAAAAAAAAACAAGTATGAAGATTCAAATGCTAAATGGAAGGAATTAGACCCCAAGTATCACTTTTCTTGTGAGTTCACAGCAAAAAAAGATTCAATGAATGCAGTTGATTTCATCATAGCAAGCATGAGTAGAACTCATTTTCTAAAAAAAGGAGAAAAGACGTTCTTCATCTACAAAGCAAGTTTGGTATTAGAACTTTGATACCAAAAGTAGAGAAAGGTGGTCAATGGGGGGTGGGCTGGGGGAAAAAATAAACTGTTTATTTTTGGGTCTACGTTACCTCCGATGGTGGTGGAGGAGTTGACCGTAATGCCGATGGTGGAGGAACTAACCACGATACCGGAACTTGAACAGATTGGAGGAAAAGAACCTCACGTGGGCTAGGCTGGGTCTACATTACCGATGTCACTGGAGGAGGAACTGAGGAAGACACTGGTGGTGGAGGAGCTGACCACGACGTCAGATTTCGAACAACATAGAGAGAAACAGTTGAGTTGGGCAGTGGCAAAAGCAAATAAAAAATGGGTTCCTGCGTATATGATTTCTGGGTATTGGGGAGCATGGCATTTTGGTCATTTGACATAGGCTGACATGGAGTACACGGGAAGCCCTTCTACAGACTGTACCTAGCAGTTCTATTACTATATATATCACTATAACAAATATATAAATATACATATATATATATATATATATATATATATATATATATTAGTATCACCATAATCTAATAAAAGAGGAGAGTTAACACTGAGAGCTTGTTTGGATAATGATATGAGATGAGATGGTTTTAAATGAATTGAATAAAATATTATTAGAATATTATTTTTTAATATATTATTATTTTGAGATTTGAAAAAGTTGAATTATTTATAATATTTTATAAAAAATTTTAAATTATAATGATAAAATGAAATAAATTGAGAATATTTTTATATCCAAACGGGATGGGAAGGTCGTGCAGCCCATCAAGCCGACCCAAGTTAATTGGGCATGTTACGTTGTCCCTGTATCTATTACTCTCAACTTGGGTGTTATAAATCACATGGTTCAAAATGTTGCCTAGCCGCAGCCGGTAAGCCCACACCGCGAAATGAAACCTGACAATATTCTCTAGATGGGTCTCTAGGTTTTGGAACTCCATCTTCTGCTGTTGCTGCTTCTTCTGCTGTTTTGGCATCATCGTCTTCTACGAGAGTAGCTCCGAAAGGTAACTTTCTTCTTTGTTTAGATACGGACACGAACCCACTCGGGCCACTTTGGATCTCATCTCTGCTGCGAAACTTCCTTTAGATCCGTCCCTTGATGTCGTTTTGATGCTAGGAAAGCCTTTTCCGATCCAACCCTTAAATCTTGATCTCGTCTTTGATGTTGTTTTCTGATATGATTATTTTTTTCGTAACTGTGTGTTGTTTGGATTATGGGAAAGTGGTAAGAAAATTGGAAAAAAAACTAGCTCCAAGTTGGGTTCCGACTCTAACTTCGACTCTGGCAACTTCGATCGGAGTCGGAATCCGCTTCTATTCGGAGTTGGAGTCAGAGCTCAACTTCGTCTCCGACTTTGATCTGAGTTGGAGGTCAGAGTTGGGCATTCCGACTTCGTCAGAGTCGGAGCCCACCCCTACTTTCCATATAAATGTTAAGAAGCATGCTATATTTCTTTTTAGATTCCATCAAAAATGACAAATATTTATAATTCAGAAGGAAGGTTATTACATTCAACCAAACAATAACATGTTAGCTATTTTTGACTTGGATGGCTAAAGAGGTCATGGTAACCCATGGATACCCGCTCTCAAATTTAGTTTGATGATGCGTGGTGAAGGTTTTTAACATGTAAAGGAATTCCTGGTCATCTTTTGTCATAACGCCGAGTCCTCCACTATAATTATTTCACTGATGTTCCTTTTCCTAAACAGTTTGCTTTGGATATGCAATTTCTTGTGAAAATCGCAAGATATGGAGGATACTTCTCCAAGAACAGCTTGGTTCTTGTAACTTATATGAAATCGGCCTTTCTTTCAGCGGGATTTGATCCTGAAAGGTTGGAGTATTATTTTGCATCGTCACAGTATTTTATTGCATGTAAAAAAAGGAGTTCAGAGTTGGAGATCACATATGTTTAAGGCCATGATTTTTTAGTGAATTATTTTGTACACTCATTGTTTTCTTAGTTCTTTCATGGTTTATTGTTGAAGAAACGTCTCAAAATGAATTTTTAATTTGTTTTAGAAAGAAGTTCATGACTTGTTTTTTTAATGCAATTAAACCCTAACGAAACAGTCGTTTACAAATATACATGCTTAGACATACATGCATGCATGTACACAGATATATACAAACATCATGTTTATATCAACCTTTTCTTTTGCTTTGCATTCAGTAATTTGATCTTTAACTTGTTTGAAGTTACAACTCAGAGGAGTTTTTCCACATTGTGATAAAATCCACTGTATTGGAATTTATTCAACATCTCGGTAAGACAGAAAATAATGAGCTATTGCATAAAAGAGAATGAGACACCTTAAACAATGGAGAATATGCACACAGCTGCATTATATTTGGTAAAAAAACCATCATACATATTACATTCTACCAGACTGTCAGGAAGCCGTTGGGCTTTTATAGAAAAACCAGAATTGTTATTTTAATAAATCAAATCAGAGTCTCTAATAGAAGACGAGTGCTTGTTTTTGCTGTTCAGAGATGACTTGGATGATGGATGGGCTATAAATGCTGCTAATGATGCAATAACAAAACTACTGATGATCGAAAAAAGAAATACGCTTTTAAATTGATGATTCTGTTGGTGTTGTTGAGGAGGAATTGCATGAAAACCAATTTGAGCATGTGAGTGACTCTGAGGATGATGCTAGAGTTACTCAAATTATTCCATGAAGTCATGTGATGACGTAGAAGGTAATACTGCATTGGAAGCCGATCTTAATAAAGAAACAATGATAGCATGAATACAGAGTTAAACCCTCCTGAAGAGTTCTCGGATCATCTTATAGAACTGCTATGAACACAAATGATAGTTCTATGGAAATAGAAGATGTTTACTCCAAAATAGGGGTGTAGAGCCGGATTTGGATCCAGATATCCGACGATAACCGGATCCGGATCCGGATCTAGGTTTTAAAAATGGGCAGTTATCTGCCTGGATAAGCTTGGAAAAATTCTAGGCGATAACCGGATGTAAATCCAGATATATGGATTGTAACTGGATATTCAAAATTATTACCTTTTTTAATTTCTTTTTTTTTTAAAGACTTTAAAACTTTTAAAAATATTTTTGTAGAACTTTATTTTAAAATTCGGATATTATGTTTAATACCCAAATTTAAGAAAATATATATTTTAAACACTTTTTAAAAGGTTTTAAAAATATATATATTTTTAACAATTCAAAAGGCTTTTTTTTTTATAGGTTTTTATGTTTTTTTCTTACAAAATAAATAATAATACATCAACACACACAATGCATGCATACTACATATTACCTTGTTGTTCACATCACAATGCAAAACATCAATTTATAAAAACAAAATAAATAATAATACTGAATAACAAAATATCAAGATGTAACACTAAATACAATATGTCTCCAAAATATAAACTTATAAAAACTGATTGTTTCTTGACTTAGTAATTACTTAGTCGGTGATAAATTAAGAACATGTATATCAGAAACCATAAATTAAGATTAACTCTGGTGGGGAATGCTACTCCAAGTATTAATTTATCACAAAACTTGTGAAAAATATGCCAGAAATTTCCAATAGTCTTGCATGGGACAATCACTCATGCATGCATGTTAATTAATGTTGGTATATATACAACTTCGACGTGTCAGAATAAGTACTTGAGAAGTTTGTGAAAATGTGCCTTCTAAAGACAGTATATTTGCGTAACAAATAGGTTAAATCTAAGACGGCTTCAAAGAAAAAGAAAAAACAGAAAAAGTACTGCATGCATGATTAATGATAAGATTTTAGCAAACCTTTCTCTTAAGTTGTGGTTTTAATTTGGATGTTGAAATGAGATTATCTGGTTTGGATATTAAAATGAGACGAGATAATTTGTTAAAAGTACTGAAATAATTTGTGAATGGTAATAAATAAATTGAGTTAATTTGTTTTATGGAGTTTTGAAAGAGTAGAGATAAAAAAAAAATTGAATAAAAATATTATTAGAATATAATTTTTATATATTATTTTTATTTTAAAATTTTTGAAAAAGTTAAATTGTTTTATGTGTTTTTTTTTAGATAAGACCAGGTTACATAACTGGGTCTGTATCGGATACTGTTTCATCTTGTCTGCTCGAGTCCAATTCAGGCAGATAATCGCCCAGATTCACCCGAATTTTCGAGTAATGGACTGGACCGAATGAAAGCTGGCCCGATTGCACACCCCTACTCCAAAGAAACTGCTAATAATTCAGAATCTGTGGATATCAATAATAAAGAATTTGGTGGGGAAACTGAAGGCACTTAACTTTACAAAACACGAAAATTAACACAACCTGAATTTTCTTGTTTCATTTGGAAGGGCAAGTCGGATGGTTTGATGTCAATGAGGAAGTTAAAGAAACATTTTGGATTATAAAATTATGAAAAATTCTTCTTATCAGCTATTATTTATTACCCTACACCTTACTCTCTATGAAAAACACTCTAATACTCTCTGAAAAAATCCTCACCCCTTATGAAAAAAGTTATATGTGTGGAGTATGTGAGTGAATGGAGACTGATGCATAATAAATTCCTAAAATTATAGCCTTGTGAGATGTTTTGAATTATTACGAGCAGTGGCACAACTAGTTACTGGATTTTCTTACCTCCATTAATATACGAGATTCTTGACATGCAGAATAACAATTGCTTCACTCTTTTAAAAAAAAAAAATTATTATTGCCACATTTTTTTCGTTTATTTTGAATGTTTGTTTCTACCAAAGTTTTTATTACTTGGATACAATTCTTTAGTTTGATAATTCAGTAGTGTTCTCTTGTACCATCAAAATTTTGCAAATGAAATGGTAATCATCAAATAAATTGATAACTTTTCAGGTTCCGAAGTTGTTTTTTATAAAATGGATTTAAAACTTGAAAACTAATATTTTTTTAAAAATGTTATAAATATTTTTATTAATGAGTTATTAAAGATGGAATTACTTTCCCTTAACATTATTGATGATATGGATAAACCAAATAATTGTACTGAAAATAGGAGGATGTTCCATCTTGGATCAAGTTGATAAAAAAAAAAAAAAGTTAGATATATAGTCTATAATGGATGTAGGTAGTATTACAAGATATCCCTCATTTTTGTAGTGAAAATGAGTAGGGCAGTTAAACTAGATAAACTACATAGGATCAAGCTACCGGTATCGATAGTTTCAACTAATCACTCTAATTTAGTTTTTTTTATATATTGTTTTTTTAAAAATATACATATTCACTAATAATTACTTCTCTAATTATTAAATAAAATATAAAGACATATATCCATCAATTTGGAAGGCTAATTTCTCGGTCCTCCAAGCATTTTCCAACCAAATAATTATACTGCAAATAAAAGAAAGAGGAAAATGTGAACGAAATTCTAGAGAAAATCGAGAGACATAGAAAAGAGAAATTGGAAGAGAAAAAGTGAGAAATTGAATGGGGACTCAAGTAAATAGGAAAGTGCTACATGCCATGGGTTCTTTCTTTAAAGAGAAATACATTTTTTTTGGATTTTAGATATTTTTAAGGACCAAGCTTATATGTTTTCATAATAATTAAAGTATTTTTCAAAAATTGGGGCTAAGTTTTAAACTAGCAGAAACTTAAACCTATAGATTTTTTTAAATGGTTAATATAGATTTTTCAAGAGTTAAAAATGATTATTTATATTTTTATGGATTCCTCTAGTCATTTATGGAGGAATTGGAAGAACGATGGGAAAAGTTAAGGTTTTCAGAAGAGGAAAATCATGAAATAAGTCTTGAGACAAACCAACTAGAAGAAATGGTGAAAAAATGAGAAAAAAGTATTGTAGGGAAGCTATTTTCTGATCGAGTTATACGGAAAGAGGTGATATGCTCAACGATCGGGATGATAAGGAAGGTTGGAAAAAATTTTTCATTGCATGAAATTAGTTCAATTTTTTTCGTTATTTCTTTTGAAAGTCAAGTGGATAGAAGCAAAGTACTCAAAGAGAAGTCGTGGTTGTTTGAAAATTGCTTGTTTTTACAGAAAGCATATGATGGGATGACTCCTCCAAACAAAATGAAGTTTGATATTGAGAGCTTTTGGATGCAGTTGCATGATCTGCCACTGGTATGCATGAACAGATAAACAAGGAGACAAATTGCAAGATCAGTTGGTACTATGAAGGAGATAGACGTGAAAGAAGATGGTATTGGCTGGGGCAATTATTGATATAAGGAAGCAAATACCCTAGTGCCGCAACATCTACTTCCACATCCGCCTAATAAACACACAAATTGAGGATAAATTAAGCATTATACATCGAAGGAAAGAGATGTAACTGAGAGTAAGGGGGCACTCCCATGGTTTAAATTTTAAAAGTTGAGAATCAAAACAATTTTTCCTGTGCGTTTGTTTATGAATGCTAGGGTTTTAAGGTTAGAATAATTCTATTGAAGTCATTTATACCATATACCATTCACGTGACATAATTTGATTTGGAAGATAAATCTTAAAATTTGAATCTTACAAGTCAATTTAAGCCATGTAGATTGTGTGTAATGTAAAAGCCTTCAAATAGCACTATCCATGAGTTTTTCGGCACCAATCATCTCTCTTTCTCTTACGCACTCTCTCTGTCCAAATCTCTGTCAGTATCTCCGATTAGGATGTCAGGTGTAATTTAATCAAAGCCCTCGCCAACAATTTACCAAATTCTAATGGAATGGGGAAAATAGTTCGCAAAACTTAACTGTTACGTAATGCTAAATGAAAGACAATAACTAGAGATGGGCTCGCAGGCCCATAAACCATAAACTAATCCATCAACTATCTAATACTAATAGATCCCTTTTATTAACTCTAGGCCCAAGGCCCATACGACCAAATGCCTTTATCCCCTAGCCCATTGACTTTAGACATCAGATACACTTCACTTCCCTTCACAACCTCCAGCGTTGCACTCCACTTTTTGAACCAAACCCTTCTCCCTTCGCCTCCATGAACAGCATGTGACAGGTTCAGAACGTTGCCCGACTGCCGCCGGTAAGCCCACTGCACAAAACAAAACCTGACAATATTTTGTTATGAAGCCCTAGAACAACATTGGGGAAGATCAAGTGCAGCGGAAGTGAAACTGGAAGTGATTGAAGTTGAAGTGGGGAAGTTTAACGAGAACTCAAGATGGCGTCGTCCAGAGGGAAGGAAGTAAACATTGCATTTTGGAATTTAATTGTTATTGTATTCGTGGTCGAGTCTGTGTCATTTAGAGCATTTAATAAATAGTGTCGTTTA
The DNA here is from genome assembly GCA_029856935.1 of Cyclocarya paliurus. Classification (NCBI taxonomy): domain Eukaryota; kingdom Viridiplantae; phylum Streptophyta; class Magnoliopsida; order Fagales; family Juglandaceae; genus Cyclocarya; species Cyclocarya paliurus. The sequence continues at coordinate 3,320,526 of CM056946.1, read as the reverse complement.
ATTATAGTGAAGGCCGTTTTTGGTGTAGGCATCAAACGGTACGTTTTGCCTATCACTGTAGCTTGCATTGTAATGGTTACGTTCGCATACTCTACAGTTTGTTACGAAGTGCATGATGCGTATATGGACCAAACGGGCAAAGGAAAAGGACATCGAGAATATTCTGAAGGTTTTCTTTCTGTAAGGTTGTTTGGGTTACCTCGAATAATCCAGTAGATTTATGAAATTACCGTCATTTTCCTCCTTGGAATTTGCTATATTGCTATATGTGTGTGGGTGTTTGATTATTCTTACAGTTCCACAAAATAGAGCTTAACAAGTGGTATTACAAGCACTGATCCTGCCAGACCTAACCTTCCAAATCACAAACCAAGAACCATCTAGTACCATTACATTTGACCATCCCAGACCATTACAACCCAGAAATCCAACCAAAAATACATAAAACCAGAAATACAACCCACCATTACATTCGACCATCCCAGACCATAAACCCAAAAATATATAAACCCACTCATTCCAAACATCTTGCCTATTCCAGACCACATTCACCTATAGAAAACCAACCAAACCGAAACCATGGCTGATGCAACATGTTCCAAACAGAACAACCCTGAAGGTCTTCAACACCAGATTGACATTTTGGCAAAATGGCTGTGTGAAGTGCGTGGAAACCAGCAGACTGACGACATTTGAATGGACCAGTTGATGGATATGGTGCGCTCACTAGTGGTAAATCAGAACAACCCTAGCCCTAGGGACCTGCAAAACACAAATGATGCTCATCAAAATCAGAATAGAGGGGCTTTCCACGGGGCATCATATTAGATTTTCCTCACTTCATGGGGAAAATCCATCAGATTAGATATTCAAAGCAACACAATACTTTGAATATCACTAAACAAACCAAGCTCAACGCCTATTAATTGCTTCCTATCACATGGAGGGGGAAGCTTTGGTGTGGTACCAGGATGCTCTTGACACAGCCCCGTTTAATAGCTGGGACACAATGGTTCGAGTTTTGCTGGTCTGTTTTGGCCCAACAGCTTACAAACTTCATCAGTAGCTAGTTACAAAGCATAGTTCGAGGCTCTATCCAATAGGGTACGTGGACTCTCTGGCCATCATAAGCTAAGTTGTTTTCTCAGCAGGTTGAAAGATGAAATCAGGTTGCCCCTACACATGTTTAATCCTCTTAATTTAAATGTTGCCTTTGGGTTAGCTTGGATTCAAGAGGAATACATAAGTAGTACTCGGAAACCCATTAAATTGACCAATGAGAAGGGATTGGTGCTAACTGGTCATGGCCCTAATGGCAACACTTTTTGAGGTGAAGGGAGTAATAAGGGGCATAAAACCTTTCATAAAGTAGTATCCTCATTGTCTATGGATGAAAAACGAAAGAATGGCTTATGTTTTCATTGTGAGGAGAAGTGGAATCCGAACCATGCATGTAAATCCCCAAGGATTTACTTAATCCAAACTGTTGCTGAATGTCCAAGTAATGGTGTAGAAACCGAGACCCCAACCATGGAAATAGAAGGGGACGTATCAGCTCAGGATGTGATTGTGGAACCTGAGATTTCTCTAAATGCGATTACAGGCACGCCAAGTGCTAAAACTATGAGAGTGATAGGGCTGATTGGGAAGGTGCAGGTGGTAATTTTGGTCGATTCGGGTAGTACATACAACTTCATTGACCCATCGGTGGTACAGAAGGCCAGATTAGTGATGGACACCTCTCAAAAGGTGATGGTAAAGGTAGCTAATGGGCAAGTTATCACAAGTGAAGGTCATTGCAAGGAGATTACCACACGGATCCAAGGTACTAATTTCAGTCCCTCTTTTTATGTATTATCATTGGGAGGTTGTGACGTGGTATTAGGCATTGAATGGCTAGAAGTATTGGGACCTATCATGTGAGATTTTTCAAATCTCACTATGAAATGTATGTATAATGGGAGGGGTACTCAGTTGGATGGAAAAGGGTTAGAACAATTCACACTTGAGGGCAGTAATAAGGCCATGCTGAATTCAAATAAGAGGGGGAAAGGGTTGTTTTTGCATTTAATGGAGGAGGAAAAGGGCATAAAACACTGCCATTGGGGAAGGATATCCACAAAATTCTGACCACCTTTCAGGAAGTCTTTGAGGTCCCTAAGGGGCTACCCCCTTTAAGGGAACATGACCACAAAATTACCCTAAAGGAGGAAACTCAGCCTGTGACAGTTAGACCCTACCGTTACCCACATTATCAAAAGGTTGAGATTGAGAAAATCGTTGCTAAATTGTTGGAAACATGGGTAATGAGACCCAGTAACTGTCCTTTTTCTTCACTTGTACTATTGGTTCGAAAGGCGGATGAGAGTTGGCGCATGTGCGTCGACTATAGGGCCTTTAACCAAGAGATGGTTAAGGACAAATTTCCAATTCCGATAATTGAAGAGTTATTGGATGAGTTGTTTGGGTCTGTAGTTTTTTCTAAATTGGACTTAAAGTTTGGTTATCACCAAATAATAGTAGTTCTGGAGGATGTGTCTAAAACGACATTTAGGACTCATGAAGGGCATTATGAGTTCTTGGTTATGCCGTTTGGTTTGACGAATGCTCCATCAACCTTCCAAGGATTGATGAATCATATTTTTTGCCTCTATTTGAGGAAATTTGTACTAGTATTTTTTGATGATATACTAGTATACAACAAATGATGGAGTGAACATTTAGGGCATTTGGAGAAGGTGCTGGAAATTTTGAAGAAAAATCAATTGTTTACCAAGCTATCCAAATGTAACTTTGGGGTGCCGGAATTCGATTATTTGGGGCATGTTATAAATGCCAATGGAGTGATGGCCGATCCTAACAAGGTGAAGGCAATGTTGGAATGGCCTGTTCCAACAAATGTGAAGTCTCTAAGGGAATTTTTGGGCCTCACTGGGTATTACTAGAAATTTATCAAGAATTACAGTACAATTGCTTGACTACTTACAGATTTACTTAAAAAAAATACTTTTTTGTGGTCAGATGGAGCCTTAAGGGTTTTTAATGAACTGAAGTCAACAGTTACAAGTCCACTAGCCCTTAAGTTGTCAGATTTTTCAAAAACCTTCACTATTGAGTGTGACGCTAGTGGGGAAGGAATTGGGGCAGTGCTAATGCAGTCGGGACAGCCTTTTGCATATTTGAGTAAAGCAATCAAGGGTAAAGCCATTTTATTATCGACCTATGAGAAGGAACTCCTAGCTTTAGTCATGGTGGTGAGGAAGTGGCAGCCTTATATTTTAGGCTAGTCGTTTATTGTGAAAACAGACCAGCAAGCCTTAAAACACTTGCTGGAACAAAGGGTTGGAACGGTGGCTCAACAAAAGTTGGTGAGCAAGTTGATGGGCTATGACTTTGTGATAATGTACAAAAAGGGAAAGGAAAACTTAATGGTCGATGCTTTGTCAAGGAGAGAAGAGTTAAATGAGGAAGAGGAATGATCCTTAGCAATTATCTCTTTCCCTAACAGTGATTGGGTTGTGGAGTTGAAGGAGAGTTATGAACACTCCCTCGAGGGGCAGGAAATGTTTAAAAAATTGTAAGAGGACAGTTCAGCCTTAAAAGACTATCAAATACAACAAGGGTTATTATTAAAGAAGAAGAGAATTGTAATTGTACCCAACTCTTTCTTTAAGAGTAAGGTACTACACTATATCCATGATCACCTGTATGGTGGACACTCGAGTTATTTGAAAACACACCAACGAGTTACAAGGGACTTCTACTAGAAGGGCATGAAAAAAGATGTCAAGAGGTTGGTACGGGAGTGTGACATATGTCAAAAGGTGAAGTATGAGATAACCCCACCTGCAGGGCTGCTACAGCCCCTGCCCGTGCCCCAACAGGCCTAGACAGATATCTCTATGGACTTCATAGAGGGTCTGCCCATGTCCCAAGGCCAAAATGTGATTTTTGTGGTCATTGATCAGTTTACAAAATATGGTCACTTCATTTCTCTTTCACACCCGTATACCGCTTCTGTAGTGGCGACTAAATTCATGAACCACATCTTTAAATTGCATGGGTTGCCTCGGGCTATAGTGACTGATAGGGACCTGGTCTTTGTAAGTGCCTTTTGGAAGGCTTTTTTCTTGTTGCAGGGAATTGACCTACACCACAGCTCGACTTATCACCCGTAAACTGATGGTCAGACTGAAGCCCTCAACAAATGTGTGGAGGGGTATCTAAGGTCTTATGTAGGAGCTAAGCCATAGAGTTGGGTCCACTGGTTACCATTCGCTGAATGGTTATACATCCTATCACACAGCTAAAAAACTCACTCCATTTGAAGCACTATATGGCTACCCACCCCATCAACTTCTGACCTATATTCCCGGAACTTTAGCCAACAACTTAGTTGACCAGACACTGAGGACCAGAGAGCAGATACTGAAGTTACTAAAGGAAAACTTAATAACATCACATGCTAGAATGAAATTCCATGCAGATAAAAACAAATCAAAGAGAGAATTTGATGTTGGGGATTGGGTGTACCTGCGGTTACTACCCTACTGCCAAACTCTGTTGCTATCCGTCACAATCTCAAGCTCGCCCCTCTATATTATGGCCCCTTTCAGGTAGAATAGAGGATCGGCCAAGTAGCCTATCAACTGAAGCTTCCAGCATCTTCAAAGATTCACCCCATGTTCCACGTGTCTTGCCTCAAATGAAAAATTGGAAGACAAATCCAACCCCTTGCCACCCTTCCTCCCATCAACCTTCAAGGTGAGTTGCAACCAGAGCCCAAAGCCGTGGTGGAGCGATGCATGAAACAACATGGGAACAGAGTAGTAACATAAGTTTTGATCAAATGGATCGGTGCTAGTGAAGAAGACAATACCTGAGAAATTTTGTGCAAGCTCTAGCAAAAGTATCCCCACCTTATGGGCAAGGTGTTATAAGGGGGAGGGAGTTGTTATGAAGCCCTAGAATAACATTGGGGAAGATCAAGTGCAGCGGAAGTGAAACTGGAAGTGATCGAAGTTGAAGTGGGGAAGTTCAAGGAGAACTCATGACAGCGTCATTTAGAGGGAAGGAAGTAAACATTGCGTTTTGGAATTTAATTGTTATTATAGTCGTGGTCGAGTCTATGTCGTTTAGAGCATTAAATAAATAGTATTGTTTAATTGTAGTGAAGGCCGTTTATGGTGTCGGCATCAAACGGTATGTTTTGCCTATCACTGTAGCTTGCATTGTAATGGTTACATTAGCATATTCCACCGTCTGTTACGAAATGCATGGATGCGTATATGGACCAAACGAGCAAAGGAAAAGGACATCAAGAATATTCTGAAGGTTTTCTTTCTGTAAGGTGGTTTGGGTTACCTCGAATAACCCAGTAGATTTATGAACTTACCGTCATCTTCTTCCTTGGAATTTGTTGTATTGCTGTATGTGTGTGGGTGTTTGATTATTCTTACAGTTCCTCAAAATAGAGCTTAACATATTCTCCAGATGGGTCTAGTTTTTGGAACTCCACCTTCTGCTGCTGCCGCTGCTGCTTCTTCTTCTGCTGTTTTGGCATCATCATCTTCTACGAAAGTAGCTCCAAAAGGTAAACTTTCTTCTTTGTTCAGATACGCACACGAACCCACTACTTCAAAAACTGACTCTTCACAAAAAGAGCCATGCCCACATAAACCCATTTCAAGCCCCAAAATTGTACAAAGAAACCCACTTTCCGATGCTCATGTCCAAATCCTAGTTGAAAGATTCTTGAAAACCATCTCTAAGTCTAGCAACATCACTCTTAATGAAGTGTCGCACCTCTTCGATCACATGCTTTGGTTGCAACCAGCTCCACCGATTCCATCGTTAATCATTTGCTTGGTGCAGTTGCTAGGAATAAGCATTATTCTAGTGTGATTTCACTTTTCAAAAGAATGAAATCATCTGGGCTGCCTTCTAAATTTTTCACTCTCAACATTTTGCTTAATTGCTTTTGTAATGTAAATCGGGTTTGCGACGGTTTTGTTGTTATGGGGAATATTCTGAGGAGGGGATAGAGTCCCAACACTGTGACTTATACATTTTTGATTAAGGGATTGTGTAAAGGGGGTAGGATTGGTGAGGCAGTCGGGTTATTTATGAAAATGGTGAAGTAGGGTTGTCGGCCTAGTGTGATTACCTGTGGGACTTTGATTAATGGGTTGTGTCAAATAGGCAATACAAGTGTTGCACTTGGATTACATGAAGAAATGGTCAATGGTCAATTTGGTGCTGAGTGTAAGCCTAATGTGGTTTCCTATGGGAAGATTATTGATGGGCTTTGTAAGGATGGGACTGTAGACAAGGCAAAAGAACTTTTTTGCGGAATGAAGGGAAAGAGAATTTTTTCGGATGTGTTTGTTTATAGCTCTCTAATACATGGTTTATGTTGCGAGGGTAAATGGGAAGAGGCTAAAAGTTTGTTTAACGACATGGTGGATCAAGGCATCCAACCTAATGTTGTGACGTTTAATATTTTGATTGATGCGCTTTGCAATGTGGGAAGATGAAAGAAGCAAATGGGTTGTTTGAATTGATGATTCAAAGATGTGAGGATCCTGACATATTTACTTACAACACACATTGATGCATGGGTTCTGCATGGTGGGCAGGCTTGGTGATGCAAGGAAGTTATTTTGTTCAATGGCTGGAAAAGGACATAAACCTAATGCTGTAAACTACAATGTACTGAACAATGGATATTGCAAGAATCAGAAGATGGAGGCAGCTATGAATTGTTATAGGGAAATGATTCACAATAAAGTTACGGCAACATAAACCTAATGTTGTAAGCTACAATGGACTCATCCACATATATTGCAAGAATTAGGAGATTGACGCAGCTATGAATTGCTATAGTGAAATGATTCACTAGAAAGTTACGCCACAACTTGCAACGTTTCGCATATTAATTACTGGTCTATTTACGGCAGGTATGGTTAAGGATGCATGGAAGCTATCAGGTGAGATGCAAGTTCATGATCTGGGACCAGATTCATTTGCTTATAAAATAATCTTGGATTGGCTTTGCAAGAATGATCCTTTTCCAAAGGCAATGGAATTATTTAATAGTTTAGAAGATTGCAAAGTTGAACCAAGCATTACAACTTTCAGCAACCTCATTAATTGGTTGTGCAAAGTAGGGAAGATTGAAGTTGCCTGGCATATATTTCGTAGATTATCTGATAAAGGCTTGGTGCCAACTCTTGCTACATATTCTATCATGATTCATGGGTTCTGTACGGTAAAGGATTTGGAAAAGGCAAATGATTTGTTTTTAGAAATGGAAGAAAAGGGTTGTGCTCCAAATGTAGTTGTATATAATGCACTTCTGCGCGGTTTCTGCGAGAATAGTGAGTTGCAAAAGGTGCTTGAACTTCTTCACAAAATGGTGGGGATAGAATTGTCACCCGATGACTCTATAGTCTCCATTGTAGTAGACTTACTTTCTAAGGATGAAAAGTATCGTGAATGTTTGGATCTGGTACCAAAATTTCCTACCCAAGAGCCTGGAGGTTGTAATGATGGATTTTCACGATATTTTTTACTTACCAATTCTATCTTCAAGGTACCTAGGGGGGGGGGGGCAACTCTTAGACTAACCAAAAGTTACAAAATGTGAAGGCTTGTCACTGCACTGTCCAAAATTCCAATTCTAACTCTTCTCAAGTAAAGGGGCTTTAAGGGTTTGGTCTAGTGAAGCTGCACTTGATAATTGATTGGGATGTTTGCAGGACCACGGAAATAAGAAGCTTGCACTAAAAATGATTGTATTGAGCAGTTTGTTTGGGCTGGTGAATTTAGTATCTTCATGCACTTCTGGTGGTAAATTGCAGCTGATAGATCCACCTCTAAATGTCTCACTTCACAAAATTCATTTTAGCATTACTCTTGGTTGATTGATGGATGGACAAGATTTGTAGTGACACCACCGACCATTGGATCTCTTGTAGCTTTATGCCCCAGGGGATATCTGAGGTGTGAATTCTCTGATAATTGTATAATTGTATTCGACTATGAAGTTCTTTATATTGTCTCCATTGGAAATTCCAAGCTTCTTGTGACATATACATCTAGAGCCGTATACAAGAATTGTATATTTAATGCACGAGAGTCTTTGCTAGAGTACGTTTCTTATCCTTTTATCTTGATGTTAGTGGTTATCTGTTTGTCTTTTGGTGATGAGTATTATTTGTCTCCTGGCAACGTTGATGGGTTTTTCGACTGTCCCTTTGATGCAACATTCACACATAGACAATTTCCCCTATACAGAAAAGGGGAGTGTCAAATAGTCTGAGCACTTGGCCAAACTTTTATAGTCCATGATAGAAAAATCTCTAAAAGAAAAAAGTATTGTCCATGTTATGCTCATACTCCATGGTGGGTACAATATCTAAAATTACCCATATTTTCCATTGTTTGCCTTTTCCATATTATATGTGCTCAAATTTTCGCTCCCTCCAATTGAGCAAGACGAACGCATGTTAATGTAATCAAGTGCACAAGTGTTGATGAACAAGTGGTGAAACTTAACACCGAGGGTTGAGTTGAAACTCTATGGTGATGTCCTGTAGGGCGTGGTCACAATATTTTGATGTCCTGAATGGTGAAGGTATGGTGTTAAGTCCTGAATTGAGGGAACGATAGTGAAAGCGTTATATGAACATTAAGTCCCACATAGGTTGTATACTTGGTGAAAATGAGTTTTATAGGTGATTTAAAGTAACTCCAATCGTCACTTTGACTAATTGTGCAGGATAAAATGTAAATATGAACAAGAATTTTAGTACTGTCATGTGACATTAAGGTACTAGGGGTTTGTGATGCCCTGGATTGTGAAGGTATTGTGTTAAGTCCCTATATTGGGTGGGGCTGAATTGTAGAAGCATTATATGAATGCCAAGTCCCTAATAGGTTGTATATTCGGTAAAATTGGGTTTTATATGTGATTTCAAGGAATTCAAGTTGTAATTTTGACTAGTACTTTTGTAGTATAGTTGAATGGCCTGTGATCTCTCGAGAGCAAGGATGAAAGAAGCAAAACATTTTGAAAAATACCTAGGCCTTCCTTCCTATTTGGGAAGGAATAAGCTTGCTTCTTTTAGGCCAATCCTGGATTCTATTAGAAACCGAGTGCAGAATTGGAAGGTGAAATTCATATCAAATGCAGGAAAAGAGGTGCTCTTGAAGTCAATAGTGCAAGCACTCCCAACTTATTGTATGAGCATCTTCAAGCTCCCTAAGACCATAATCCATTCTATAAACAAGCTAATGCAGAAATTATGGTGGGGCAGCAGAGGGGATAGGACTAAAACTCAATGGCTGCCTTGGAAACTGCTTGGAAAGATCAAAACTGAAGGTGGGCTTGGCTATAGGGATTTTGAACATTTTAACTTAGCTCTCCTAGCTAAACAAGGATGGAAAGTGATCCAACAAACAGATTCTATTGTAGCAAAAGTTTTAAAAGCCAAGTATTTCCATAGAACTGACTTCCTGCACACTAAAATTGGTAGTAATGTTTCATATCTTTGGAAGAGTCTACTAGAGGCCAGACCTGTCTTGGAAGAGGGATTGTTATGGCTTATTGGGAATGGCAAGGATGTCAACATATGGAAGGATAAATGGATTCCCCGACCTACCACACACAAGGTGCAGACTCCTCTGGATGAGAGACTGGCTGACTAGCGTATATGCAACTTGATTGATGAGCAGACCAAAGCATGGGATACAAATGTCCTGAGGAGCATTTTTTTCGAAGAAGACATTAGTATCATAAATAGGATCCCTATTAGCTGGAGTAATTCATCAGATAAGCTCGTGTGGAAATGCACTAAAGATGGATTGTTCACTGTAAAGAGTGCTTATCACCTCCTAGGAGAAATGAAACAATCCTCTTTGGGACAAACATCATCTTAGGTTACCCAAAAGGAGATCTGGTCCTCAATATGGAAACTAAAGGTTCCAAGGGCTGCTATTATGTTTCTCTGGAGAGCTTGTCATGACTCACTGCCAACAAACCTCAACCTCAGTAAGAGGAAAATAAAAGACTCTCCCCTTTGCCCGGTGTGCAATCTAGAAAATGAAGATGCAGTACATGCTTTTATGGTCATGTGTGTCAGCACAAGATGTGTGGAGAATTTCCTCTATGAGCCTACAGAAGGTGCATGCAAGATTTGAGACACTCACGGAGGTAGTGAGGCACCTTCTCTCTATATTAAACAAGGAGGACTTAGAACTCTTTGCCATTACAATTTAGCTAGTGTGGAAGAGAAGGAACAAGTTCGTCTTTCAAGAGTTTTTTGAGGACCCTTCAAAATTGGTACAAAACAGTCATCAGATGCTCCGAGACTACAAGATAGCTACTGAATGTCACTCTACCAGACTGGATACCGCTGCCTCTCAAGTAGTTAGCTGGACTCCTCCACCAATCAATAGTTTCAAGGCCAACTGGGATGCTGCTGTCGATAAAGTTAGGTGCAGAGTGGGAATAGGGGTGGTAGTGAGGAATTGGGAAGGTAAAGTGTTGGCAACACTGAGATCTCAAAGAACTTTATTTCCTAATGCCAATTTGGCAGAGGCAATGGCAGCATTCAAAGCTGTTATTTTTTGCAAACACTTAATCTGGTCAGTGTAATTCTTGAAGGGGATGCTCTTAATGTAGTTCAAGACCTTAACAGAGAGACAAGAGATTGGAGCACTGCAGGCTTGATCATCCAAGACACCAAAGTTGAACTTCAAAATGTAACCAACTGGTCAGTAAAACATGTATCTAGAGTGTCTAATTGTATGGCTCATTATTTAGCAAAGGATGCATTAAAACTCTTTGAGGAGAGCATCTTGCTGGAGGGAGTCCCTCCTTGTATCCAACATTTGCTATGCTAAAGAGGAACAAGCTGTTTTTACTAAAAAAAAAAGTTGAAAAACCTGTGCATTTGTACTAATATGCGTGTAGTAAACACATTGAATGGATTGCACTCGTACTAGTATGCATGTAGAAAGTGCGAGGTGGCAAGACTTTTTTAACTTTTGCATGCGCAAAGTTAAAGGAATATGCTATCATCGTCCTGGATGGATGTAGATGTAAAATATTGCAATCAAGTGATTTGAGTCACTGTTGTTGGTTTGGTTCTCGGAGTGATTACCTCAGTTAAAAACACACTCTGGAGCTGTAGTAAAGAAGAATCAACTATGTCTTGAGCGCAATTTGTATGTAAGAGTACTTAAATTCACATTAGAAGTAGTCGGTACTTGAGTGTCTGATATTGAAATAGTCATAAAAATTAGAGTATAAAAAAGAAAAAAAGAATTAAGATCCTAATATTTTTCATGCACGAAGTTAAATAGGATGTCACAGTAGGCGTGTCAATATTTTTCATCCTAGTGCCTAGCTAACAAAAGGTGTAACGTGGATACTTGGACATTACAGAAACAAATATTCACATAGATACAAGTAATCTTGAAGTCAACATTCTTTTGGAAGGACTTCGGCAACGGAAAGAGGAAAGAGAGTCAAGACAAAACCTATAAAGGCAATTTAAGCTTATCCTATCATACCCAACTACCTACAGCTGCAGCTACAGCTGCATCTTTTGTAGCACTCCCCTTTCCACCGAAATGTGGATTGAAAGCATTGGATAGACTTTTTCTTAACTTTTAGGATTTAAAGTTGTTCCAATATGATTAATCAAGAAAACAACTAGTTACTGGATTTTCTTACCTCCATTAATACACGAGATTCCTGATATGCAAAATAACAATTGCTTTACTCCTTTTTTTTAAAAAAAATTATTTGTAAGAAAATACAGTGAAAAAATACCTCAAGCTCAGCTTACAAAATTGCTCCACAAGTTTTTCCAGATTGACAATTCACAAGTGTTTCCTCTTAATGGCGAAGTGTACTACGTAGTATAAAACTAGAGTATCACTTAACAAACCCACAATCTAAATACTTTATCAAGAGAGAACAAAAAGAGAGAGAGTTTTTGTATATTTCAAAATGGTGCCAAAACCAATTTGAGGGGGACTATTTATAGTCCACCTATACACGGCTGGCCTTGAAGGCCAGCCATTACACAGCAAATAAATTGTAGCCATTGCAAGCTGCAACGACATGCAACGTATGGCATTAAGCATGCGTTACAAGTCAAGTAACGTATGGCTTAATGCCATACGTTTCTGTACATACAAGGGAGGGGGTCAGCCCACGTGGGTGCCCCTCCTGCCTCCAGTTTACATCTCCCACTCGCACACAGTGGGCATGACCCCAGGTCTGCATCTCTCTAATGTTCTCAATCTTGTTCATACAAGTAAATAGGTCGTGTGACCACCAAGCACATCTATAGAAAGGTGGGAGTACATATACTAAATCTCTCCCAGAGAAGACCAGCATAGTAACATCCCTAGAGTGCTTGGTCATGTCCTAGACTTATTCGATCGCATCAAGATCAAGTATTTTCGAACCCTTTTGAGTTAAAAAACTTAGAACAATGCTTGACTACCTTCAAATCATTTCAATATGTTCACAACCTTAGCCGCTACCAAGATGTAGCGTCATAGTTTGACGTCAGCAAACACTATCGAAGATATGATATCGTAGAGTCTTCCCTTTGCACTCATATCACTCAATTTTGGTTGAATCGCTTTCCCATCGATGCCTCTTTAGACCGTATCAATCATGGCCATAGACAGCATGCCAAAGTAGCAGACATCACAACCTCCATCTCGTGACACAGTCAAAAGTAAAGGACACTTAATAAAATGAGACTCACACAGTGAGAAAGAGGGGAACCTTTTACTCACTTACTCATTAGGTCGAATAAACACATGTAGTATGAAATACATGCTACGGTGGATTTCTCTTTCTCGAAGAGCATATGTCTATATCAACACCATACAGATCTTGGTTTAGTCGCTCCTTAAGCGTCTAACCCGAGTTCCTCTATTTGCACGCCTCCGAGGCATCAAAGAGAATCTTGCATCTGGCTAACTATAGGCTACATGGATGGTGGGGTAACCTATGCATAGTCCTTTCAATGGATCTCATCTTAGCTCCCACTAAGGTGACATATCTTTGTATCAACCAACTTATCCCTTTGGACAAGTACCTAGGGACACAATGTCTCATCTCCACTCGCTACTCAAGCGCTAGAGGCGATCGCTCGTGTGAGTGAGCCGATCTAAGCCTGTTGACATATCTTGTGTGTGTGTTTTAGAAAAAAAAACAATACGATAAAGACAAGAACTGAATCATATTATATTAATATCCCAAAGGAAATATTACATCTCAATGTCATTTGTAATACAAATTACATTTACAATCTACGCAGTCCTAGATTCCTAACATGAGCCTCAAAGACATCTCTTGCTATAGGCTTCGTTAAGGGATCAGTAACCATGCGACTCGTAGAAAGATATTTCAAAACCACTTCCTTTTGTGCTACCATGTCTCTGATGTAGTGATATCTGATATCTATTTGTTTGGTTCTTCAATGATATTTTGAGTCCTTAGCATATGCGAGAGCTACCATGCTATCGCAGAATATTGTCACCGGATCTGAAGTATCCGTGCCAATGTCTAAATGCTTGAGGAACCTCCGTAACCAAACAGCTTCTTGAACTGCTGCTGAACAAGCTATGTATTCCGCCTCCATGGTGGATAAGGCTATACAAGGTTGTTTCTTACTACTCCATATAATGGCGCCATTGTTGAGCAGAAAGACATACCCAGTGGTTGATTTGCGCTCATCTAGGTCACTGCCCCAGTCAGCATCACTGTAACCTCTTAGCTGCAAATCTGAACCCTGATAGCACAACACATAGTCTGCAGTTCCCTTGAGATATCGCATAATCCTTTTGACTGCTTTCCAGTGAGCCAGTCTGGGGTTAGATTGGAATCTACTCACTAAACCAACTGCATAGCATATGTCAGGCCGAGTACACATCATTGCGTACATCAGATTACCCACAGCATTAGCATAAGGGACACGGGCCATCTTTTTCTTTTCTCTTTGAGTCTTAGGACACAACTCTTTAGACAAGTTCTTGCTTCTTGAAACAGGGGTATCAATGGGTTTACATCCACTCATTAGGAAGCGCTCAAGAACTTTCTGTATGTAAGTCTGTTGAGACAAACACAAAAGTCTCTTTTAGCGGTCTCTATAGATCTTCACTCCCAGAATGTATTCTGCCTCACCCATATCCTTCATCTCAAAATTGAAGGATAACCACTCTTTTGTGGCGACTATCAACCCTTTATCATTTCCAGTTAGTAGTATGTCGTCAACATACAATGACAACATAATGAAACTCTTCTTGGACCTTTTGACATAGACACAATGGTCCTCTATGATCATCGTAAACCCATTCAAGAGAATGGCTCGATGGAATCTGAGGTACCATTGTCTAGATGATTGTTTTAGGCCATATATAGATCATTTGAGCTTGCACACTTTGCGCTCTTGACCTTTGACCACAAAATCCGTTGGTTAATCCATATAGATCTCCTCATCTAGTTCTCCATTGAGAAATTTTGTCTTAACATCCATCTGGTAGAGTTCCAAAGCCATGTCTGCTACTATAGCTAGCATCAGACGAATTGAGGCAAACCTCACCACTGGTGAAAATGTTTCCTCATAGTCTATACCCTCCTGTTGAGTATATCCTTTCGCCACTAAGCGAGCTTTGTACTTATTTATTGATCCATCCGACTTGCGTTTGACCTTAAGAACCCATTTGTTCCCAATAGTCTTACGCCCTGTCGATAGATCAACCAGATCCCAGACCTGGTTAGTCTTCATAGACTCAATCTCATCATTGAGAGCTTTCATCTACTCATTTTTAGTAGAAAATGAGAAAGCCTCATAAATTGTCCTAGGCTCATCATCATCATGCAGAGCTACCATAAAAGCTTCCCCTTCAATCTCAAAATGACGACAGGGAATACTTTCACGTGTGCTTCTATGCGGTTGAGGTTGTTGTGATTGAGTGACAAGTGGTGTGCTCCCACTTGGATTTAAATCATTTTTATAATTTGTAGGAGCTTGAAGAATTTCTTCCTCATTCTCAACTAAATTCCTTGGAGCACTTTCCTCTTGTTCCACAATCTTATGAAGTTCTAAACTCCTATCAACCTCACCTCTACTTGGAAATTCATCTTCAATAAAATCCACATCTCGTGACTCAATCTCAGTCACACTTCCATCAGATTGTTCACCTATTAACACATACCCTTGAGAGTGTTCTGAGTACCTTATAAAGATACACTTCTTCTTTCTAGAGCCTAATTTTCCATACTTATGAGAAAGATCGTGAACAAAACCCGTTGAATCTCATGGCCGCAAGTTATTCAAATTGGGTTTCTCGCCAGTCCATAGTTCATATGGGGTGGAAGTTACTGATTTGGAGGGCACTCGGTTAAGAATGTAGGCAGCAGTCAAAATTGCATCCCCCCAAAAAGAAATTGGTAGGTTTGCTTGCGCCATTATTGACCTAACCATCTCACGCAGTGTTCGATTTCTCCTTTCCGCCACGCCATTTTGCTGCGGCGTACTCGGCATCGTCAACTATCTTTTGATTCCTTTTTCATCACGGAGCCTTTTAAATTGCTCAGAGAGATATTCTCGTCCTCGGTCAGTTCTTAGAGTTTTTAAACTCTTGTCTAACTGATTCTCAACCATCCTTAGATATCGCCTAAAGCACTCCAATGCTTTAGACTTATGGGAGATTAAGTAGACATGACCGTAACGTGAAAAATCATCTATAAATGTGATGAAGTAGACACCTCCGTGTCTTGCCCTCACACTTATTAGACCACAGATGTCTAAGTGGACTAATTGCAGTGGAAAAGATGCCCTAGTGGCTTTTTCAAACAGTTTTCTATTAGCTTTTCCCATTAGACAATGTTCACATGTGGGCAATATGACCTTAGCGAGATTGCTTATTAAGCCCTCTCTAGCTAACCGAGTCATTCTATCTTGCCCTATATGGCCAAGTCTAGCATACCATTTATATGAATCCAAATTATCAGATGCAGAAAGAAAAGCAATGGACTAATTCATATTTGAATAATTCAAATTCAATATCATAAAACTTTCTTTAAGAAAAGCATTACCATAAAACACATGGCCCAAATGAAAAGAAACATAATTGTTTTCAAATACAATCTGAAAACCAAGTTTTAATAGAGTAACTACTGAAAGTAAATTTCGTCAGATCTCAAGAGCGTATAGCACATTGTGGAGGAAAAGAGTGCGGCCACCCTGCAAGTCCAGCTTGTAGGTACCAAGTCCCAGTACCTCCACGCTAGCTCCATTCCCCACCTTGATATCACGGCTCCCAGCTGGAATCCGGCGATACTCCATAAATCCGACTCTGTCTCGCGCTATGTATTCGGTCACTCCTGAATCAACAATCCACATAGGATAGGAGTAAGCAACCATCACATGGCTACTTACAAAAACAATGCGAGAAAAGTCAGAGTGTACCTTCTTCGGCTCAGTGCAGTCACGAGTGAAGTGGCCATTCTTTCCACAGTTGAAGCACTCTACTTTCGACTTGTTCTTCCTGCGCTTGCCCTTCTTGCTGATCTGGGAAGTTCCTGACACCTTCTTGATTTGTCCAACAGCTACTCCATTCTTGGGCTTCTTGCGCTTAGGCCTTGATGCCTTGCGCGAACCAGAATTAGCCATATAGGCCGTATGATTGGGCTTAGCAGCCTCTAGGCGCTCAGCCTCCAATTCTAAATGACACGAGACATCATCAAAGTCTTTGATATTCTTGTTATGCGTCAGGTTCTGGCTCATATTCTCCCAAGAATTCGGTAGTGATCTTATCACTGCCTGCACTTGCTGTTCATCTGTCAGGTTGTTTCTTGCCGACTTAAGTTCACGGATCATGGTCGACATAGCTCTAAGATGCTGCTTCATCGTGTGGTCAGAGCGCATCTTATAGGAGTCAAACCTCATGGTTAATCCATGCAACCTAGTGGTTGAAGTTCCACCAAACTTCAATTTCAAAGCATCCCACATGCTTTGGGCAGTGTCATATATCTCGAACTCACACATTAGATCATTGTGCATGCTGCTTAACATTGTTATGCGCTTGCACCGACTTTTCTTAGCCCATTCAGTATAGGCTAGTTGATCTATCTTGTGTTGTTCCGAGGTCTCTTCCCTGGGCGGAGTAAGAGAGTGAGATAAGGCCTCCAAGACCTCTTGCTCATCTTAGAACATATTGGATCTTGCGATGCCAAATGTCGTAGTTCTCCCCATCCAATTTCTCTCCTTTGTTTAGATCGGCAACTATATTCTTGGATGCCATTTCACTACAATACGCAAAGAAAGGATATTACACATACACCTAAGAAATCTGTTGCGTCCATCCAAGCTAGAAAAAGAATAATTTAGACATGTTGCAAGTTCGAAAAAATCGGTAAACTTCATAATCATCTCTTGCGCCACAGTATCCAATTATTCAATTTCTAACCTAAATTTCGTGTAAATTTAAAACAAATATGGGAGAATTAATCATCATAAATCTCAACCATACTCTCACTATCTTAAGTAGTCATCTAGACCTAGTCACATGTAAAAACATAACCTACTAAAATTGCAGTAACCTTTTGGGCCAGTCTACAAAGATAATTACTCAGACTACAGCGACCTGTTGGGCCAATCTACAAAATTGGTTCTTTTAATACCATTACAGTCCGTTTTTCTTGTTCCATCAGTGTATTTACAGTTCTTACTGGCGCCAC
Organism: Cyclocarya paliurus; assembly: GCA_029856935.1. Taxonomy (NCBI): domain Eukaryota; kingdom Viridiplantae; phylum Streptophyta; class Magnoliopsida; order Fagales; family Juglandaceae; genus Cyclocarya; species Cyclocarya paliurus. The sequence goes on along the minus strand of CM056946.1, from coordinate 3,302,747 downwards.
CGTAGTCTTTTGGCTATACAGTACATTTACAGTTCTTACTGGGGCCATTATAGTCTTTTGGCTATACAGTGCATTTACAGTTCTTACTAGGGTCACTGCAATTCTTTCAGCCTATAATTTACACTGACAATTCTAACTAAGACTACTTAGTGGGAACTGTCTATTTTATCACTAAAAAATGAAGACTAATGTCTTAAACATTCAAGCCTAAACATTCACAGATGATAAATTAATCACATATTCACATGTTTAATTCAAACAAACATGTAATCACATTTAATCTAAAACATTAAATAAAAGATCACATGTAATATAACAATATATATAAGCATATATTAAATCATGCCAAAAAAAAAAAAAAATTTAATAAAACAAAATAAATGTGTTGTAAATATATTTAAAACCCCCACCTAAACCAAAGGAAAGTCGCAATCCAGTGGTGTGTGCTACCCTTGTTTAACCGGTGGTCTTGGGTTCGAATCCCTGGGTGCCATTTCATCCCCTTTTTATTTTTGTGTAAAAAAATAATTTAAACAGTACTGGGCCAAAAATGGCCCAGAATATATATATATATATATATATATATATATATATATATATATATATATATATAAAATAAACTCTGAAGGGCTGAATGGCCCAGCCCAGTTTTTTTTTATTTTCCTTATAAAACAACGGGCCGAACGGCCCAACCCAGTGGAAAAAACAGATGAGTTCGGTCATCTTCTTCCCCCAGCTCGGCACTGTTCACATGAACAGTGCCCCTTCTTCATCATCCATTTGCAGCGGCTGAAGCAACCACCCGTCGCCGAAAGAAGAAAGGTCGGAGTCGCCTCTGCACCCTTGTGGTGCTCGCGGGACTCCTGGTGTTCACAGCACCAAGGTGGTGCATAGGGCACCACCGTTGGGTGCTTGCAGCACCTCACGATGGTACTCGCAGCAGCACCTCGTGGTGCTGCAGCACCTCGTGATGGTGCTCGCAGCGCCTTGCGGTGCTGCAGTACCTCGCTGCGCTGCACCAGGGTGCACACAGCACCCCTCAGGTGCTTGCGGCACCCCCCAGGTGCACTCAGCACCGCTGGGTGCGAGCAGCACCCCCGCTGGGTCCGCACAGCACCTCCTATGGAGGTTTTTTTTTTCTTTAAAAAAACTAGGCAGCGCACGGGGTTTTTCAAAAAGACATAGATAAAAAAAAATGGCACCCATATATCAAGCATATGCAAGAAAAAAATATAAATTGGGAACAATTTAACATGCGCTTTGATACCAATGTAAGAAAGTACAGCGGAAAAATACCTCAAGCTTAGCTTACAAAATTGCTCTATAAGTTTCTCCAGATTGACAATTCACAAGTGTTTTCTCTTAATGGCAAAGTGTACTACGTAGTATAAAACTAGAGTATCACTTAACAAACCCACAGTCTAAATACTTTATCAAGAGAGAACAAAAAGAGAGAGTTTTTGTGTATTTCAGAATGGTGCCAAAACCAATTTGAGGGGGACTATTTATAGTCCACCCATGCACGACTGGCCTTGAAGGCCAGCCATTACACAGCAAATAAATTGCAGCCGTTGCAAGCTACAACGGCATGCAACGTATGGCATTAAGCCATGCGTTACAAGTCAAGTAATGTATGGCTTAATGCCATACGTTTCTATACGTACAAGGGAGGGGGTCAGCCCACGTGGGCGCCCCTCCTGCCTCCAGTTAACATTATTATTGCCACATTTTTAAAATTTATTATGAATATTTGTTTCTACCCAAGTATTTATTACTTGGATACAATTATTTGAGGGATGTTTATTTTTAAAACTCTCCTCAACTCATATCAAACTCATATCATTTTCATCATTACAACTTTTCTAAAAATACAATTATTTAAGGGGATATTTGTTTTCAAAACTCTCATCAACTCATCTCAACTCATCTCATCTTCATCATTACAACTTTTTTAAATTTCTACACAAAATAGAATAATTTTTTTTTTCAAATCTCAAAAGAATCTTTCCAAATTTCCACACCAAAATATAATAAACAATTTAACTTTTTCAAATACCAAAAGAATCTTCCCAAATTTCTACACAAAAAATAATAAACAATCTATTTTTTCAAATCTTTAAATAATAATAATATTAAAAAATAATATTTATAAAATATCTTATTCTACTATTCACAATCATCTCAACTCTCCTCCCAATTCAAACAGTCTCTTAGTTTGATAATTCAGTAGTGTTCTCATGTACCATCAAAATTTTGCAAACGAAATGGTAATCATCAAATAAATTTGGAGGAGATATTTGGGTCCTCTGACTACCAAGCCCATAAGTAGGCCCAACTTGCTATGTTGACCTATAGGGCCCATGGTCCAAAAGCCCACGAGAGCATGATATCAACAAGGGAGGCGACATTATTCGCAAGGTGATAACGTCCAAAAATGAAGGCAGTTATCTTGAGATGGATAACCCTTATAAAACAGAGCGGTTATCTCATCATCCCTGGTTAAGAGATAATTAGAGATGAATATAAGGAACGGATGGTTATCTATTTCTTGGATATGCCCCTGTGCATCTCTATAAATGGTACACGAAGGTAAAAAATCTTCTCCTAAGTATTATTAAGATATTATATTGAGACTACGTCTCTAACTTAAGCATCAGAGTTTACCTTAGTAAACCAGTGCCGTCGGGTTGTTCTTTACAGGTTGTTCGAGTGGCTAGTGGTGTGAAACACGTCCTTTAGAGCGGTACTGTTTGTGGGATCTTTGTAGACTTCAACGTGATTTTCAAATGCCAACTACTACGCGATCTCAAGCAACTCGTGATCAAGAGATGAATGCAGCGAAGATAGAAGCGAGACTGGCAGAGGCTGAACAGAAGTTGAGAGAGGCTGTAATTGTAGTGGAGTAGTTACAAAAGGAGAATAAACAATTGAAGCGGTAGAATGCCGTTGCACCATCTGTCTAGAATGGACAGGTGGAAGGAGATACACATAGTGCATAAGGTGTGAATATGGAAGAGCTGGAAAAGAAGAAGCTACATGATGAAGTACGCAACCTTGTTGACAAATATGAAGAGATTGCAAGAAGGATGGGAGGATCCTTTTCGGTGGAATAGCTACTCACCGGCACTGATCTCCCTTACAATGAAGAAGTAATAGCGGTTCCTCTCTCACCAAGGTTTAAAGTTCCTCATATTGACTTATATGACGGGTCACGAGACCCAGTGGATCACATTGAAAACATCAAAGCACACATGACCCTCCACGGCTTTCCCAGGGAGGTGGCGTGCTGTGCTTTCCCATTAATGTTGAAAGGAATAGCAAGAGGTTGGTTCGGGATGTTACTCCCAGATTACATGTGGGACCATATTCATATGCTTATAAAATTATCTTGGTTTGGTTTGCAAGAATGATCATTTTCCAGAGGTAATGGAATTATTTAATAGTTTAGATGATTGCAAAATTGAACTAAGCATTTCAACTTACAACGACCTCATTAATTGGTCGCGCAAAGTAAGGAAGATTGAAGTTGCTTGACAGATATTTCGTAGATGATCTGATAGAGGCTTGGTGCCAACTGTTGTTACATATTCTATCATGATTAATGGGTTCTGTATGGTAAAGGATTTGGAAAAGGCAAATGATTTGTTTTTAGATGCAAAAACGGTTTTATTTCATCTTATATCATCATTACAACTTCATCAAATTTTCATACAAAATATAATAAATAATTCAATTTTTTCACATCTCAAAACAATAATAATATTAAAATATAATATTCTAACAATATTTTATTCAACTTTTAACTTTTATCTAAAACTATCTCATCTTATCTCACTATCCAAACCGGACCTAAGTAATTACTCAACAAATATTCTATGGATCATCATTTCATCTGTTTTTAACTTTTTTATGTCTCATTATTCAAAAAATAAAATAAACTTTTTGTCTCCCATTCTAGGCCTTCAATTTCAAACGAAGATATTGAGATTATCTTATTTTACATGTATGTTTTTCTCACTTTAAAAACTTTAAATCTTGAAAAAAACACACATTGGACCCTTAAACTATTAAGGATTTTGCATATTACACCCTCAAACTATAAAGATACCAACACTTCGCACCGTAATTCGGATAATTAAAATAAATAAATAAATAAAGATTGGATCTTAAGAGAGGGTGCAAAGTATAATTACCTTTTTATTGTTTGAGGATGTGTGACTCGCATTATGTGTCTACATGTCACTCACTCCAAGACTTAGATTTTAAACACATATATTGAGATTATTATACTTTATCTATCTTTCTCACATTACAAAAATAAATTATTGGGAAAATATACTTTTACACTCGTAAAATATTAAGGGGGTTTCACATATTTTTATTATCCAACTATTAAAAATGAAACTATGCTCTCTCATTTCATTTTAACAGTTAAAATCTATAAAAGAAAATTGATCAATTAATTCTTTGAGAAAGTGTAGAATGCCATTTTTTAACAGAATGATTAAAATAAATTTATATGATTTGATGTGTATATATATAAATATATATATTTTATTGGTGGAGGGAGGGTTTTAAACTTCGACCTCCATTTTAGAAACTGAAAATTATTCCAATTAGACTATATGCTTTTAGCTTCATACATTATCTTTATTTTATAATAAAAGAATTTTATAATTTGATGTAACAACACATATTTATCTTCATAATATCTTTTTGCGGATGAAATATTTTTGTGTTGAAGATTGAATATTACATTGTATTAAGTGTAAAATTATATTTATCAATGGCATTTTGCATGAGATCTTATTCCCAGATATCCTCTTGATCAATCATGCTTGATAGAGAGTCTTGGATGCTCCCATTCAAAATTATTAAAGGTACCAAATTCTTGATGATAAAATGTCTATTGAGGTCTAGTTATATAAATCATTTTATCTTATTTTATTTAATTATTAAAATTTTTTAAACTCTCACATATTAATATAATAATAATTTAATTTTTTTTTAATTTAAAAATAAAAATAATATTAAAAAAATATTTTAATAATCTATAGTCTTATCCGTGTATTGTTTATCATTATATCATGTGTGCTTTCCAAGGAAGGGTGATTTTATGGAGCTCTTCAAAAAAGTTGGCACTTTGCTTCCATATCTATAAGATGCTTCGATATAAGGTGCGCTCTCTCTCTCTCTTCTCTTCTCTTCTCTTCTCCTCCCTCTGTCGGAATCTGCTTTCAACTACTGAGGTGACTAAAGGCAACAATGGCAGGTCCATACTGGAGGGATTGAATTTAAGTTTCTGGAGAATGATAAAAGGAAAGTCTCTTTTCTTTTTGTTTGCTATGTTCTTTCCCTTTCTTCTCACAAATGGGCCACGTTGAGACACACAAAAAAAAACACATGAAGACCATTTGAGGAGCATTTCGGTATTTTCATCAAGTCCATGCTCTTATATATATATATATATATATATATATATATATATCCTTTTTGAGTACCGAATTGAGATCCAAAATCCCTCCAACCCATATTGCCAGCTTAATTGGATAAAGACGGAAAAAATATCGGTTTAGTAGTCTTGCCCATTAATGCTTTGAAGTTTTTTCTCTCTCTATCCCTCTCTCTCTCTCTCTCCTATCCCAGACACTACGCTCTAATCGGTGTCTCCCCAGCTCTCTCTGTGAGTAGATTCAATCTCTAATATACTACAGATAGCCTTCGTTTATTGTAAGCTGTTTATTCTGTTCCTTTTTCCTCATTGAGCTTTCCCCCCTGGGTTTCATATAAATACGTTAATAGGAGTGCGCATGCGTATTTGTGTATCCAGTGTATCCAAATGGTTCAGTGTCTGGAACTCGCTGTGTAGCTTTGAGGTTTTGTGTGATGATTGAATTCGGTTAACTTTTGATTTACATATTAACTCCAGGCCCAAGGCCCATACGACCAAATGCTTTTATCCCCTAGCCCATTGACTTCAGAATTCAGATACACTTCACTTCCCTTAACAACTTCCAGCGCCGCACTCCACTTCTTGCACCAAACCCTAACCCTTCTCCCTCCGCCTCCATGAACGGCATGTGACAGGTTCAGAACGTTGCCCGACCGCCGCCGGTAAGCCCACTCCACGAAACGAAACCTGACAATATTCTCCAGATGGGTCTAGGTTTTGGAACTCCACCTTTTGCTGCTGCCGCTGCTGCTTCTTCTTCTGCTGTTTTGGCACCATCGTCTGTTAGGCACTGCTTGTAGAAGACGATGGTGTATTTGTGTAAAAGAGATGAAAACAGATAGAAGTTCAAGAAGAAGAGGAAGTTGAAAAGGAAAAAGGAAGGATGTCATTCAAGCAAATCAGCCATGGGTCTGTTCGAGGCAACCCCACCTCCACAATTAGTCTAGAATATTCTTTGTTCTTGTCTGATTGTGCTCTACGTTTTCCCCCTTTTCCTATATACCTCTGACACTCTAACAGAATTGAAATGCAATGTAACGGAATTGAAATACATGAGAATGGAAAGTAAAATAACAGTAAATGACAATGAGTAAAACAGGTGAGGGTCACAGCCCTTAAAGCACTGCGTTTCAAGTAAGTGAAACGCAGTGTTTGAAATAAAACAAATGCTAGTGCAGCTTCCCAGTACGCTGCGTTTTATTTCTCCCTTACTCAAACGACGACGTCCCACTATCTCATCCATAACTTCAGCTCACTTCCTTGACTTCGAACATCACACTTCACTTCACTTCAGTTCACAGCTTGTCTCTTTCTCCCTTGCGTACTCCTCCATTCTAGGGTTTCCCTCTCATCCTCCATCGCCACCATTGAGGACCCTAACAAGCTCCCCCCCTTAAAGCACCTTGCCCACAAGGTGCGGGTAAAGTTGCCTAAGTCTCCAGTACTTTTCCCATGTGTTATCCTCCTCCGAAATCCCAGACCATTTCACAAGTACTTCGGTAATTGGCTTGTCCCCTTGGCGTTTGAAGCGGCGATCCACGATGGCTTCGGGTTCTGGAAGGATTTCGCCGTGAGTGTCCACCGGTGGCAGTGTTGACAAGGGTTGGATCTGGGTTCCCACTTTTTTCTTCAAGCAAGAGACATGGAAAGTGGGGTGAATCCTTGCCGTGGTGGGTAGGTTCAGGCGATATGCGACGGCTCCGACGCGTTTTGTGATCTGGAATGGACCATAAAAACGGGGTGAGAGTTTCATATTCCTTCTGGTAGCTAGTGAAGCTTGCCTGTAGGGCTGTAGGCGCAGGTACACCCAATCACCCTCTAAAAATTCTCGTTCAACCCGTTTCTTGTCCGCAAAGTGTTTCATGCGGTGCTGTGCATACTGTAAATTTTCTTTGAGTAATTGCAATGTTTGCTGCCTTGTACGTAACTGCTTGTCTACTGAGTCATTAGAAGATGTCCCTGGAATATATGAAATGAGGGGGGGGGGGGGGGGTAACCATACACTGATTCAAAGGGGGTTAGTTTTGTAGAAGCATGATAGGATGTATTATACCACCATTCGGCTAGGGCTAGCCACTGGGCCCACTGATTGGGTTTTGCTCCTGCATAACATCTGAGATAACCTTCCAGACATTTGTTAAGGGCTTCTGTTTGGCCATCACTTTGAGGGTGATAGGCTGAACTGTAGTTGAGAGATGAACCCTGCATTGTAAAAAAAGTCTTCCAAAAAATGCTTACAAACACTAGATCTCGATCAGAAACTATCGATTTAGGTAAGCCGTGCAATTTGAAAACATTCTTCATGAATAAATCCGCCACTGTGGAGGCTGTGTAAGGGTGGGCTAAGGGTATAAAATGCCCCAGTTTAGTAAGGCGATCAACCACCACCAAAATAACATCAAACCCATTAGACTTAGGTAACCCTTCTATGAAATCCATAGAAATGTCAGCCCAAGGTTGTTGTGGAATAGGCAGGGGCTGTAATAGTCCGGCGGGAGCAGTAGTTTCACTCTTGACAGTCTGACATAGTAGGCATTCTCTCACCATCTTCTTAATGTCACCCTTCATGCCCTTCCATATAAAATCCCTTTTGGCCCTGTGGTATGTCTTTAAATAACCCGAATGACCTGCGAAGGGGTCATCATGGATAAAATGGAGAACCTTTACTTTAAAGGAAGACTCTGGAACAATGACAATTCTACCCTTCTTGATAAGCAACCCTTGTTGTAAATGGAAGCCTTTGGGTGGATTTGAGTTACTTGAGAGTCTAGTAATCAAATTCATCATTTCTGGTGATTCCTTATAACTGGACTTTAATTCCTCAACCCAATCCGGGTTAGGAAAAGAAATCATGGCCAAGACTCCTTGTTGGTCGGTCTCTTCCTCCCCTTTCCTTGATAGAGCATCCGCTACTTTGTTCTCCGTGCCTTTCTTGTAAACGATAGTGAAGTCATAGCCCAACAACTTACTAAGCCATTTCTGTTGAGTGCCCGTGCCAACTCGCTGCTCCAATAAGTACTTTAACGCCTGCTGGTCCGTCTTAATAACAAAGGACTGGCCTAATAAATAAGGCCGCCATTTTTGAACTGCTGTTACCACTGCAAAAAACTCCTTTTCATACGTAGATAACATGAGGGCTTTACCCTTTAGGGCCTTACTCAAGAAGGCAATGGGCTGATTAAACTGCATTAACACTGCCCCAATACCCTTACCACTTGCATCACATTCAACAGTGAAAGGGTGTGAAAAATCTAGAACCGGGGGTGATGAAACAGCCTGTTTCAGCTCAAGGAAGGCTGTGTTAGCATCTTCAGACCATAGAAAGGCATTTTTCTTTAACAGCTGGGTCAGTGGAGTGGCAATTAGACCATAGTGTTTAATGAACTTCCGGTAATAACCCGTTAGTCCCAAAAATCCACGGAGGGACTTAATACTGGCTGGTGTTGGCCAGTCCAGCATTGCTGCCACCTTAGACGGATCAGCTTTAACTCCTTCAAAACTGATAAGATGTCCCAAATAATCAATTTCAGCAACCCCAAATCTACACTTTGAGAGTTTAGCAAAGAGTTTGTGGCTGCTCAGGACCTCTAAAACCTGTTGGAGATGACCCAAGTGTTCTTCCGATGATTTACTATAAACCAAAATGTCGTCAAAAAAAACCAACACAAATTTCCTCAAAAATGGACGGAAAATGGTGTTCATAAGGCCTTGAAATGTAGAGGGGGCGTTAGTGAGCCCGAAGGGCATCACAAGGAACTCATAGTGCCCCTCGTGTGTTCGAAAGGCCGTTTTGGGCACATCATCCGAGGCTACCCTGATCTGGTGATAACCTGATCGTAAATCCAGCTTCGAAAAAATCACTGCCCCACATAACTCGTCCAGCAGTTCATCAATAACTGGTATAGGGAACTTATCTTTAATTGTGACTTGGTTAAGTGCCCTATAATCAACACAAAGGCGCCAACTACCATCCGCCTTTCGCACTAATAGCACTGGGACGAAAAAGGACTGTTACTTGGCCTTACTACCCCAGTGGACAGCAATTCCATCATAATTTTCTCAATCTCCTCCTTTTGGTAATACGGATAACGGTATGGTCTAGTTGAAATTGGTTGAGTGCCTTCCTTCAAAATAATTTTATGGTCATAAGACCGAAAGGGTGGTAACCCTTTTGGGGTATCAAAAACTTGCTGGAATTTGTTTAAGACACCCTGAATTCCCTCTGAGACAGTGTTTGTTGTTTGCTCCAACTCAGTACCGACCAATTGTAATACAAATCCCTTCCCACCACAAAGGGAATATAAGAGGGATTTACTGCCCTCCTCAAAAGATAGTCCCGAAGGACTTAAACCTCTTAAACAGACCCGTGTATCAGCATATGAAAACTCCATAGTCAGCTTAGAGAAATCCCAGATAATCGGGCCTAAAGTGGCCAGCCAATGTACCCCCAAAACAAGATCACAGCCCCCCAAGGATAAGACATAAAATGAAGGGTAAAATTGGTTACCTTGTATGCTGGTGCGGATACTACTGCAATAACCTTCACTTTGCACCAAGTCGCCATTAGCTATTTTGACGGACAACCCCTTTGTGGTATCCACTTTGAGTTTGGTTTTCAAGGCGATAGATGAGTCAACAAAATTATGTGTACTCCCTGAATCGATGAGGACAACCACCTGTTCCTTACCAATTCTTCCGAGGAGTCTCATCGTATTAGGACTTGGGGTTCCCGAGATCGCATTGAAAGAAATTTCTGGTTCAGCCTCCCCAGGTACATCAGGTGAGGGCCTTGTAGTTACCCTCCTTTCCAGCTCTTCCAGCTCGGGGTCTGGACTGAGTTCCCCCCTACATCTTCCACTTCATTATGGCCTTGTAACACATACATCTTAGGAGATTTACACACGTGATTTGGGTTCCATTTTTCTTCGCAATGAAAACAGAGCCCCTTGCGACGCTTATCATCCATGGACATGGAGGAAATTCTTCTGTTTGGTGGTGTATAGTTAGGCCTACTACCGCTGTTACTTGATTGGCCTTCTTGTGGTGAAAAATTTCCAGATGGTGGAAATGGTCTTTCTGGACCAGATCTGAAAACTCTCCTGGTAGAGGCTAGGTACTCCTCTTGGATTTTAGCTAAGCCAAAGGCTGCCCCTAGATTAATAGGATTTAGCATGCGAATGGGCAAACGGATCTCATCCTTTAGTCCACTCATAAAGCAACTCAGCTTATGAAGGTCTGACAGCCCCCTCAAACGATTTGATAATGCTTCAAACTGGGCTTTATATATTGCTACAGATGAAGTTTGTTTAAGTCTAGTAAGTGCTTCCATAGGGTCATCGTAAGCCGTAGGGCCAAATCGTAGTAATAAGGCCCTCACAAATGCCTCCCATGACGTAAACTGTCCGGAATCTGCAGCGTCTTGGTACCACACCAAGGCCTCACCCTCCATATTATATGAAGCCATTAACAACCTCTGGGCAGGAGGTGTTTGATGGAATTCCAAATATTGTGTGGCCTTAAAAACCCAACCTGCTGGGTTATCACCATTAAAATGGGGAAAATCCAAGCGGACTCCCCTCTGACTCATACCCCTGGGGTGGAACTCCCCTTCAGGACCAACTTGTAACTCCCTATTAGCATTATTATTCTGGTGTGCCATCATAGTTCTCATCATATCAGTAAGCTGTTCCATTCTTTCAGTTAAATGATCTAACCTTTCAGTCACATTTTGCATGTTTTCTTGCTGTGAATCCACCTGCTTTTGGAGAGCATCGAGCTGCTGCTTAGAGCGTGTGTTGTCTGCCATCAGGATGAAGGCTCTGGATACCAAATGTTAGGCACTGCTTGTAGAAGACGATGGTGTATTTGTGAAAAAGAGATGAAAACAGATAGAAGTTCAAGAAGAAGAGGAAGTTGAAAAGGAAAAAGGAAGGATGTCATTCAAGCAAATCAACCATGGGTCTGTTCGAGGCAACCCCACCTCCACAATTAGTCTAGAATATTCTTTGTTCTTGTCTGATTGTGCTCTACGTTTTCCCCCTTTTCCTATATACCTCTGACACTCTAACAGAATTGAAATGCAATGTAACGGAATTGAAATACATGAGAATGGAAAGTAAAATAACAGTAAATGACAATGAGTAAAACAGGTGAGGGTCACAGCCCTTAAAGCACTGCGTTTCAAGTAAGTGAAACGCAGTGTTTGAAATAAAACAAATGCTAGTGCAGCTTCCCAGTACGCTGCGTTTTATTTCTCCCTTACTCAAACGACGACGTCCCACTATCTCATCCATAACTTCAGCTCACTTCCTTGACTTCGAACATCACACTTCACTTCACTTCAGTTCACAGCTTGTCTCTTTCTCCCTTGCGTACTCCTCCATTCTAGGGTTTCCCTCTCATCCTCCATCGCCACCATTGAGGACCCTAACATCGTCTTCTACGAGAGCAGCTCCGAAAGGTAAACTTTCTTCTTTGTTCAGATACGCACACGAACCCACTACTTTAAATACTGACTCTTCACAAAAAGAGCCATGCCCACATAAACCTATTTCAAGCCCCAAAATTGTACATAGAAACCCACTTTCCGATACTCATGTCCAAATCCCAGTTGAAAAACTCTTGAAAACAATCTCTAAGTCCAGCAACATCACTCTTAATGAAGCGTTGCACCTCTTCGATCACATGCTTCGGTTGCAACCAGCTCCACCGATTCCATCGTTCAATCATTTGCTTGGTGCAGTTGCTAGGAATAAGCATTATTCTAGTGTGATTTCACTTTTCAAAAGAATGCAATCATCTGGGCTGCCTTCTAATTTTTTTACTCTGAACATTTTGCTTAATTGCTTTTGTAATGTAAATCGGGTTTGCGACGGTTTTGTTGTTATGGGGAGTATTCTGAGGAGGGGTTATAGTCTCGAGACTGTGACTTATACAACTTTGATTAAGGGATTGTGTAAAGAGGGTAGGATTGGTGAGGCAGTCGGGTTATTTCAGAAAATGGTCAAGTTGGGTTATAGGCCTAGTGTGATTACATGTGGGACTTTGATTAATGGGTTGTGTCGAACAGGTAATACAACTATTGCACTTGGGTTACATGAAGAAATGGTCAGTGGTCAATTTGGTGCTGAATGTAAGCCTGATGTGGTTTCCTATGGTATGATTATTGATGGGCTTTGTAAGGATGGGACAGTAGACAAGGCAAAAGAACTTTTCTGGGAAATGAAGGGAAAGAGAATTTTTCCGAATGTGTTTGTTTATAGCTCTCTAATACATGGTTTATGTTGCGAGGGTAAATGGGAAGAGGCTAAAAGTTTGTTTAACGACATGGTGGATCAAGGCATCCGACCTAATGTTGTGACGTTTAATATTTTGATTGATGCGCTTTGCAATGTGGGGAAGATGAAAGAAGCAAATGGGTTGTTTGAATTGATGATTCAAAGAGGTGAGGATCCTGACATATTTACTTACAACACATTGATGCATGGGTTCTGCATGGTGGGCAGGCTTGGTGATGCAAGGAAGCTATTTTGTTCAATGGCTAGAAAAGGACATAAACCTGATGTTGTAAGCTACAATGTACTCATCCACATATATTGCAAGAATTGGGAGATTGACGCAGCTATGAATTGCTATAGTGAAATGATTCACCAGAAAGTTATGCCACAACTTGTAACATTTCGCATATTAATTACTGGTCTATTTACGGCAGGTATGGTTAAGGATGCATGGAAGCTATCAGGTGAGATGCAAGTTCATGATCTGGGACCAGATTCATTTGCTTATAAAATTATCTTGGATTGGCTTTGCAAGAATGATCCTTTTCCAGAGGCAATGGAATTATTTAATAGTTTAGATGATTGCAAAGTTGAAGTAAACATTACAACTTACAACGACCTCATTAATTGGTCGTGCAAAGCAGGGAAGATTGAAGTTGCTTGGCAGATATTTCGTAGATTATCTGATAGAGGCTTGGTGCCAACTGTTGTTACATATTCTATCATGATTAATGGGTTCTGTAGGGTAAAGAATTTGGAAAAGGCAAATGATTTGTTTTTAGAAATGGAAGAAAAGGGTTGTGCTCCAAATGTAGCCGTATATGATGCACTTATGCGTGGTTTCTGCGAGAATAATGAGTTGCAAAAGGTGGTTGAACTTCTTCACAAAATGGTGGAGAGAGAATTGTCACCCGATGACTCCATAGTCTCCATAGTACTAGACTTACTTTCCAAGGATGAAAAGTATCGTGAATGTTTGGATCTGCTACCAACATTTCCTATCCAAGAGCTTGGAGGTTGTAATGATGGATTTTCACTATGATTTTTATTTACCAATTCTATCTTCAAGGTACCTAGGGGGGATAACTCTTGGACTAACCAAAAGTTACAAAGCGTGAAGGCTTGTCACTGCACGGTCCAAATTCCCAATTCTGACTCTTCTCAAGTAAAGGGGCTTTAAGGATTTGGTCTAGTGAAGTTGCACTTGGTAATTGATTGGGATGTTTGTAGGACCACAGAAATAAGAAGCTTGCACTAAAAATGAGTGTATTGAGCAGTTTGTTTGGGCTAGTGAATTTAGTATCTCCATGCACTTCTGGTGGTAAATTGCAGTTGATAGATCCACCTCTAAACGTCTCGCTTCACAAAATTCATTTTAGCATTACTCGTGGTTGATTGATGGATGGACAGGATCTGTCGTGACACAACCAACCATTGGATCTCTTGTAGCTTTATGCCCCAGGGGATATCTGAGGTGTGAATTCTCTGATAATTGTATAAGTGTATTTGAGCTATGAAGTTCTTTATATTGTCTCCATTGGAAATTGCAAGCTTCTTGTGACATCTACATCTAGAGCCATATACAAGAGTTGTATATTTAACGCACGAGAGTCTTTGCTAGAGTACCTTTCTTATCCTTTTATCTTGATGTTATTGGTGATGAGTATTATTTGTCTCCTGGCAACGTTGATGGGTTTTTCGACTGTCCCTTTGATGCAACATTCACACTTTTAGACAATTTCCCCTATACAGAAAAGGGGAATGTCGAATAGTCTGAGCACTTAGCCCAACTTTTATAGTCCATAATGGCAAAATCTCTAAAAGAAAAAAGTATTGTCCATGTTATGCTCATACTCCATGGTGGGTACAATATCTAAAATAACCTGCATTTTCCATTGTTTGCCTTTTCCATATTATATGTGCTCAAATTTTCGCTCACCCCAATTAATTGCATTTCCTGTATGAAGTATCTGAAGTATGTTCATCTTCCTTGAGCTTGACAAACGCTAATCAAGTGCACAAGTGTTGATGAACAAGTGGTGAAACTTTTAGGCACCGACGGTTGAGTTGCAACTATATAGTGATGTCCTGTAGCGTGTGGTAACAAAATTTTGATGTCCTGAATTGTGAAGGTATGGTGTTAAGTCCTGAATTGAGGGAATGATAGTGAAAGTGTTATATGAACTTTAAGTCCCACATAGGTTGTATACTAGGTGAAAATGAGTTTTATAAGCGATTTAAAGTAACTCCAATCATAACTTTGACTGATTGTGCAGGATAAAATGTAAATATGAACAAGAATTTTAGTACTGTCATGTGACATTAAGGTACTAGGAGTTTGTGATGCCCTGGATTGTGAAGGTGTTGTGTTAAGTCCTTATATTGGGTGGGACTGAATTGTAGAAGCATTATATGAATGCCAAGTCCCTAATAGGTTGTATACTCGGTAAAATTGGGTTTTATATGTGATTTCAAGGAATTCAAGTTGTAATTTTGACTGGTACTTTTGTAGTGTAGTGTAGATATGACTAGTCTTTTCTAAATGTAGGGATTGTTTTATACATATTGTATTTTGGCAATGGAAGGTGGAAGATCATACCCATAATAAGTTGATGATATGAACTAGAGTATTCTATATATGTGACTCTCTTGGGTTGTGCCTTTTGCATTTTTTAGTGAAGTTTTATTACATATAGAGAGGGCCAAATAATATTGGTGAAATCTAGGAACCAATAATTATCCCAAGAACTGTTTCTGCGGAAACGTAATATTGGTGAAATTATATGGATGGCCAAATAATGTAATGGGACTGTGGCAAGACACTACTATTTCTGAGTAGAAAGTGATAGCTGATGCCACTATAACTTGATGAATGGCCTGCATTTGTACTAATATGCATGCAGTTAAGACATTGAAATAGTTATAAAAATTAGACGTATAAAAAAGAAAAAAAGAAGTTAAGATCCTTATATTTTTCATGGTAGTAGGCGTGTCAATATGTAAGCTTGTAAATAGAATTTTTTTTTTCCTAAAATTATTTCTATAAGAAAATAGTTATAAATATCATACACTTTTTATCCTAGTGCCTAGCTTGTCTGCAACAAAAGGTGTAACGTGGATAGTCGGACGTTGCAGAAACATTTACATTGATACAAGTAATTTGGAAGACAACATTCTTGCAAATCTGGAAGGACTTGGGCAACGGAAAGAGGAAAGAGAGACTAGACAAAACCTATAAAGGCAATTTAAGCCTATCCTATCATACCCAACTACCTACAGCTACAGGACTTTTATCTTCTGTGCATCTTTTGCAACACTCCCCCTTCCACTGAAATGTGGATTGAAAGCATTGCATAGACTTTTTCCTGACTTTTAGGATTTAAAGTTGTTCCAATGGACCAATATGACTACATATATAACGTGTGTTGATCAGGGACAGAGGCAATCCATCTTGGACCCACATCTGGCAAATCACTTGGGACTGTCCACCCTCCAATGCCAATGCCCAACCTAAGCTTGTGTTTCTGTGCTGATTCTATTTGGTAACAAAGCATATAGGGGTTTGGCTGGAAGTTGACTGTTTGAACACTGATTACAAGACTTAAATGCAGTATAATCCCTGTTATTAACTTGTTCATATAAAAGTCAATTTAAAAGTCTCAAATGGTGTGTATGATTTAATTTGATTTATCATTTGGACTGGACAGTTCTGTCAAAAAGTAAAAAAGAAAAACCAAGAAATAGAAAAAGTAAGCAAAGAAAAATCACCATTTACCACAATCTTAAAATGTGTCCAATCCCCCCACTAAGATGACAATTATATGATCCTCTCTTTTTCTCTGCTATGGCACATGGTGTCATGCATAAAGGACCTTGGAGGTACTAATCAAATCTAAATGATTGGATTAATAACAGTTCCCTAACCAATCAATCAGATTATTTAGTTATATATATATTTTTTTTGGGGGGGGGGGGGGTGGTGGTGGTGGGGTTCAGCAGTCTAGCTTTATGGCTAGGACTTGTGATTGTGATTGCCAACATGAAAATATGTCTTTGAATGGACTTTCATGTTTTCTGATGAATGCTTTTCCAAGTATCATTGGCGGGTTAGTCAAAAAAGTAACAAATTATTATGATAGTCCATTTATCACTTTACCATGCAACTGAGCGCGACTTTCTGATGGAAGTCGATTTTACTTTTGGAATCTCCTTTTAATGCAGACTCATGATTTTGAGAGAGACAGAGTTCTGTAGCGGCTAAATAAAATTTGGTGTTGATTTTGGGGTCCATTAATTGAGAGGAAACGTGAAAACTTGAATGAGTGAGGTGCTTATAAGGCATGCTACCAGGAATGCATAAACATTATCCTTTCAGATATGGCTAATGGCCTTTGTCTTCCTTAATTTCTCAATACCAAGTAAAAGTGGATAAATCAGAGACTGCAGCTGATCGTACTCTTTCATTGATCCCTAATTATTTATGATTAGTTTTTGTCAATGTTTTCTTCTCAATTTCCCAACAGATCACCTCAAGTTTGAGACATCATCACAAAAACAAAAAGTGTCGGAAGGACACATGAACTTGTACATCTTTTGGGTAATTATACAATTAATCATGATTTCATAAAGTACCCTCTTTGATGACCTATAATTGCACAAAATATCTATCACTATAAAATGGATTCAGATCTTGTGACAAACCAGAGATGATCTAAGTGCAGCTACATCCACAGAAACACTCGGAAACCCACTATTATTTAAGGACGCTTACACATTATTTCGTGGATTGGATTCCAGAAACTAATATGTGGATGCATGGTGAAGTAATTCCACAACATGGGTAATGCACAAGTACTAGAAAAGACCCTGTCGGTTGGAACCCTACCTGTGTTTTTCTTTCTAGTCTTTCACCAGAAATATCTCCCTCCCTCCCAGTCTTATCAAACTCGATAAAGAAGTACTTTGATTTCAAATTTTGCAACCTTATTTTCAACACGAGTCAGTCATAATTTCATAATTTCATCAACAGATAGGGAAGTCCTATGTCTGCACAATGCCAATTGCACACGCTCCCTCCAGCTCATGGATATTACTCTGCTTCTTTCTCTACTTAATTACACTCTTATTTTTGTGTGTGTCGGAGTTACAGTTCCCCCTAACATATATATGACAACGGCCTCCAGAAACTCTGACCCACCTGAAATTATGAGCTTCACATGTAGATCTGATCATGAATATATATATATATATATATATATATATATATATATATATATATATTTATGGTCATTTTAGTTTCTCAAGTAGAAGTTGACCCACAGGAGTTAATTTCTGACCCACCTTGCGGGAACAATTTGGCATGTATATATGTTATGTTATGATGATTTGGAAGGAATCAAAACGACTCTCTCTCTCTCTCACACGCACGCGCGCACACGCGCGCGCACAATTTTGAAAGCCAGTACACCCATTCCAACTTATAGTCTTTTGCTCTCTTAGAAAGCGAAGCCCAAAACAAAATCAACTGCCCAATTCCCAATATATGGTATAAACAAACCAGAAGATCAGAGGAAGACTAAAATCTTACAGTCAGATGTTCACACCAATACTGCCTTTTTCTTTTGTCAACACACTAGGCAAAACGCGTACCGGAAAGAAATAGATCAATATATATATATATATATATATATATATCTGTGTGTGTATCAATTAAATGTTACTCACCTGGTGCTCGATCTCTTCTGATGATACATGGCCCCGCCGATTTCAAGTTTCCGGCTGGCTAGTAGTACTTGACGTTCCTTAATTTGATACTGTGAGTTCGTTCGTTGTCACTTGTTTTTACCACAGACTAAGAATTGGAAAGGGTTCTGTACTCGGAGGTGGATATAATATGGTTGATGAAGATAATAATGCTAGAAGCTAGTAGCAAAGAACATTAAATCCTCAGAGCATATTCTAAACGGTGATAGAAGTTATTCGTGTTGAGGGGAATGAAGCCTGGTCCGAAATCATTCAGATGATAGCTTGAGCTTTGCATGAATGGTCTCGAACCAGACAACATTCCCCTCAACTTTTCATAAATCACAGAGTGAGAGAGAGAGAGAGAGATAGAGATGGCAGAGAGTTCTCGACATGGCCATGCATTATTTTTTTTCATGGGGTCCTTATATACGTGAGGACGAGAGAGAAATCTTTATTGGGTCACACATGACATATTGTCCAGTTTCCACACTATTAACCTGCTTTTCACACAGGGTACCCAATTTATTAGAAATTTCAGATTATAATCTCCACAAAAACATTGTTTTTGAGTATAATAAATTAAAACCTACTCTTCAAAATACTAATATGGTTGCCATATATAAACGTTTGATATCCTTTTAGTACTATTAGGTGCAACCCAAATGCATGGCTACTACTTTTACACACCATTAACATAGATAAACAAGCTGCTAAAATATTGAACAGCTCTCTTATCATGATGTATATCAACACCAGCCGGCCACTAAACTTCTGCTAGATATACAAAAACTATCTGCGTGTCATGTGTAGATGTCAAATATGCATGCATTTTTTCAGTCTTGCAGTAATACATATTTTATCTCTCGAACTGCACCCATGGGGATCATCCTTCATTAGTGAAGCTGATTAGTTTTTAGGGTCTGACTTCTTTACAGGGATCTTGACTTGTGTTTGTAATTCTCGGCTCTCATGTAAAGGATATGTCTTTTGCTTGCCACTAGGGTAAAGGGGTGGTGGGAGGGAGGAGAACCTTCTGTCAATGATGGCATATGGTGCTGTGATGCCAAGCTTAAATTCGAAGCTTAATTAACACAATGTTGGCCTGTTAAAGCTACAACAGGACCATCACATTTTGAAAAAGCAGAGTGAAATGTAAAGCTACTATAAATTTGTGATTGCTGATGATCATAGCACTCTGATTATCTTCTCTTGACTTCTTTCTTATGTTTAATACTCATTTTTCTGCCAGACTCCATAAATTTGTGCTTACTGTATTCCATTAATGATATATAAAAGCTCATTTGGGAGACAAAATTCCTTTTGGCGTTTGGGTGGATGGATTTGAGAGAAGATTTGGATTTGGGTATTTAAAATTCAAATTTCTTGTTTGGATCATATATTAAAATTTGGATTTGGATTTGGATTTGCAATAAAGCCAAACAAGCTTTTAAGCTTTTTAAAATCTGGAATTTGAAATCCAAAATCTAAATTCAAACATAATCCAAATGAACCTATAATATCTGTAAGAATAACTGTAGTATAAATAACTTTCATAATGTCAACTGTTTAGCCAAACTTGTGAAGGCAGATTAGGCTAAAATGGTTGAATTCTGTTATTGCGTCATCTAAAGTTTACCGCTTAGATGACCATCTTGATGTGGCACCACATCCACATGATTTATTATGATAAAAAAACGTTTTAAAACCAAAAAGGCGTTCAAAAACACAAAAGAAAGAATACTGAAATCCTAGATTTCTTCTACTCTTTTTGTGTTTGTCTTCTTTTTTTTTTTTTTTTTTTTTTTTACCTTTTAGTTTTTAATAAACCACGTGGTGCCACGCAAAGAACGCTAAGAGAGTCATTTGAGCGATAAGCTTTAAATGTCCCGATAGCATTATTCAAAATGGTTTTGGTGCAGGTCGAAGATGCATTCGAATCGTGTTTTAAAATGGTCAATCAAAATAATTAACCATTATATTTTGAGAGAAATGTTTTGAGACAATTATTCACAACAATCAAAATAATTGTCTTTTATTTATCTACCAGATATTTGATGGCATATTGTTAAAAAATGATAAAAGGATAATGATTACCATCTTTTTGCAATGTGTACCACTAGTAAAGATGTGACCATCAAGATTGTGACTTCGCCCCGTTTGGAATTTGGACTGTTGAGTTTAATTAAGTTGAATTTAATATCTAAATATTCAACTCTTAAATCATTAAATTCATCTCAAATCAAAACATTTTTACACGTGAGACTTACAATCTTTTTCAACTCAACACCTCTTTACTTGTGAGACCCACAACCTTTTTCAACTTTCTATAAATACATTTAAACTCATCTTAGGTGGACTCTACAAAATTACTCTATCATCTCAACTCATTACTACTCATAAAGAACTTAATTCATCTCAACTCAACTCAACATCCACGTCTATTTTAACAAGCATAATTATCCGTGGAAGAGTGCGAAGTCATGTATTTATTTTCCTCATTTTACAAACCAATGAAGCCATAGAAATTTCACAGACATAGTACTCATGATGCGCCAAAATAGTTTTTAATCTACCTGCAGAAGGCTGGTGCGGATTAGATAAGACTTGACAATCATGAATTGAGATCCAGCTAAGGAAAATCTGTACCAACACATTTCAGTGGACACAAGTCATCGTGGGTTTCCACCATTAAAAGGAATATCAACAACAGAAGAAATATCAGCAACACAGTTCGAAATACTGCCAAACCATTATTGGCCCAGAAATCTAAATAATCCAATGGAAATCGTTCCAAATAATACATTTACTAGCTACCATGATTATGATCAGTTGGATCATTAAAGTTTTAATATTAATTGTTGGATAAGGAGAACTTGAGTTCGATGGAAACCCACCTAGATCAAATCTCACCAACACATGCAGAAAGAATAGAAGTTTTGAGGGGGAAAGAGAGTACTGCTTTCTGTTGTCTAAACCATGGATCCAACGCACTTCGATTAAACCAAACAGAAAATGCCAAGAAAAAAAGAACAAACAGAAAAAAAGCTTTGATTGGGGAAAATTTCTAGTCAAAATGAGAGCATTTTGGGCCCTATTCAGTTCTGAAATGCAGGCAGAATAAAGTTCTTATGTATTACTTCCAACAACAATAGATAAATCCATCGCCAATCAAACTATACACAAAAAGCAAATGAATCATGACTCGTGTGCAAAATTAAAGATATTGGTGCAATACAATTAGCCTAAAAGTCAAAGCACCTTTTCGAATCGCATTCTGTTTCCACATTTCAAGCATGTTCTCCTCAAAAGTGTTGCCTTTCCTTTTTTCTTTTTCTTCTTTTTTTTTTTTTGGTTGGTTTGGTAGAGTTGTATAATTGAAACCACTTTTTATGAAAGAATGGTACCTGTCAATTTCCTATGGTTAGGGGTACCAA
The DNA here is from genome assembly GCA_029856935.1 of Cyclocarya paliurus. Classification (NCBI taxonomy): domain Eukaryota; kingdom Viridiplantae; phylum Streptophyta; class Magnoliopsida; order Fagales; family Juglandaceae; genus Cyclocarya; species Cyclocarya paliurus. Next base: position 3,280,839 of record CM056946.1, on the reverse strand, counting down.
TGTAACAAACCAATAAATCCTTTCATATTTCAGCTATAAATAAAAAATAAAAAACCCACACAAATAAAGTGGATCTTGATGGTGAGGTCCCTGTGCCTATAGAGGTTTAGTCATCAGCCATATGATTTCAAGATGAAGGTAATGTTAAACATCAACTCTCTATATGCAACAACCGATTGGTTTAAATACACTATAATTGAGAGTTGATAGTTTCAGAGAAGAAATAAACCTTGGAACAAGAGCATGACAGAGGATCTGAGAATGCTTCAAAATTAATTGAGCCCTAGATCTAATTAATACCAAGTATTTTGCATACTTTTTAGAGTGTATTTTGAGACAGACAATAAATTCTCTCCCCATATATATATATATATATATATATATAATAAAAAGCCCTTAATTGATATAATTAATATTATTCCATGTCTAAGCATCACATGACATAATTAATATTCGGTGGACAAAGAATTTTTACCTAAAGTTTTGATAAAGTAGGAATGCTTGGTAAAATAACCAGTTAGAGCACCTAACCTTTCCTAAAAACCCATATGCTTATTTATTATTATTCTAAACAACAATCTGATCAGGAAAATGACACAATATATATGCCAGAGAGTGTACATGTGATACATTACCATCGTTGTCATAGACATCAATATTATTGTTAATGACATATTTGCTCTCATGCTTCGTTTTGGTCACATCTTGGGTTTACAAGGCGAAACTAAGGTTCCAACTTCCAAACTTTGATACCATTCTGCCATTGTTATTGCAGAATTGGTATTACTTTCTCTGCAGCAAGAAACTTTGCCTAATTACTGTACTCCTTGGCCCTTTGGGAAGTTTGAGATATTAATTTTCCATCCACTTTGTTTGGAAAAACTTTAAAACCGGCATGTGCATGCATCAGATGTGAAAAAGTTAAAAGGCTCAGTTCCATGTTTTTTCTTGATATTAGAGCCTGAGGGATCTGAAACTAGATTTTGGTCTGGACATTCACATTCCACAAGAAATGAGTACCCTTCTGGAGTTATCGTATCGAAACATTAGCAAGTTCGCACAAAGCAGGCTAAGCAGCTGCTTCAGTATCACAACTCATCTCTGTAGTTAGATTATTTTCTGAGGCTTTGTTCGTTAGCCTGCAATTCAATAAGTAAGATTCTAATAATTCTAGGTACTGTATTCATGATATTCATTACCCGTTTCTTGACTCTTACCCTTCTGTATGCTTCATTGCTTATCTCAGACTTTTGAAAAAATGTTGTTAAGAATGACAACAGATTGTTTTGAAGGGATTTACGGTTGCTAAACAAAGCCAAAAGCAAAGAAAGGCGCCCCCCAAAAGCGAAGATCACTTTGCTGCAGTGTCTGCTGACTTTTACCAACAGACATATTGCTGAGATATTTGACTTGTTGCATTATATATATCAACTTGATCTCCGAGCTCTTTTTTTGACTTTTTTACGTTTCAGTTTCCCATGAAATTCTACCTCGTGCAGAGAATTATATAGCTTTCTGCATTCCCACCTCTTCCAGACCCAAGAAAAAGAGGCTGAAGAAGAATTTCAGTTTCCAGTGCTAGCTGTAATCGAGAGCCTGCAACCTCGACAAAGTTGACATACCTTTTAGCATGGTCTTCGACCCATGTTTGTTTAAGGTTGCGACATGTTCTTCACACACATCATAAATTCATATGGGGATTCAAAGATAAAGAATCAAGATCGAAACTACTGTGTATATTTGTTTGGGAATTGTTTGATACACAAGATGTTTTATGGGATGATCTGCAATTCCGTGTGAGTATCATTACTCGGGATGGTAAATATGTCTTGCTACTTGTTTGGTAGGAAGGAAAAAGAATTATAATTTTCCACGCAAACCAGTTGGGCATGAACGGACAAGCCCATTGAAGAATCTGTAATATTATTCAAATGTCCATTTTTGTTTTTCTAACTTTCAAGCAGTCTTAGTGGATTAGTCAAATGCCAAAAAAATAGATATTAAGAGCTATTGGGATAAAATTCAGCTCACGTTGGATTAGTTAATTAGAATTTAGCTACGTTAGCTTTCAAAACAATTTCCAAACTTGAAGGTGACTGCAGATATATATATTTTTTTAAAGAGGATGGGGTCACATGTTGAGTAGCCCCTCTCTAATTTTATTTCAAGCACCCTCACTTATGGCGGAGGAAAACTATGGAACAAACAAACACTTGAGGGCTACAAGGAACTTTATCTCTATAACCAAAAACCAACAACAAAGCATCAAAGAAAACAAAATAGCTAGCAAGAAAAAGACAGTAAACCAAAAACACCGAGAACTACCTTCTGAGGGCAGGAAGTCCCATTTTTTCAACTTTTAATATCCCTTTCAGATTGTAAGGAACCTCCTTGAAGTTCGCCCATACTCCAGATTTTTGGTCCGAAGCCCAGGGAGCTAGAAAATATGCCCCTGCATTACCTTCTCTAAAGACATGCATAATCTTAATTTCCAATATCGATAGAATGTCTTGTATCCTGTCCCAGTAATCTTCAAGGTACTATAAGCCACATCTTCCTTTTACCAAGCAATTAATGACTAACAAAGAATCCATTTCAATCTCCACTTTTTGAATTGCTAAATCCTTGCAATGTTGAAACCCATAGTATAAGACTCGTAATTTAGCTTTATTATTTGTCCCAACCTCCATCTCTTTCGAAAAAGCCCAAATAAGACAACCCTTATCATCTCTAATTAAACCATCTGCGCCCATCCGCCCCGGGTTACCTAAAGAGCTCCCATCCACATTAAGTTTAGCCCAACCCACACTTGGCTTGTTCCATTTCACAAAACAGTCTCTCGGACTATTAACCACTTTCATCGGGATACATAGATTTTGTAAAACTTTTTCATCCCTATAATTAAACTTTTTGCTAGTACGCAATCTTAAGCCAACCCAAGCTATTGCAGCTTTTATTGACCCCCACAAGCTATCTCCATTAATCAATTTTCCTTCCATATGGGCTTTGCATCTCCAAACCCAAAGGGACCAAGTTATAATAATAGGAACAAGGCCAAGTAGAGTACCTGTTTGAGTTGAATGAGATGCCTTTCGAAACCATATCTCCATATTGGCTTTCCAAGATCTTCTCTGGACATAAGGCATGCTCATAAGAATAGAAACACGTCTCCATATAGCCGAAGCGATCATCCCTATGGCAAGGACATGGTCTTGATCTTCCATACACCCCTGATCACAACACTCACATTTGGAAGCCAGGGGGATTCCCAAGTTTCGAATACGAGCATCAACACTAAGGCTATAATTAAAAGCCTTCCAAATAGTCACCGAATATTTCTTAGGTAGAGTGGGATGCCATATCCAAGGAGCCTATTCAAATTTCGGCGCACGAACACGGATACAATCCCAAGCCGACTTAGAGGAGAAATCCCCATTCAAAGCTGGTTTCCAAATCAACACATCTGCTCCTTCTTTATGTGTACCTAGACAATTTAGAATTTCTTCCATCTTAGTCTCCCCCACCAATTCTTTTAACAGATCCACATCCCATCCATTCTGAATTCTACACTCCCTCACCTTTAAAGCCGGAGTTGCAATAATCTCGCAAGACTCCACCAAAGGGCCAGACTTTAGCCAGGGGTCCCGCCAGAAAGAAACTTGTCCATCCTTAACCCGCCACCAAGCGTTATTAAAGATCTTCGTAACCATAGCCATGATACCTTTCCATAGAGATGAGCCTTTACTATTATCCACCAAAGTCACATGCTCGCCCTTGCGTATTTATTTCTGAAGAATTTTGCCCATAGAGATCCTCGGGACAACAAGTTCCAAGCAAGCTTCATGAATAAAGACGATTGAACTTCCTCAAATTTTCTTAAACCCAGACCTCCTTCCTGTGTCGGCAAACAAACCTTCTGCCAAGCCACCCATTTACGCTTCTACTTACCATTCGAAGCACCCCAAAAGAAATTACTCATAATCCTATTTAGAGATGAAACCACTTTCTTGGGAGCATGTAACACCGAGAGTAAATGAACCGGCATACTCGAAACAACATGGCACAGTAAAAGAAGGTGAGTACCAGTCGATAAGAACCTATTTTGCCACCTCTCTAGTCGACCACGGATACGATTCAACAACTCCTCAAAGGAAGACACCTCCAGTCGTCCACTGAACAAAGGAACCCCCAAGTATTTGATCGGAAAGGAGCCTTCAGAGAAAGTGGTCAACTGTAGCAAGTTCCTTTTCCGAGCAGATAGTCGACTGTTACTTACTTATTTGGGGAAGAAGATAGACGACTTTTCCTTACTTACCACCTGACCAGACCAGTTTTCATACAAGGTAAACATATCGCAGATGGCTTGAAGAGAGGCTCTACCACCATTTGTAAATACCACAATATCATCAGTATAAAGTAAATGGGAGACCAGGGGGTGCCACGGGGATTGGAGAATGGGACAATTTTCTCCATCTCAAAATTATGTTTTAACAAGCGGGATAATATTTCTTCAACAAAAATGAACAAATATGGGGACAACGGGTCATCTTGGCGTAGACCCCGACCACTGGGAAAAAAAAGTTTCGCCGACCCATTCATAACCACTGAGAACCACGGAGTCAAAATACACTGCTTGATCAAATCACAGAACCAGGTAGAGAAACCAAAGGATGTCATGACATGCAATAAAAAATCACAATCAAGACTATCATACACCCTGGCCATGTCCACTTTAATAAGAATGTTTCCCCCCCTAGACCTTTCTGTTTATCATCTGAGTCATTTCTTAGGCCAAAGTAATGTTTTCAAATATGCTTCTCCCAGGTAAGAACGCCCCTTGTTCAGGGGAGATAATTCTGCTTAGGATGGGGGATATCCTTCGAACCAGAATTTTTGAAAATACCTTATAGATGACAGAGCACAAGCTTATAGGCCGAAATTTATCAAAACCTGTAGATTGCTGCATTTTCAGAATGAGAACAATATAAGAAGCCGAGTAGAATCTTGGCATCGAAACCCCACTATATAAGTCTCTAACTGCTGCCACCACATCAGCTTCAACAAAATCCCAACACGCTCTATAGAATCAAGAGCCGAACCCATCAGGGCCAGGACTACTATCTACCAGATTGGAAAACATCGCATCTTTTACCTCTTGGATCGAAGGAGAATGAAGGAGGCAATCATTCTCCTCCTCTTAAATAGTAGTCTGAACATATGCCGACAAATCTGGAAGATCTCTATGAGGTCTCGCCTGAAGAAAAGAACTAAGGAAATCCACTGCACCTAAATGAATAGCTTCCGGAGTGGTCAAGTGTGACCCATCCCGAAGTCTCATCTCATGAACAACAGGCTTGGATAGTGCGGCAAAAGTCTTGAAGAACTAAGCTGATGCCTCCCCTTTTTCCATCCATCTAAGTTTTGCCTGTTGGTTAAGTCTAATCTCTTCTCTTTGAAGCCATATAGCAAGTTGATCTTTAGCTAACAATAACTCTGATTCAATGGCTTCTGAAAAACCAACCTGAAGTTGATTTTCTAAATTCTCAATCCAACTCTCTAATGCCTGAATGGCTGTCTCGGTGCGCCCAAATACCCGACGATTCCAGTCCTTTAAAATTCTTTTCATTTTCTTCAACTTGTTGGCCAAGCCGAAAATACCCCTAGGCACAACTAGATCATTCCATGCCTTATTAACAACATCTCTGAAATTATCATGAAAGACCCACATTTGTTGGAATTTGAAAGAGGTAGGACCATAGCAAATATCAGATGAATGTAAAACAAAAGCCATCGGAGAGTGGTCAGATGTCGTGTGGGCTAAATACTTGCAGTATGCATCTGGCAAGGAATTGGCAGCTACGGGGTTCAACAAACACCTGTCAATCTTCGACCAGCTTCTGGATAAACCCTTTTGTCCATTGCACCAAGAAAACTTGCTCCCTACTGAGTTCATTTCAATGAGTCCACAACTATCAATGAAATCATTGAAATCATCCATAGCAGCCCTCAACCGAGGTCTCCCACCTCTTCTCTCCTCCTCCCTACGAGTAATATTAAAATCCCCAAGGCATAACCAGGGAGTGTCTTGCACGGCATCCAACTGTAGCAACCTCCAAAGATGTCGCCTTTCCAAATAACTACATTTGGCATAAACCACAGACACAATAAATTGTCGAGAGTTCATAACCATAGAAATTGTGATATGTTGGGAACTGAAATTAATGACCGAGATCTGTAAACCACTTCTCCAGAGCACCCAAAGTTTCCCACCAGTGCACTGGTTGGAAAAACTATTGTCAAACTTTAGCCTGTTTTTCAACACTTCCATCCTGTTATCATTTGCAAAAGGTTCGGCTAGCATAATTAAATTCAATTTCAACTTTCTGATCAATGTACACAACCTTTTCCGTGATGATCTAAGACCACGGATATTCCAATATAATGGAGTACAAATCATAAATCCATGCAAATGGGCTTGCGAGGAACCCGAGTCGAGCTTCTGAGTTTTTTCCCACTCTTTTCCTGATTTTTTTCTTTTTTTCATCGCTATCCGATGGATATTGTTTGTTTTTGCTCAGATGTTCTGCAATTTCATTTTCAGGTTCAGAAAAACTTTCTTCGGCCATATCATTTCGTAAAATACTTGAGTTATATTGGTTCCTTTGCTCGGTATCTTGCACCTCCTACTAAAACAGCTCTTACGGCGTTGTTTCTGACACCATTTCAACATCCCTTTTGTCACTACCCACATTGACATTCCCTTCCAAACACAAGAGTATATTTATAGTTTGTTCTCCTAATGGTGAAAGTTTCGGTCCATCTAGAAAATTACCATGAGCTCCAGTTACATGTGTTTCAGTGTTCCTAGAGTCAACCTTTTGGTCCCTCTCATTTGACCACAAACCCAATGAATTTATCTCCCTGTTGGTGTCATCTTTCACCTCTTCCAGTGGTTTACCTTAATGATCCCTCAAAAGCACTTCCGTAAGGTTTAATAAACCTGCCCCTAAGCTCGGCAAAATAGCCTCTGGCTCCTGAAAAGTTTCCAACACAAATGAGTCATTATCAGTACTCTCACTGTCACCATTCCCATTGCCTACGACATTTTTTGCCTCTCCCATTTTGGACCACACCACCAATGCATTGTCCTTTGTCTCGATAGCTAAATCTTCCCCCTGTTTAGCCAATTGTTCCCCTTCTATTGCCAACAAACAATTTCCTACTTTCCCTTTATATCAACGAACTCAGCCACCTTCAAACCACTAGGATCAGCCCCCTCATTTTCAGCCTTTTCCAGATTCGGTAAGGGCTCTGTTTTCTTAATTTTTTTTTTCCACACTTACTTGATTCTGAACCTGCCCAGCTTGCAAGTTCTTCTCACTTCCTTTCCATTTATTGTCCCCAGCATTTTTGGCCCCCTCTTTCCGTTTACATGTTTGAATATTATGGCCTTGGACTCTACATCTAGAGCAAAAGGCTGGAAGAGTTTCACATTCAAACTCCACATATAAATTGGAGCTATGTTTGGGAATGCCGATCCATATCCATCAGATGGGTTCCACAGCTGCATCCATCTTCAGGCAGACTCTCGCTCCATCAATTTTAGTGGCGCATTTTGTAGCATTATCATGGCGTAGGAAACGCCCAAGAGGAGAGGTAATGATCTTCAAAAAAGATTCATGGTAGAAATTAGGAGGTATACCTGGAATGAAGACTCAGACCGGCACTAGAGATGGTTCAAACTCTTCATCAAACTCTGGATGCCAATGAAAGCCACGGTAAGACACCCCATCAACGTCCGTAGCTTCCCTTGATAATGCTTTGACGAAATTAGGTTCGTTAGTGAAACGGATGAACACGTTTCTGGCCTTTCTCATTTCCCAAGTCACAAGTTGAAATTCTAACCCCCATCGACTCCGAATAAAAGCTCGGATGACATCTAGGGACGACCTTTGCTTGAGGAACTTCAAAACCATGGAATACTTGAAGGGGGCGGCATATCTATCAATCTCTTCCTTGGAGAAAATCACACATAGTTCTCCATCAATAACTTTGGCCGGACGCAATGGGATTTCTACCTCAAGTAGGGGCTGCGGCGATTTAGCCACCATGTCAGCAAAACTCCTTCGCCGTCCAGCGTTTGTCGTTGGTCTAGGGGCCCCAGCTGCAGCTATACGGTCCTCTGCTCACAAAACCAGGGCCTAGGAAGGTCGTTTCTGGTTTCAAAATCCCTAAACTTGGTTTCAAAGTAGCCCTCCCGATCTGGTTCGAAGCAGTCCGTTGGAAACAGATGGTGTCACCACAAGTCCGGAAGCCCTCGGCAACGTCGCTTGAGCCCGACGATGGAGTATAGGCAGGCGGTGAGCGGCACGCGCCAGACTAGGTCGACGATGGTATGGGTCTCTCCTCACGGGTCATACGACACTCTGGGTCTTTCTGTTTTTAAGACCTTATTGAAAGAAAATCAGTGTCTAGTACTACAGACTGTAGATATATCAAATTTATATTTTATTATTTTTCTTTCTTTCTTTCTCACAACTTTCACTTCCCTCTCAATAAACAATAAAAGGAGCTGCAACATTACCATAAGTTTTACTAATATGATAAAATAAAATAAATTAATAATTAATAAAATATGATAAAATTAAATAAATTAATAATTTAAAAAAATTAAATATTTTTTAATTATTAATTACTATGTAATGAATAAATAGATAATTCAATGTGAAGATTTGATGTGAATAGTCAAAACCAAATTCATCTTATATAATTTTATTCTTATATAATGAAAAAATACCTATTGCAATGTAAAAACCTATGTAAATGAAATAGTTAAAAGTTAAATTCATCTTACATTCATCAAAAGTGGCATTTAACTTTGGCTAATCTATTGAGAATGCTCCAAACATCATCTTGATTGATCGTTACCGCTTCCATTGGACATTTAAAATTATTATTGTTTTAATTAAGCATTTCACTGCGTTTGGATTATTTTATTTAGCTAGTAATTTTAAAATCTTTTTCGTTGGATCACTTTTGGTGATCCAAGATGTGAGGGTTGGACCTCATTTCTTTTCCTTTCCTCTTTCTTTTTCTCTTTCTTTTCTTTTTCTTCTTTCTTCCGGTTTTCTTTTTTCCCGCGTAGCCTCTCTTTGCCCGACCCTCTCTCTCTCCTCTCCCCACGCCGTTCGCTCTTCAGCACCGAGCACCGCCGCCGGCCGTCCGTGGCTCACACCGCCGGCACCGGTCGACTCCTCAGCTGCCGGCGAGTCTGTCCCTCCATTTTCAGGCCGGCTAACGCCGTCGTGAGCCGTGTGAAGCCGCAGGCTTCTCTTCGCCCCACCGCCACCGTCCGGCCACCATTGGCCACCATTTCTTCACCACATCATCACTGGCCCCTTGCCATCCTAACCCACCCAATTTCGGCTCCGATCCGTTGCCAGAGCCACCTCCACGAACACAAGCTCCGATTTCACATTTTTGGACTTCCACCGCCTTTTCGGCCGCCACCCAAGGCCAACCGTCACTTCCATTAGCTTCACCACCTCCCATAGGCCCTACCCTATCGTTCCCAAGTCTTCGTTTGACCCCGTGTGAATTTGGGTTTTCACTGTATTTCGGCCACAGTGTTTTTACACTGTTGAGTTGCTGTTTTGACACTTCCAGCTCCTCTTTGATCATCCAAAAAATATATTATAGCACTGTAAGTATTTCCTAAACAATCTTTTAAGATTTAAATATATTTTTACACTAATTGATTACTGTGTTCTAGTTGGTTTCCGGACTGAGTCCGAGGAGTTCGGGGGTGGATGGTTTGAGGACGGAGTATTTGTTGTGTTGGTTATATTGTGATTGGGTTGTTTGTTGGAAATTGTTATTGTGATTTGGAATTGGAATTGGTTATTGGGTATTATTGTTGTGGTTCGGTACATTGCATATTGCACACATGTTCATGTTTGTAAATTGAAAACTGGGTTTTCGTGTAATTGCATTCATGATCATGTGGAGATTTTGAAAACTGGGTTTTCATGTGGATTGGACTTTTGGGTGCGTGTGTATCACGACCCCAAGCCGAGATGGGGCATTATCTCGGTGGAGCTCCTCTGGTTACTCGGGAGCAGAATATATTGAGTGATGTCCCCTGGGTTGTCGCCGGGCAACAATGAGATCGGACGAGTTACGTGTCGACTCCGTGGCCCTTCTGCTGGCGGGGGCTAGAGGATGACCTGGTCACGAACGCACTGGGTGCGGAACTGGGCATCGCTCGTTATGCAGCCAGGACGTGTGGATGGTCCATAAGGGAGACCAGTGTGCATATGGATTAATGGATAAATGAAAAATGGTTGTTTTCTGAGAAAATAACGTGAGTTGGATTTTGTGTGAGTCATTTTCTGAAAAAATGATGGATATTTGTTTTGGGTCATTTTCTGGGAAAATGGTGGAAATGTTTATTGGAAATATTTTCGGACCAAATGGAATTTTTGGCATGTGTTGGATTTCTTGCATATTCATCATATGCATGCATCGTTAGATACTTTAATGTGTTTTTATCTCAGGATTTGGTTAGGTTATAACTTACTTGTGGTACCAGATTATGTTGATGATGATGCAGATGCTGAGTCTAAGGATTTGGCTCCGCCGGAAGAGTGATCTGGGATTACTCGAGTTATGCTTTTATTTTCAGACTTGTATTATTTTATGGAACATTTGGTTTATGTTTTTAAACACTTTGTATTTGGATATTTGTATTTAACTAAAATTCTGGTACTAGTTGACTTATTTATTATCCGCTGCGTATTTTATTGTGCACTATTTATTTGTTGCACACACTTGACACTTGTCGTTGGGATGCGTGACCGTGTTGTCATCATCCTGATGTCACGATTTCCAAGGCTTTTTGTACGTGAGAGTCGGAGCGTCGCAGTTGGTATCAGAGCAGTTTGACTCTGGGTAAAGCCACATGTCCCTTAGGTGAAGTACCAGAAATTTTCAAAGTTGTGATTTAAAATTATTTTGGTTTGAAGTATGTTATTTTTAATGGTTTCAATTTATTATTTGTTGTTATCTTTGATTTTTTTTATTATATTCTCTTTTATTTTAAGTTGTTTTATTTTATTTTATTTTATTTGGGTATTACTTTTGCTCTTATTTAAATTTTGTCTGGAGACTTAAGTGGGGATGAAGGTGATGCTTTGGCAGGAAAATGGTTAGACCAAGGAGGCCGACTGATGTGCCCCGAGGATGAGTTGCCTCATGGTGACGGAAATTATGCCATAGCCAGGGCATTGAACAGAATGACGAAATTTCTCCAATACAATTTGCAGCCGCCACAAGGAGATTTGAATAGAGCAGTGCAAGTTGGGTGCACCTATGAGCGCTTTCTAGTGCATAGGACACCTACTTTTACTGGTGAAGAGGAGCCACTGCGGGCTAAAAGGTGGATAGAGGACTTGGAAAGGACGTTTGAAGTTTGTTGTTGTACTAAAGCTCAACAAGTTTTATATCCAAGTTATATGCTACAAGGTAATGCAGCTGATTGGTGGAGGACTAAGCGAGAGTTGTTAGTGATGGAGTTGGGATCTTTTGCTGCTGTGTCTTGGCAGTGGTTCAAGAAGGAGTTTGATGACCGTTTCTTTCCTATTTCTGTGAGACGGCAAAAGGCACGGGAATTTGGTAATTTGGTGCAAGGGAATATGTCTGTGGAAGAGTATGCCCAAAGATTTATGGAGCTTGGGAGATTTGCTACTCACTTGATTGCTACTGAGGAGATGCGAGCTGAGCGTTTCCAAAAGGGTTTGCAACCTGAGATACGAAGACAAGTGGCTTGCTATCAGATTTTAAATTTCCAGCAGTTGGTTGACATGGCCACCATCGCAGAGTATGAGAATAGTTTTGTAGTGGGTTCCCCTCTAGGTCAGAAAAGGCGAAATTTTGCTTGTGAAGACAGTAGTTCTGGGTCGCCTCAAAAGTTTGTGCAAAGAACTGGGGCCCGTTCACAAGCAGCCTCTGGGGTGCGTATTGGGGGCCGAGCCCTAGTTTGCAGCAGGTGTAATAGAGCCCATGAGGGTGAGTGTCGTCAGAGTGGGACCACCCATTGTTATAGATGTGGCCAGTCGGGGCACTTTGCTCGCGAGTGTCCTAATCAATCTCAAGCAAGTCGCGGAGGTCGTCGTGGTGGAAGGAATAATCAGAAGTAAGTAGTGCAAGCTCGGGTGTATGCTGTGACTCCCGGAGACATCGACTATGAGACGCCAGAGACCCAGGATGCCAGGGTGATCACCGATAAGTGTTTAATTAATTCTTTAGATTTGATGTTTGGTGTGATGTGTTTCTTTTGGATTTCATTGGTGTATGTGTTCAGGTAGAGTCCGTTTGTATGATTTTTATGCTTGTACATTGTTTGACTCTGGAGCATCTCAATCTTTTGTGTCTGCCACTTTTGCATGGATGTGCAACTTAATCACGGAGCCCTTATCGCAATCTTTGGTAGTGAGTCTTCCCAATGGCGAGATGGTGTGGTGTTCTAAAGTTGCGATGGGGTGTCCTTTGGATTTTGGTGGAATGATACTTGAGGCGGATTTAATTGTATTCAAGTTGCTCGGGTTTGACATTATTCTTGGTATGGACTGGTTGTACCGGTATTCGGCGTGTATTAATTGTAGAAATCGGATTATTGGTTTCCAGCTTTCGGAAGGAGATTATTTGGAATATGTGGGAAGTAAGTTGAAGACAAAGCCGATAGTTATATCTGCAGTGCAAGCGAAGAAAGATATAGCTTGTGGAGTTTATGCATTTCTAGTTCAAGTGGTGTCTATGCCATCCGAGAAGAAGTCTTTAGTGGATATACTGATTGTAGAAGAATTTCCTGATGTGTTTGTAGATGATTTGCCAGGGTTGCCTCCAGTTCGTGAGTTGGAGTTTACTATTGATTTGAAACCTGGAGCCGCTCCTATGCACAAGGCTCTTTATTGTATGGCACCGACTGAGTTGAAAGAATTGAAAATTCAGTTACAAGAATTGGTTGACAAGGGTTTTATTCAGCCTAGCACGTCGCCATGGGGAGCGTTCGTGTTGTTTGTCAAGAAAAAAGATGGTACTCTCAGAATGTGTATCGACTATCGGGAATTTAATAAAGTAACCATCAAGAATAAGTACCCGCTTCCCCGAATAGATGATTTATTTGATCAGCTTCAAGGAGCAGCTATCTTCTCAAAGATTGACTTGAGATCGGAATACTACCAGTTGAGAATAAGAGATAAGGATATTCCCAAGACTGCTTTTAGATCTCGGTATGGGCATTATGAATTTAAGGTGATGCCTTTTGGGTTGACTAACGCTCCTGCAACTTTTATGGATTTAATGAACCGAGTATTCCAACCTTATCTGGACTCTTTTGTGGTGGTATTTATTGATGATATTATGATTTATTCTCGAGACTTGGAAGAGCATGCTTGTCATCTTCGCCTGGTGCTTGGAAAATTAAGAGAGCATCAGTTGTATGCAAAGCTTAGTAAATGTGAATTTTGGCTGGAAGTATTCAAATTTCTTGGACATGTGATCTCCCGAGATGGAGTGGCTGTAGATCCTAGCAAGGTAGAAGCTGTTTTCTCATGGCCACGTCCTTCAACAGTGCTCGAGATTCGGAGTTTCTTGGGACTTATCGGGTATTATCGGAGATTTGTTGAAGGTTTTTCTCGATTATCCGGACCTCTCACCGCTTTGACTAGAAAGAATACTGAATTTGTTTGGTCAGATAGGTGTGAGAGAAGTTTCCAAGAATTAAATAAGAGATTGACAACAGCTCCTGTATTGGCACTTCCGGAGCCACATAAGCCATTTGTGGTTTTCAGCGACACATCCAAGTTTGGGTTGGGGTGTGTTCTTATGCAGGAAGGATGAGTTGTTGCCTATGCATCTCGTCAGTTGAAAGTGCATGAAAAGAATTATCTCACTCATGATTTGGAATTGGCAGCTGTGGTGTTTGCTCTCAAGATCTGGCGACATTATCTGTATGGAAAAGTTTGTGAAGTGTTCACCGACCACAAGAGCTTGAAGCATTTGTTTTCTCAGAAGAATCTTTATATGAGACAGAGGCGTTGGTTAGAGCTGATTAGTGACTATCAATGTGAGATCAAGTATCATCCAGGAAAAGCTAATCTAGTTACTGATGCCTTGAGTAGGAAGTCTTAGTTAGTGGATGAGGCAGAGTCGTCAAGAGTGGACTCTCTCCTTTGTGGAATGAGGAGACTGCTCATTGAGAGTTCGCAGCAGGAAGAATTGCTCTCTTCAATTTTGGATGTTCGGGTCGTTGATTTTGAAGAATTAAAAACTCTCCAGAGAAGGGATCCTAAGTTATTAAATATCAGGAAGAGAGTCAGGAAGTCTAAAGGACCCATGCACTACAGTTTGGACAAAGATAAAGTTCTTCATTTTCGGGATCGAAGAGTGATTCCTCGAGATTCTGAATTTAAAGAGCAAATCTTGGCAGAAGCTCATACAGCTCCTTATTCAATTCATCCTGGAAGCACGAAGATGTATCGGGACTTAAAGAGAAATTTTTGGTGGGAAGGGATGAAGACTGATATTGCTATGTTTATTGAAAAATGTGACACATGCTGTTAAGTCAAGGCTGAACATCAGAGACCTACTGGTAAGCTTCAACCTCTTCCTATTCCTGAGTGGAAGTGGGATGACATCTCTATGGATTTTGTAGTAGGTCTTCCAAGAACTCCTAGTGGGAAGAATTCAGTTTGGGTGATTGTGGATCGGTTGACCAAGAGTGCCCATTTCTTGCCTGTAAATAATGTCGACTCTTTGGGTAAATTAGCGCGGTTGTATGTTAAAGAAATTGTGAGGTTGCATGGAGTACCCAAGAGTATTGTGTCGGACAGGGACCCGCGGTTCATGTCGCATTTTTGGAAGAGTTTGCAGGTAGCGCTAGGCACTAATTTGAAGTTCAGTACTGCTTATCACCCTCAGACAGATGGTCAATCTAAGTGTACAATTCAGACCTTGGAGGATATGCTGAGAGCGTGTGTCATGGAATTTCAGGGAAGCTGGAAAAATCATCTACCGCTTATAGAGTTCTCTTATAATAACAGTTTTCATGCTTCCATTTAGATGGCTCCGTATGAAGCGTTGTATGGGAGGAAGTGTAGATCGCCCTTGTGTTGGGATGAAGTCGGTGAGAGGAAATTAATTGGGCTTGAATTAATCCAAGAAATGCAAGGGCAGGTTTGAATTATAAGAGCTAAAATGGCAGAAGCGCAAAGTCGTCAGAAAAGTTATGCTGACACGAGGAGAAGAGATTTATCTTTTGAGGAAGGCGATTGGGTTTATCTTAAAGTCTCTCCGATGAAACGCGTTGAGCGCTTTGGTAAGAAGGAAAAACTTAGACCGAGGTATGTTGGTCCTTTTCAGATTGTGGAGAAGGTTGGCCTTGTTGCTTATAGAGTTGCATTGCTGGATGATTTCGGGGATGTTCATGATGTGTTCCATGTGTCGTCGTTGAATAAGAGTTTTGGTCAACAAGAGCCGCGTTTTGTTGACTCAGAACGGATTCAACTTCAGCCTAACCTTACCTATGAAGTTGTTCCAACTCAGATTGTGGATTGGAAAGTGCAAAGGTTAAGGTCCAGGACGATACCTTTGGTGAAGGTATCATGGGGTAATCCATTGGCTCAAAATTTCTCTTGGGAGCGAGAAGCCGATATGATGGAGCAATATTCGTATTTGTTTGGTTGACCTTGCTGGTATGTTTTTTAAGTCCGCTCTTAGTTGAACCTTATCCTTGTCTTAGTCTTAATGTTTAACCTTACCAATTTTGAGGACGAGATTTTATTTAAGGGGGGGAGAATGTAACACTCCGTATTTTAGTATATTTTTAATGAAGGATTAATTTAATTCATTTAAAGATTGATTATCTTGTTTTAAAATTATGGGAGTTTTTAAATATTATTTTATAATATTTTAAGTTGTGAAAAATTAATTTTTATGTGTTTTCTTAATATTATTTTACAGTTTTGCATTTAAAGTGATCTTTAATTTAAATTGGTTTATTTTTTGGTTTAAAAATTATTATTGTTTTAATTAAGCATTTCACTGCATTTGGATTATTTTATTTAACTAGTCGTTTTAAAATCTTTTTCGTTGGATCACTTTTGGTGACCCAAGATGTGAGGGTTGGATCTCATTTCTTTTCATTTCCTCTTTCTTTTTCTCTTTCTTTTCTTTTTCTTCTTTCTTCCGATTTTCCTTTTTCCCGCATAGCCTCTCTCTTCGCCCGACCCTATCTCTCTCCTCTCCCCACGCCGTTCGGCTCTTCAGCACCGAGCACCGCCGCCGGCCGTCCGTGGCTCACACCGCCGGCACCGGTCGACTCCTCAATTGCCGGCGAGTCTGTCCCTCCATTTTTAGGCCGGCTAACACCGCCGTGAGCCGTGCGAAGCCGCGGGCTTCTCTTCATCCCACTGCCGCCGTCCGGCTACCATTGGCCACCATTTCTTCACCCAATTCGGCTCTGATCCATCGCCGGAGCCACCTCCACGAACACAAGCTCCGATTTCACATTTTTGGACTTCCACCGCCGTTTCAGCCGCCACCCACGGCCAACTGTCACTTCCATTAGGTTCACCACCTCCCATAGGCCCTACCCTACCGTTCCCAAGTCTTCGTTTGACCTCGTGTGAATTTGAGTTTTCACTGTATTTCGGCCACAGTGTTTTTACACTGTGGAGTTGCTGTTTTGGCACTTCCAGCTTCTCCGTGATCCTCCGAAAAATATATTATGGCGCTGTAAGTATTTCCTAAACAGTCTTTTGAGATTTAAATATATTTTTACACTAATTGATTACTGTGTTCTAGTTGGTTTCCGGACTGAGTCCGAGGAGTTCGGGGGTGGATGGTTTGAGGACGGAGTATTTGTTGTGTTGGTTATATTGTGATTGGGTTGTTTGTTGGAAATTGTTATTGTGATTTGGAATTGGTTATTGGGTATTATTGTTGTGATTCGGTACATTGCATATTGCACGCATGTTCATGTTTATAAATTGAAAACTGGATTTTTGTGTCATTGCATTCATGATCATGTGGATATTTTGAAAACTGGGTTTTCATATAGATTGGACTTTTGGGTGCGTGTGTATCATGACCCCAAGCCGAGATGGGGTATTATCTCGGTGGATCTCCTCTGGTCACTCGGGAGCGGAATATACTGAGTGACGTCCTCTGGGTTATCGCCGGGCGACAACGGGATCAGACGAGTTACGTGCCGACTCCGTGACCCTTCTGCTGGCGGGAGCTAGAGGATGACCTGGCCACGAACGCACTGGGTGCGGAACTGGGCATCGCTCGTTATGCAGCCAGGACATGCGGATGGTTCATAAGGAAGACCATGGTGCATATGGATTAATGGATAAATGGAAAATTGCTGTTTTTTGAAAAAATAGCGTGAGTTAGATTTTGTGTGAGTCATTTTCTGGGAAAATGATGGATATTTGTTTTGGGCCATTTTCTGGAAAAATGGTGGAAATGTTTATTGGAAATATTTTTGGGCCAAATGAGATTTTTGGCGTGTGTTGGATTTCTTGCATATTCATCATATGCATGCATGGTTAGATGTTTTAATGTGTTTTTATCTCAGGATTTGGTTAGGTTATAACTTACCTGTGGTACCATTTAATGGTACTGCAGATTATGTTGATAATGATGCAGATACCGAGCCTGAGGATTTGGCCTCGCCGAAATAGTGATCTGTGATCATTCGTGTTATGCTTTTATTTTCAAACTTGTATTATTTTATGGGACATTTGGTTTATATTTTTAAACACTTTGTATTTGGATATTTGTATTTAACTAAAATTCTGGTACTAGTTGACTTATTTATTATCCGCTACGTATTTTATTGTGCACTGTTTATTTATTGCACACACTTGGCACTTGTCGTTGGGATGCGTGACCGTGTTGTCATCATCCTGACGTCTCGATTCTCGAGACTTTTTGTACGTGGGAGTCGGGGCGTCACAGAAACGGTTTTATTTCTTTTTATCTCATCATTACAATTTTATCAAATTTTCACACAAAATATAATAAACAATTAAACTTTTTCTTATTTTAAAATAATAATAATATTAAAAAACAACAAATAATTAATTACTCAACAAATATTCTATGGATCATCATTTCATCTGTTTTTAACTTTTTATATCTCTCATTCTAGGCCTTCGATTTCAAACGAATATATTGAGATTATCTTACTTTATGTTTATGTTTTTCTCACATTAAAAACTTAAAATCTTGGAAAAAACACACACTGGACCCTTAAACTATTAAGAATTTTGCATATTACACCCTCAAACTATAAAGATACCAACACTTCGCACCATAATTCGGATAATTAAAATAAATAAATAAATAAATAAAGATTGGATCTTAAGAGGGTGCAAAGTGTAATTACCTTTTTATTGTTTGAGGATGTGTGACTCACATTATGTGTCTACATATCACTGACTCCAACACTTAGATTTCAAACACATATATTGAGATTATTATACTTTATCTATCTTTCTCACATTACTGGAAAAATATACTTTTATACTCCTAAAATATTAAGGGGGTTGCACATAATTTTATTATCCAACTATTAAAAATGGAACTATGCTCTCTCATTTCATTTTAACAGTTAAAATAGATAAAATAAAATTGACTAATTAATTGTTTGGAAGAGTGTAGATGCCATTTTTTAATAGAATGATTAAAATAAATTTATATGATTTTATATAATTTATATGATTTGATATATATGCCAATCACGCTACATGCCTTTAACTATATACATTATCTTTATTTTATAATAAAAGAATTTTAACACAATACATATTTTGGGTTGAAGGTTGCATTATATTAAGTGTAGAATCATATTTATCAATGGTATTTTGCAGAGATCTTATTCCCGGATATCCCCTCGATCAATCATGCGTGATCAGTCTTGGATGCTCCCATTCAAAATTATGAAAGGTGCCAAATTTCCACTGAGGTTTCATCTAGTTACATAAATCATTTTATCTTATTTTATTTTATTTTATTATTAAAAATTTTTAAACTCTCACATAAAATATAATAAAAAATTTAATTTTTTTAAATATAAAAATAAAAATAATATTAAAAAAATAATATTCTAACAATATCTATTCTACTCTTAACTCTAATCTCATATCGTCTTATCCTTATAACCAAACACAACTTTCAAATAAAAATAAAAATAAAAAAACCTTACTATTCTCTGTCTATCCCCCCCCTCTCTCTCTCTCTCCCCTAACCTAGACGCTACGCTCTAATTGGTGTCTCAAAAACGCATACGCTCTCTCTCCTACAGTAAACGCTACGCTCTCTGTGCGGAAGATTTCGAAGACTGATCTCTCTGTAAGTAGATTCAATCTCTAATATACTACAGATAGCCTTCGTTTATTGTAAGCTGTTTATTCTGTTCCTTTTGCCTCATTGAGTTTTCCCCCCTGGGTTTCATATAAATACGTTAATAGGAGGGCGTATGCGTATTTGTGCATCCAATGTATCCAAATGGTTCAGTGTCTGGAACTCGCTGTGTAGCTTTGAGGTTTTGTGTGATGATTGAATTCGGTTAACTTTTGATTTACATATTAACTCCAGGCCCAAGGCCCATACGACCAAATGCCCTTATCCCCCAGCCCATTGACTTCAGACTTCAGATACACTTCACTTCCCTTCACAACTTCCGGCGCCGCTGTCCACTTCTTGCACCAACCCCTTCTCCCTTCGACTCCATGAACGGCGTGTGACAGGTTCAGAACGTTGCCGGACCGGCGGCCGGTAAGCCCACTCCACGAAATGAAACCTGACAATATTCTCCAGATGGGTCTAGGTTTTGGAACTCCACCTTCTGCTGCTGCCGCTGCTGCTTCTTCTTCTGCTGTTTTGGCATCATCGTCTTCTACGAGAGCAGCTCCGAAAGGTAAACTTTCTTCTTTTTTCAGATACGCACACGAACCCACTACGTCAAATACTGACTCTTCACAAAAAGAGCCATGCCCACATAAACCCATTTCAAGCCACAAAATTGTACAAAGAAACCCACTTTCCGAAGCTCATGTCCAAATCCCAGTTGAAAAATTCTTGAAAACCAACTCTAAGTCCAGCAACTTCACTCTTAATGAAGCGTTGCACCGCTTCGATCACATGCTTCGGTTGCAACCAGCTCCACCGATTCCATCGTTCAATCATTTGCTTGGTGCAGTTGCTAGGAACAAGCATTATTCTAATGTGATTTCACTTTTCAAAAGAATGCAGTCATCTGGGCTGCCTTCTAATTTTTTTACTCTTAAGCATTTTGCTTAATTGCTTTTGTAATGTAAATCGGGTTTGCGACGGTTTTGTTGTTATGGGGAGTATTCTGAGGAGGGGTTATAGGCCCGAGACTGTGACTTATACAACTTTGATTAAGGGATTGTGTAAAGAGGGTAGGTTTGGTGAGGCAGTCGGGTTATTTCAGAAAATGGTCAAGTTGGGTTATGGGCCTAATGTGATTACATGTGGGACTTTGATTAATGGGTTGTGTCGAACAGGCAATACAACTGTTGCACTTGGGTTACATGAAGAAATGGTCAGAGGTCAATTTGGTGCTGAGTGTAAGCCTAATTTGGTTTCCTATGGTATGATTATTGATGGGCTTTGTAAGGATGGGACAGTAGACAAGGCAAAAGAACTTTTCTGGGAAATGAAGGGAAAGAGAATTTTTCCGAATGTGTTTGTTTATAACTCTCTAATACATGGTTTATATTACGAGGGTAAATGGGAAGAGGCTAAAAGTTTGTTTAACGACATGGTGGATCAAGGCATCCAACCTAATGTTGTGACGTTTACTATTTTGATTGATGCGCTTTGCAATGTGGGGAAGATGAAAGAAGCAAATGGGTTGTTTGAATTGATGATTCAAAGAGGTGAGGATCCCGACATATTTACTTACAACACATTGATGAATGGGTTCTGCTTGGTGGGCAGGCTTGGTGATGCAAGGAAGCTATTTGATTCAATGACAAGAAAAGGACATAAACCTGATGTTGTAAGCTACAATGTACTCATCCACATATATTGCAAGAATGGGGAGATGGAGGCAGCTATGAATTGCTATAGTGAAATGATTCACCAGAAAGTTACGCCAACACTTGTAACGTTTCGCATATTAATTACTGGTCTATTTAGGGCAGGTAAGGTTAAGGATGCACAGAAGCTATTAGGTGAGATGCAAGTTCATGATCTGGGACCAGATTCATTTGCTTATAAAATTATCTTGGATTGGCTTTGCAAGAATGATCCTTTTCCAGAGGCAATGGAATTATTTAATAGTTTAGATGATTGCAAAGTTGAACTAAGCATTACAACTTACAATGACCTCATTAATTGTTCATGCAAAGCAGGGAAGATTGAAGTTGCCTGGCAGATATTTCGTAGATTATCTGATAGAGGCTTGGTGCTAACTGTTGTTACATATTCTATCATGATTAATGGGTTCTGTAAGGTAAAGGATTTGGAAAAGGCAAATGATTTGTTTTTAGAAATGGAAGAAAAGGGTTGTGCTCCAAATGTAGCCATATATGATGCACTTATGCGTGGTTTCTGTGAGAATAATGAGTCGCAAAAGGCACTTGAACTTCTTCACAAAATGGTGGAGAGAGAATTGTCACCCGATGACTCCATAGTCTCCATAGTACTAGACTTACTTTCCAAGGATGAAAAGTATCGTGAATGTTTGGATCTGCTACCAACATTTCCTACCCAAGAGCCTGGAGGTTGTAATGATGGATTTTCACTATGATTTTTATTTACCAATTCTATCTGCAAGGTACCTAGGGCGGATAACTCTTAGACTAACCAAAAGTTACAAAACGTGAAGGCTTTTCATTGCACTGTCCAAAATCCCAATTCTGACTCTTCTCAAGTAAAGGGGCTTTAAGGGTTTGGTCTAGTGAAGTTGCACTTGGTAATTGATTGGGATGTTTGTAGGACCACGGAAATAAGAAGCTTGCACTAAAAATGATTGTATTGAGCAGTTTGTTTGGGCTGGTGAATTTAGTATCTCCATGCACTTCTAGTGGTAAATTGCAGCTGATAGATCCACCTCTAAACGTCTCGCTTCACAAAATTTATTTTAGCGTTACTCTTGGTTGATTGATGGATGGACAAGATCTGTAGTGACACCACCAACCATTGGATCTCTTTGTAGCTTTATGCCCCAGGGGATATCTGAGGTGTGAATTCTCTGATAATTGTATAATTGTATTCGAGCTATGAAGTTCTTTGTATTGTCTCCTTTGGAAATTCCAAGCTTCTTGTGGCATGTACATCTAGAGCCATATACAAGAATTGTATATTTAATACACGAGAGTCTTTGCTAGAGTACCTTTCTTATCCTTTTATCTTGATGTTATTGGTGATGAGTATTATTTGTCTCCTAGCAACGTTGATGGGTTTTTCGACTGTTCCTTTGATGCAACATTCACACTTTTAGACAATTTTCCCTATACAGAAAAGGGGAATGTCAAATAGTCTGAGCACTTAGCCCAACTTTTGTAGTCCATAATGGCAAAATCTCTAAAAGAAAAAAGTATTGTCCATGTTATGCTCATACTCCATGGTGGGTACAATATCTAAAATAACCCGTATTTTCCATTGTTTGCCTTTTCCATATTATATGTGCTCAAATTTTCGCTCACCCCAATTAATTGCATTTCCTGTACGAAGTATCTGAAGTATGTTCATCTTCCTTGAGCTTGACAAACGCATGTTAATGTAATCAAGTGCACAAGTGTTGATGAACAAGTGGTGAAACTTTTAGGCACCGACGGTTGAGTTGCAACTATATAGTGATGTCCTGTAACGCATGGTAACAAAATTTTGATGTCCTGAATTGTGAAGATATGGTGTTAAGTCCTGCATTGAGGGAATGATAGTGAAAGCATTATATGAACATTAAGTCCCACATAGGTTGTATACTAGGTGAAAATGAGTTTTATAAGCGATTTAAAGTAACTCCAATCGTAACTTTGACTGCTTGTGTAGGATAAAATGTAAATATGAACAAGAATTTTAGTACTGTCATGTGACATTAAGGTACTAGGAGTTTGTGATGCCCTGGATTGTGAAGTTGTTGTGTTAAGTCCTTATATTGGGTGGGGCTGAATTGTAGAAGCATTATATGAATGCCAAGTCCCCAATAGGTTGTATACTCGGTGAAATTGGGTTTTATATGTGATTCCAGGAATTCAAGTTGTAATTTTGACTAGTACTTTTGTATTATAGTGTAGATATGAGTCTATGACTAGTCTTTTCTAAATTGTGACATCTGTAGGGATTGTTTTTTAAATTGTGACTTCGGCCTTGTTTGGAACAGTCTAATTTTAAGATGCGTTTAACATACAAACACCCAACTCTCAAATTATTAAACTTATCTCAACTTAAAACTTCTTTACACGTGGGACCTACAACTTTTTTCAACTCATGAACACCTATTTATATGCGGGACCCACAACCTGTTTCAACTTCTGATAAATATATCTAAACTCATCTTAACATCCAGATACATCTAAACCCATCTTAGGTGAGTTAGGTGAACCTTACAAAACTCACTCTATCATCTCAACTCACTACTATTCATTAAGAACTCAACTCATCTCAACTTAGCTCAACATACAAATGGGACCTTCATCAATTTTAACAAGCATAATTATTCGTGGAAGAGCGTGAAGTCATGTATTTATTTTCCACATTTTACAAACCAATGAAGCCATAGAAATTTCACAGACATGGTACTCATGATGCGCCAAAATGGTTTTTAATCTGCATGTGGATTAGATAAGACTTGACAATCATGAATTGAGATCCAGCTAAGGAAAATCTGTACCAACACATTTCAGTGGACACAAGTCATCGTGGGTTTCCACCATTAAAAGGAATATCAACAACAGAAGAAATATCAGCAACACAGTTCGAAATGCTGCCAAACCATTCTTGGCCCAGAAATCTAAATAATCCTATCGAAATCGTTCCCAATAATACATTTACTAGCTACCATGATTATGATCAGTTGGATCATTAAAGTTTTAATATTAATTGTTGGATAAGGAACTTGAGATCGATGAAAACCCACCTAGATCAAAAGCATGATCAGATCAAATCTCACCAACACATGCAGAAAGAATAGAAGTTTTGAGGGGGAAAGAGAGTACTGCTTTCTGTTGTCTAAACCATGGATCCAATGCACTTCGAATAAACCAAACAGAAAATGCTAAGAAAAAAAGAACAAACAGAAAAAAAAGCTTTGATTGGGGAAAATTTCTAGTCAAAATGAGAGCATTTTGGGCCCTATTCAGTCCTGAAATGCGGGCAGAATAAAGTTCTTATGTATTACTTCCAACAACAATAGATAAATCCATCGCCAATCAAACAAAACACAAAAAGCAAATGAATCATGACTTGTGTGCAAAATTAAAGATATTGGTGCTATACAATTAGCCTAAAAGTCAAAGTACCTTTTCGAATCGCATTCTGTTTCCACATTTCAAGCATTTTCTCCTCAAAAGTGTTGCCTTTTCTTTTTCCTTTTTTTTTTTGGTTGGTTTGGTAGAGTTGTATAATTGAAACCACTTTTTATGAAGGAATGGTACCTGTCAATTTCCTATGGTTAGGGGTACCATTGTAACAAACCAATAAATCCTTTCATACAAATAAAGTGGATCTTGATGGTGAGATCCATGTGCCTATAGAGGTTTAGTCATCAGCCATATGATTTCAAGATGAAGGTAATGTTAAACATCAACTCTCTATAGACAACAACCGATTGGTTCAAATACACTATAATTGAGAGTTGATAGTTTCAGAGAAGAAATAAACCTTGGAACAAGAGCATGACAGAGGATCTGAGATGGGATGCTTCAAAATTAATTGAGCCCTAGATCTAATTAATACCAAAGTATTTTGCATACTCTTTAGAGTGTATTTTGAGACAGACAATAAATTATCTCCCCATATTAAAAAAAGAAGAAGCCTTAATTGAAGTGCATTTCTAAGTTATTATTCCATGTCTAAGCATCACATGACATAATTAATATTTGGGGGACAGAATTTTTACCTAAAGTTTTGATAAAGTAAGAATGCTTGGTAAAATAACCAGTTAGAGCACCTAACCTTTCCTAAAAACCCATATGCTTATTTATTATTATTCTAAACAACAACCTGATCAGGAAAATGACACATACATGCCAGAGAGTGTACATATGATACATTAACATCGTTGTCATAGACATCAATATTATTGTTATTGACATATTAGCTCTCATGCATCGTTTTGGTCACATCTTGGGTTTACAAGGCGAAACTAAGGTTCCAACTTCCAAACTTTGATATCATTCTGCCATTGTTATTGCAGAATTGGTATTACTTTCTCTGCAGCAAGAAACTTTGCCTAATTACTGTACTCCTTGGCCCTTTGGGAAGTTTGAGATATTAATTTTCCATCCACTTTGTTTGGAAAAACTTTAAAACCGGCATCTGCATGCATCAGATGCGAAAAAGTTAAAAGGCTCAGTTCCATGTTTTTGGACATTTACATTCCACTAGAAATGAGTACCCTTCTAGAGTTATCGTATCGAAACATGAGCAAGTTCGTACAAAGCAGGCTAAGCAGCTGCTTCAGTATCACAACTCATCTCTGTAGTTAGATTATTTTCTGAGGCTTTGTTCGTTAGCCTGCAATTCAATAAGTATGATTCTAATAATTCTAGGTACTGTATTCATGATATTCATTATCCGTTTCTTGACTCTTACCCTTCTGCATGATTCATTGCTTATCTCAGACTTTTGAAAAAATGTTGTTAAGAATGACAACAGATTGTTTTGAAGGGATTTACGGTTGCTAAACAAAGCTAAAAGCAAAGAAAGGCGCCACCCAAAAGCGAAGATCACTTTGCTGCAGTGCCTGCTGACTTTTTCCAACAGACATATTGCTGAGAGATTTGACTTGTTGCATTATATATATCAACTTGATCTCCGAGCTGTTTTTTTGACTTTTTGTTTCAGTTTCCCATGAAATTCTACCTCGTGCAGAGAATTATATAGCTTTCTGCATTCCCACCTCTTCCAGACCCAAGAAAAAGAGGCTGAAGAAGAATTTCAGTTTCCAGTGCTAGCTGTAATCGAGAGCCCCCAACCTCGACAAAGTTGACATACCTTTTAGCATGGTCTTCGACCCATATTTGTTTAAGGTTGCGACATGTTCTTCACACACATCATAAATTCATAATGGGGATTCAAAGATAAAGAATCAAGATCGAAACTACTGTGTATATTTGTTTGGGAATTGTTTGATACACAAGATGTTTATGGGATGATCTGCAATTCCGTGTTAGTATCATTACTCGGGATTGTAAATATGTCTTGTTACTTGTTTGGTAGGAATGAAAAAGAATTATAATTTTCCACGCCAACCTGTTGGGCATGAACGGACAAGCCCATTGAAGAATCTGTAATATTATTCAAATGTCCATTTTTGTTTTTCTAACTTTCGAGGAGTCTTAGTGGATTAGTCAAATGCTAAAAAAATAGATATTAAGAATTATTGGGATCAGATTCAGCCCACGTTAGATTAGTTAATTAGAATTTAGCTACATCAAGGGAAGGTTTGGGGGTGAGAAATTTTCTAAAATTTTCATTTTATTTCAATTCATCATTACACTTTTTTTAAATCTACATACAAAATATAATAAACAATTCAATTTTTTTAAATCCTAATATAATTTTTTCAAATTCCAATTCAATTTTTTTAAATCTTAAAATTAAAAAATAATATTTTAAACTTTAAAATAAAACAAAAAATTCTCATCTCGCACCCCAAACCTTTCCTAACTTTCAAAATAATTTCCAAACTTAAAAGTGACTGTAGATACATCAAATTTATTTTTTCTTTTTTCTTTCTTTCTTTCTCACAACTTTCACTTCCCTCTCAATAAACAATGAAGTTCTTTCCTAATATGGAGATGCAACATTACCTAGGTTTTACTAATATGATAAAATAAAATAAAATAATAATTAATAAAATATGATAAAGAAAATAAATTAATAATTAAAAAAAATTAAATATTTTTTAATTATTAATTACTATATAATGAATAAATGGATAATTCAATGTGAAGATTTGATGTGAATAGTCAAAATCAAATTCATCTTATATTATCTTATTCTTATATAATGAAAAAATAGCTATTATAATGTGAAAATTTATATGAATGAAATAGTCAAAAGTCAAATTTATCTTACATTCATCAAAAGTGGCCTTTAACTTTGGCTAATCTATTGAGAATGTTCCAAACATCATCTTGATTGATCGGTACCGCTTCCATTGGACATTTGAATAATACAGCTGCATTGTACATTAGAAACTTGGTCATGTCTCCGGGTAATGATCAGCTAGATGTTACTATAGATAGTCTTATAGTAGTTATTATTATTTTGTGTGTCTCTTTAGCCAAACAATATTAAATGTATGAGATGGGAACCCCTTCTGATTTTTCAGTTGAATTTTTAAGACCTATAATGAATGAGAGATACACACCAAATAACTCATACAACATTTATTGATACTTGTTTTAGTCTATAAAAATAATTAGGCCCTGTTTGGATACAGAAACAATTTTATTTTATTTTATCTCATCATTATAATTTCATCAAATTTTCACATAAAATATAATAAACAATTCAAATTTTTTATATTCCAAAACAATAATAATATTAAAAAATAATATTCTAACAATATTTTATTCAACTTTTAACTTTTATCTAAAACCATCTCATCTTATTTAATCTCATCTCACTATCTAAACTGGACCTAAGTAATTACTCAACAAATATTCTATGGATCATCATTTCATCTGTTTTTAACTTTTTATGTCTCCCATTCTAGGCCTTCGATTTCAAACGAACATATTGAGATTATCTTACTTTACGTGTATGTTTTTCTTACTTTAAAAGCTTAAAATCTTGGAAAAAAACAAACATTGGACTCTTAAACTATTAAGAATTTTGCATATTACACCCTCAAACTATAAAGATACCAACACATCGCACCATAATTCGGATAATTAAAAAATAAATAAATAAAGATTGGATCTTAAGAGAGGGTGCAAAGTATAATTATCTTTTTATTGTTTGAGGATGTGTGACTCAAATTACGTGTCTACATGTCACTCACTCTAGAGGGGAGGGGGAGGAGCCGAAGCTCCCACCCCCTTTCATTAGATCTGGAGATGGGAAGGTTTAGTAGATGATCAATATAAATGAGCGTTTTTCGAAATATTTTTGTGTTGAAGATTGAAGATTGCATTTTATTAAGTGTAAAATCATATTTATCAATGGCATTTTGCATTCGATCTTATTCCCGAATATCCCCTCAATCAATCGATCTTATTCTCGGATATCCCCTCGATCAATCAAG
Source organism: Cyclocarya paliurus (assembly GCA_029856935.1). Lineage (NCBI taxonomy): Eukaryota > Viridiplantae > Streptophyta > Magnoliopsida > Fagales > Juglandaceae > Cyclocarya > Cyclocarya paliurus. Next base: position 3,252,323 of record CM056946.1, on the reverse strand, counting down.
CGTGATTAGAGTCTTGGATGCTCCCATTCAAAATTATTAAAGGTGCCAAATTCCTGATCATAAAATGTCTACTGAGATTTCGTCTAATTATATAAATCATTTTATCTTATTTTATTTTATTATTAAAATTTTTTAAATTCTCACACAAAATATAATAAATAATTTAACTCTTTTAAATTTAAAAATAAAAATAATATTAAAAAAATAATATTAAAACAATATTCTATCTAATATCGTCTTATCCGTATAACCAAAAGTTGTTTATCATTATATCATGTATGCTTTCCAAGGAAGGTTGATTTTATGGAGCTCTTCAAAAAAGTTGGACACTTTGCTTCCATATCTATAAGATGCTTCGATATATGGTGCGCTCTCTCTCTTCTCTTCTCTTCTCTTCTCTTCCCTCTGTCGGAATCTGCTTTCAACTACTGAGCTGACTAAAGGCAACAATGGCAGGTCCATACTGGAGGGATTGAATTTAAGTTTCTGGAGAATGATAAAAGGAAAGTCTCTTTTCTTTTTGTTTGCTATGTTCTTTCCCTTTCTTCTCACAAATGGGCCACGTTGAGACACAAAAAAAAACACATGAAGACCATTTGAGGAGCATTTCGGTATTTTCATCAAGTCCATGCTCTTATATATATATATATTCCTTTTTGAGTACCGAATTGAGATCCAAAATCCCTCCAACCCATATTGCCAGCTTAATTGGATAAAGACGGAAAAAATATCGGTTTAGTAGTCTTGCCCATTAATGCTTTGAAGTTTTTTCTCTCTCTATCCCTCTCTCTCTCTCTCTCTCCTATCCCAGACACTACGCTCTAATCGGTGTCTCCCCAGCTCTCTCTGTGAGTAGATTCAATCTCTAATATACTACAGATAGCCTTCGTTTATTGTAAGCTGTTTATTCTGTTCCTTTTTCCTCATTGAGCTTTCCCCCCTGGGTTTCATATAAATACGTTAATAGGAGTGCGCATGCGTATTTGTGTATCCAATGTATCCAAATGGTTCAGTGTCTGGAACTCGCTGTGTAGCTTTGAGGTTTTGTGTGATGATTGAATTCGGTTAACTTTTGATTTACATATTAACTCCAGGCCCAAGGCCCATACGACCGAATGCTTTTATCCCCTAGCCCATTGACTTCAGAATTCAGATACACTTCACTTCCCTTAACAACTTCCAGCGCCGCACTCCACTTCTTGCACCAAACCCTAACCCTTCTCCCTCCGCCTCCATGAACGGCATGTGACAGGTTCAGAACGTTGCCCGACCGCCGCCGGTAAGCCCACTCCACGAAACGAAACCTGACAATATTCTCCAGATGGGTCTAGGTTTTGGAACTCCACCTTTTGCTGCTGCCGCTGCTGCTTCTTCTTCTGCTGTTTTGGCACCATCGTCTTCTACGAGAGCAGCTCTGAAAGGTAAACTTTCTTCTTTGTTCAGATACGCACACGAACCCACTACTTTAAATACTGACTCTTCACAAAAAGAGCCATGCCCACATAAACCTATTTCAAGCCCCAAATTGTACATAGAAACCCACTTTCCGATACTCATGTCCAAATCCCAGTTGAAAAACTCTTGAAAACAATCTCTAAGTCCAGCAACATCACTCTTAATGAAGCGTTGCACCTCTTCGATCACATGCTTCGGTTGCAACCAGCTCCACTGATTCCATCGTTCAATCATTTGCTTGGTGCAGTTGCTAGGAATAATCATTATTCTAGTGTGATTTCACTTTTCAAAAGAATGCAATCATCTGGGCTGCCTTCTAATTTTTTTACTCTGAACATTTTTTTAATTGCTTTTGTAATGTAAATCGGGTTTGCGACGGTTTTGTTGTTATGGGGAGTATTCTGAGGAGGGGTTATAGTCTCGACACTGTGACTTATTCAACTTTGATTAAGGGATTGTGTAAAGAGGGTAGGATTGGTGAGGCAGTCGGATTATTTCAGAAAATGGTCAAGTTGGGTTATGGGCCTAGTGTGATTACATGTGGGACTTTGATTAATGGGTTGTGTCAAACAGGCAATACAGCTGTTGCACTTGGGTTACATGAAGAAATGGTCAGTGGCCAATTTGGTGCTGAGTGTAAGCCTAATGTGGTTGTTTATAGCTCTCTAATACATGGTTTATGTTGCGAGGGTAAATGGGAAGAGGCTAAAAGTTTGTTTAACGACATTAGGTTCAAGGCATCCAACCTAATATTGTGACGTTTAATGTGTTGATTAATGCACTTTGCAATGCGGGGAAGATGAAAGAAGCAAATGGGTTGTTTGAATTGATGATTCAAAGAGGTGAGGATCCTGACATATTTACTTTCAACACAATGATGGATGGGTTCTGCATGGTGGGCAGGCTTGGTGATGCAAGGAAGCTATTTGATTCAATGGCTAGAAAAGGACATAAACCTGATGTTATAAGCTACAGTGTACTGATCAATGGATATTGCAAGAATTGGAAGATGGAGGCAGCTATGAATTGCTATAGGGAAATGATTCACAATAAAGTTACGCCAACACTTGTAACGTTTCGCATATTAATTACTGGTCTATTTATGGCAGGTAAGGTTGAGGATGCACGGAAGCTATTAGGTGAGATACAAGTTCATGATCCGGTACCAGATTCATTTGCTTATAAAATAATCTTGGAATGGCTTTGCAAGAATGATCATTTTCCAAAGGCAATGGAATTATTTAATAGTTTAGAAGCTTGCACAGTTGAACCAAGCATTACAACTTACAACTTACAACGGCCTCATTAATTGGTTGTGTAAAGCAGGGAAGGTTGAAGTTGCCTGGCAGATATTTCGTAGATTATCTGATAGAGGCTTGGTGCCAACTGTTGTTACATATTCTATCATGATTTATGGGTTCTGTATGGTAAAGGATTTGGAAAAGGCAAATGATTTGTTTTTAGAAATGGAAGAAAAGGGTTGTGCTCCAAATGCAATCTTATATAATGCACTTATGCGCGGTTACTGCGAGAATAATGAGTTGCAAAAGGTGCCTGAACTTCTTCACAAAATGGTGGAGAGAGAATTGTCACCTGATGACTTCATAGTCTCCATAGTACTAGACTTACTTTCTAAGGATGAAAAGTATCGTGAATGTTTGGATCTGCTACCAACATTTCCGGCTCAAAAGCCTGGAGGTTGTAATGATGGATTCTCACGATGTTTTTTACTTACCAATTCTATCTTCAAGGTACCTAGCGGGGGCAACTCTTACACTAACCAAAAGTTACAAAATGAGAAGGCTTGTCACTGCAGTGTCCAAAATCCCAATTTTGACTATTCTCAAGTAAAGGGGCTTTAAGGGTTTGGTCTAGTGAAGTTGCACTTGGTAATTGATTGGGATGTTTCTAGGATCACGTAAATAATAAGAAGCTTGCACAAAAAATGATTGTATTGAGCAGTTTGTTTGGGCTGGTGAATTTAGTATCGTCATGCAATTCTGGTGGTAAATTGCAGTTGATAGATCCACCTCTAAACGCCTCGCTTCACAAAATTCATTTTAGCATTACTCTTGGTTGATTGATGGATGGACAGGATCCGTAGTGACACCACCAACCGTTGGATCTCTTGTAGCTTTATGCCCCAGTGGATATATGAGGTGTGAATTCTCTGATAATTGTATAATTGTATTCGAGCTATGAAGTTCATTATATTGTCTCCTTTGGAAATTCCAAGCTTCTTGTGACATCTACATCTAGAGCCATATACAAGAATTGTATATTTAATGCACGAGAGTCTTTGCTAGAGTACCTTTCTTATCCTTTTATCTTGATGGTAGTGGTTATCTGTATGTCTTTTGGTGATGAGAATTATTTGTCTCCTGGCAACGTTGATGGGTGTTTCGACTGTACTGTTGATGCAACATTCACAGTTTTAGACAATTTTCCCTATACAGAAAAGGGGAATGTCGAATAGTCTGAGCACTTAGCCCAACTTTTGTAGTCCATAATGGCAAAATCTCTAAAAGAAAAAAGTATTGTCCATGTTATGCTCATACTCCATGGGTACAGTATCTAAAATAACTCGTATTTTCCATTGTTTGCCTTTTCCATATTATGTGCGCTCAAATTTTCGCTCGCTCCAATTAATTGCATTTTCTGGAGGAAGTATCTGATGTATGGTCGTCTTCCTTGAGCAAGACGAACGCATGTTAATGTAATCAAGTGCACAAGTGTTGATGAACAACTGGTGAAACTTTTAGACACTGTGGGTTGAGTTGCAACTATATAGTGATGTCCTGTAGGGCATGGTAACAATATTTTGATGTCCTGAATTGTGAAGCTATGGTGTGAAGTCCTGAATTGAGGGAATGATAGTGAAAGCGATGTATGAACATTAAGTCCCACATAGGTTGTATACTAGGTGAAAATGAGTTTTATAAGCGATTTAAAGTAACTCCAATTGTAACTTTGACTGATCGTGTAGGTTAAAATGTAAATATGAACAAGAATTTCAGTACTGTCATGTGACATTAAGGTACTAGGAGTTTGTGATGCCCTGGATTGTGAAGGTGTTGTGTTAAGTCCTTATATTGGGTGGGGCTGAATTGTAGAAGCATTATATGAATGCCAAGTCCCTAACAGGTTGTATACTCGGTAAAATTGGGTTTTATATGTGATTTCAAGGAATTCAAGTTGTAATTTTGACTAGTACTTTTGTAGTATAGTGTAGATATGACTAGTCTTTTCTTAATTGTGACATCTGAAGGGATTGCTTTATACATATTGTATTTTGGCAATGGAAGGTGGAAGATCATACCCATAATAAGTTGATGATATTAACTTGAGTATTCTATATAGGTGACTCTCTTGGGTTGTACCTTTTGCATTTTTAGGTGAAGTTTTATTACATATAGAATGTTTAATGAAGGGAGAGGGCCAAATAATATTGCTGAAATCTCGGAACCAAGAATTATCCCAAGAACTCTTTCGGCGGAAACGTAATATTGGTGAAATTATATGGATGGCCAAATAATGTAATGGGACTGTGGCAAGACACTACTATTTCGGAGTAGAAAGTGATAGCTGATGCCACTATAACTTGATGAATGGCCTGCATTTGTACTAATATGCATGTAGTTAAGACATTGAATGGACTGCACTCGTACTAGTTTGCATGTAGAAAGTGCGAGGTGGCAGGACTTTTTTAACTGTTTCATGCCCGAAGTTAAAGGAATATGCTATCATCGTTCTGGATGGATGCAGATGTAAAAAAGGAAAATGCTAGTTTGTCCTCTCATTTTGCCGACTCATTTTGACCTCTTGTGTATTTATTTATTGTTTTTATTTTTTTACTTAATGATTAAGAAAATGATTTTTAATGTATTTGTGTATTTTTTTTTTAATTTTTTATAAATATTTAAATATGTTAAAAAAAATATGAAAAGAAAAATGAGAAAAAAATGAAAAAGTCAAAATGGCCTAGTGGTCAAATGAAGCGATGCTATTCAGGCGGCAGAGAAGCACCACTCGATGTAAAATATTACAATCAGGTGATTTGAGTCACTGTTGTTGGTGTGGTTTTCGGAGTGATTGCCTCAGTTAAAAACATGCTCTAGAGCTGTAGTAAGGCAGAATCACCTATGTCTTGACCACAATTTGTACGTAAGAGTACTTAAATAGGATGTCACAGGGTTGAATTGGTCCGATGTTGGGCTGCTTTCAAGTTGAAAAGACAATAGCCGGCCCTAGTTTTTAGAGAGAGAGGCTCATCCTTCTCTCTAGAAACCTCAAACTCTGGAAAACCGCAAGGGGCAAGGAGCTCCCCCCCTCCCTTCTCTCCATCTCCTCTCTAGTTTTTCTCCTTTTCTTCTCTTTTGGGTGTTTTTTCAGGAGGGTAAAGTATGGAGGAAGACTGATCTGCTGCTCTCCGGTGACCACCACGCACTCCACCAGGGGCTCCTTAAGGCGCCGATCTTCAGATGGGCAAAGAAGTTCACCGAAAGAAGCAGAGCATGAGTCACATGCACGGCCCAAAGTGAGCGTGTGTATCCCATATGCCACCATTCAGATCGCCATCCGACTGCCACATGCGGCTTTTCTGGGTCTAGGGCCACTGACTACTTCAGATCTGACCATTCGCCATACCTCTAGGGTGGCGCGTGGTCTTCACGTGTCCTCACAGCTGTTGCTTTTGTAATATTTTTTCCTCTAATGTTGAAAATGCGGATCTATATCCTTCTAAGATGTAATATATTATTTTCTCATGTATTTTAAATTTATGTAATATTTTTTGTTTAAAAAAAAAAAATCAAAAAACCCAGTCTCTTGGAATTTTGTCCGAAGAGTGTGTTTTTTCAACTCCGTCTTAGATAGAGTGAGAGGTGGTGCACCCTACTCTGATGGAGTAGGGGTTTGGTTAACTTTGTCTTGGACATGATTGTGTTGTCTCTTAGACTTTAAGTCTGGAGAGGTTTACAGCTTAGACTAGACCATGTCTGTCACTGTGTGGACTGGGGAGCTATTAGTGTTTGAAGTTGGTTTGTAATGTATGTTTCAGGTCAAGTTGTAATGTTCGATATTAATGAATACAATATGCTTTTGATAAAAAAAAAAAATGTCACAGGAGAAGTAGCCGGTACTTAGTGTCTGATATTGAAATAGCTATAAAAATTAGAGTATAAAAAAGAAGTTAAGATCCTAATATTTGTCATGGTAGTAGGCGTGTCAATATGTAAGCTTGTAAATAGAATTTTTTTCCTTAAAATTATTTCAATAAGAAAATAGTTATAAATATCATACACTTTTTATCTTAGTGCCTAGCTTGTCCGCAACAAAAGGTGTAATGTGGATACTTGGACATTGCAGAAACAAACATTTACATAGATACAAGTAATCTGGAAAACAACATTCTCGCAAATCTGGAAATACTTTGGCAATGGAAAGAGATTGTAGACAAAACCTATAAAGGCTGTAAGCCTATCCTATCATACCCAACTACCTACAGCTACAGGACTTTTATCTTCTTGGCATCTTTTGCAACACTCCCCTTTACACTGAAATGTGGATTGAAAGCATTGTATAAAATTTTTCATGACTTTTAGGGTTTAAAGTTGTTCCAATACTAATCAAGAAAAAAAAAAGTTGTTCCAATGGACCAATATGACTACATATATAACGTGTGTTGATCAAGGATAGAGGCAATCCATCTTGGACCCACATCTGGCAAATCACTTGGGATTGTCCACCCTCCAATGCTAATGCCCAACCTAAGCTTGTGTTTCTATGCTGATTCTATTTGGTAACAAAGCATGTAGGGGTTTGGCTAGAAGTTGACTGTTTGAACACTGATTACAAGACTTAAACGCAATATAATCCCTATTATTAACTTATTCATATAAAAGTCAATTTAAAAGTCTCAAATGGGGTGTATGATTTAATTTGATTTATCATTGGACTCGATAGTTCTGTCCTCGATTACTATTTGCCGACCTACTTATCTGTCAAAAGTAAAAAAGAAAAACCAAGGAATACAAAAGGAAGCAAAAAAAAAAAAAAAAAAACCATCTACCACAATCTTTAAATGTGTCCAATCCCTCCACTAAGATGACATTACGATCCTCTCTTTTTCTCTGCTATGGCACATGGTATCATGCATGAAGGACCTAGGAGGTCCTAATCAAACCTAAATGATTGGATTAATAACTAACCAATCAATCAGATTATTTAGTTATATATATATATATATATATATATATATATATTTTGGGGGGGGGGGTGGATAGGGTGGTTGGCGGGGGAGGGGAGGCTCAGCAGTCTAGCTTTATGGCTAGGACTTGTGATTGTGATTGCCAATATGAAAATCTGTCTTTGAATGGACTTCCTTGTTTTCTGATGAATGTTTTTCTAAGTATCATTGGTGGGTAAGTAAAAAAAGTAACAAATTAGTATGATAATCCATTTATCACTTTTCCATGCAACTCAACGCGACTTTTTGATGGAAGTCGATTTTACTTTTGGAATCTCCTTTTAATGCAAACTCATGATTTTGAGAGAGAGAGAGTTCTGTTGCAGCTAAATAAAATTTGGTGTTGATTTTGGGGTCCATTAATTGAGAAGGAAATGTGAAAACTTGAATGAGTGAGGTGCTTAGGCATGTTAGAGGTGAGTCATTCGTATTTTTGTATTAGCTCCTGAACGTAGCATTCTCTTGTTTAAACTTGCTCTCCTTGGACTTTCCCCACTCCCTGGAGAGTTGAGAACTTCATTTTGAGGTGGTAGGTTGACATGACAGCCCTTAGGCTGTTGAAGGTGGGCCTTAGTGTTGTGCAATGTGGACTGATGGTACGTGCAATATCAACGCATTGTTCCACGGTCGTCTTCCTTTTGAATGGCGAACGTGGACTGGTCATACCGTGGTCCAGATCCCTTTGCCGGGACTTCCTTTTTTACCGCTTCTCTCGAGAGCTTTTCTTCCCTTTTTCATAGAGCTTGGCCTTTGTTGGGGCTTCTCATTCCTTTCCGCGCGCTCCACTTCCTTCTTTCGTATGCTCTAAGAGTGTCTTCCACGTTGATGAAATTGTTGACCTGGTCCATGAATTCCCGCAATGTCGCGGAAGTCCGTCTGGCTAGCTCTGCCATAAACTGGGAACACGACCAAAACCCTCCCAAGAGCGCCGCCAAGATTATTTTCTCGTCTTGGTCGTCGATGGTCATGCACTCTTTGTTGAACCAGGCTAGGTAGGACTTCAGGCTTTTTTTCTCCATTTGTTTGATAGTGAAGAGGTATGCAGCCGGGCGTCGCCACCTCCGACTGGATATGAACTGGGTTAGGAACAGCTTGGCTAGCTCGCCGAAGCTGTCCACTGATCCAAGTGCCAGTGACTCGAACCATACATGTGCTTACCCCTTCAGGGTCAGTTGAAACGCCCTGCAAGTTATTTCGCTGGGGAAGCCATGCAGCGTCATGTAAGCCCTGAAGGTTTCAAGGCGCTCAAAGGGGTCCCTTCCTCCGTCATTCATCTCCATAGAAGGGACTCGAAATTACAGTTGCAAAGGAACTGCCATTACTTCTTCAGTATAGGGCAAACCTGTGCTTGTGAGCAACTGGTCTATCGTTGACGATATGCCCACTTTCCTTGTTATTTCCTCATATTTCCCTTTGAGGCTGCAGAGCTCGTTTTGCATGTTTTTCTACTCCTCGTCCTTGTTGAGTCCTGCATGCAATCCTACATGCTCTGTGTCGTTAGATCCCAACCCGCCATCTTGCTCCCTATGAGGTTTTTGAGTTCCTTGTTCTCTTTGCGGAGTGTCTTCACTTCGCCAGTTAGTTTCGTCACCCATTCTTCTATGGTTTTCAACCTTGTTTCCAGGGCGTCTCCCATATCTCTCCTGATTTGTTCAGAATGAGTTGTCATAGGCATGAGAAGGACATGCAAGATCTATTACAATCCCATAGACGACGCCATTGTTAACGTTGTGTTTTGCACACTTTTGGGCCAAGTTCCGACAGCTTATGTCTTTAAAAATGAGCCATGCACAAGGTAGAAAAGACTACGATTTTGAGAGGGCGGCCTTGGGGCTAGGAAACCTCTGATACCAAAGTTAGTAAATATTTTTGGAAAGTATCAAATAAGTAAAAGAGTATAAGGATTAGAGAGCGGTTCTCGTACCTGGGATCTACTATTTATACTACCATATCAGTGATTGCTGCTTGTAGGGTTGAAGCCTAAGGTAATTCCAATCTCCAACTACAAAGCTTCTTTCTGTACGTTTTAAATTTGCAAATTTCTTCATTTTGGCTTGTGCTTCCTGCAGGTTATCTTGAAGTAAGCAGAGGATTTGATCTCTCAACTTCAAGGTATCTTCCACAGCTTGATTTTGGGTCGTCCGGGGAGAATAGGGAAATAATCTAGGGGGAGGGTAACCATTGACTAATTCAAAGGGGGTTAGTTGAGTGGAGATGTGAATGTTGGTGTTGTGACACCATTCAACTAAAGATAGCCACTTTGCCCATTCCCTAGGTTTATCTCCTAAAAAACACATCAAATACTGCTCCAAACACATGTTCACTATCTCGATTTGCTCATCCGTTTGTGGATGGTAGGGTGAGGTAAACTTTAACTCTATTCCTTGCAACTTAAAGAGCTTTTAACAAAGTTGCTCGTGAAAGTTGGTTGCCTATTAGTCACAACTGAACTCGACATGTTGCGTAACTTAAAAACATTAGAAACAAAAATTTGGGCAATTTTTGATGCTGTGTAGGGATGAGAAAATGGTATAAAATGGGCATATTTAGATAGCCTATCCACCACCACCACCATAATCACAAAATACCCTCCTGAACTAGGCAAACCTTTTATAAAATCAAGAGAGATGTCAGTCCAAACTATAGTAGGAATGGGAAAAGTTTAAAGAAGACCTGCTGGGTGCACATTTTTTTACTTGTTTTTCTAACATACATTGCATTCCTAGATAAATTTCCTGATGTCACTTCTCATTCCTACCCAATACAATTTAGATTGGACTCTATGGATAGTTTTATTGTAACCTTCATGATCTCCTTGGAAGCTATTGTGTAGAGCTTGTAAAATCTCTAACTTCAATTAAGGTGTATTATTGATATAGAACCTGCCATTATATAAATTGACCATTTGTTAAGATCCATGTGCCCTTGCTTCATCCTTTGAAGCAGTTTTTGTAGCTTTAAATCCTTCCCATAGGAATCCTTGAGGGAGTACAACCAAGTAGATGTTGGGATGGTGAGAGTTGCGAATTCACCAATATTGTTTTCTACCCTTCTAGATAGTGCATCAACGACCCTATTTTCTTTCCCTTACTTGCACTCCACTAAAAAATCAAAGCCTAATAGTTTCAAGTGGGGTTCCAAGTTTTTGCTTGAGTATGTATTTTAGACTTTGTTGATCATGTTGTACTTTGAACTTTTGTCCAAATAACTAGGATCTCCATTTTTTAATAGCTAGCACCAAAGCCATCAACTCTTTTTCATATGTAGACATTTGTAGGGCTTTCCCATGTATTGCTTGACTCATAAAAGCAATTGGTCTCCCCTATTGCATCAAAACAACCCTAACACCATACCCAGAGGCATCACATTTAATGGTAAAAAGTTGAGTAACATCTGGTAGTGCTAAGACCAGGGGTTAGTTATAGCTTTTTCGAGGTTTTCAAAGGCTTCTTTGGTTATTTATGTACAATTAAAGAAGTTTCTTTTTAAAAGAGAAGTTAAAGGAGTTGTTATGAGACCATAACCCTTTATAAATTTTTTATAATATCCTGTGAGTCTAAGAACCCTTTAAGAGACTTTAAACTATTAGGAAAATGTCATCCAAGCATAGAATAAATTTTTGCAGGGTCAGCTTTAGCTCCATCTTTAGAGATTAAATGACCAAGGTAATTCACTTCATAACAACCAAAATTTTATTTAGATTTTTTGGCAAACAATTAGTACTATTTTAGAATGTCTAGAGTTGTTTGTAAGTGAATTAAATGGCCAGAAAAAGTCTTGCTATCGATAAGAATATCATCAAAGAAGACCAAAATGAATTTTCTTAGATAAGACTTGAATATATCATTCAAAAGGCCTTGAAAAGAAGCCAGTGCATTGATAAGCCCAAAGGGCATTACCAAGAACTCGTAGTGACCGTTGTGAGTTCTAAAAAAATTCTTTTGGATGTCTTCAGGATGAATCCGGTTTGATGATAGTCATACCTAAAGTCCAACTTGCTGAATTTGGTAGCATGATAAAGCTCATCCACAATTGGGATGGGAAATTTCATTTTAATTGTTTCCTTGTTGATGGCTCTTTAATCAACACATAGTCTTCAACTACCATCATGTTTTCGCACTAAAAGGACAGGTGAGGAGAAAGGATTATGGCTAGGTCTGATTATACCATTAGACAACATTTTCTTGTCCAATTTTTTAATTCCTATTTTCTGAAAATAGGGGTACCTATAGGGACCTACAAACATTGGTTTTGTGTCTTTTGAGAGTAAGATGTGCTACTCATGTTCTCTTGGAGGAGGTAATCTTGGTTCTTCAAAAACTATTTGGCATTGGTCAATTAATTGACTCAAGGCTTGGACGAGTTCAACAAAAAAAATGAAGGGTTTTGTGGGTTCAATATGCTATATAACTTGCCCCTTTTTGTCATTCTTAATAGTTCTACCAAAATTTTCCCCTTTTGTCAATGATAAACTAGTGGGCAATATGCCCTGAAGTGTTCTACAAGTGCCCAAATAAGAAAAATCCATAAGAAGTCTTGAAAAATCCCGTAGAATAGACCCTAAGGACCTTAACCATTGGATTCCCAAAACAATATCACATCCTCCAGTGTAAGCAATTAAAATTCAGTGGAGTAAGAATTACCCTGTATGTGAAGATGCACCTTTGAACACATCCCTTCACTGCTTAAGGTTGCTCCATTTGCTACCTTCATTGTAGCCCCTTGGTAGGTTGGACCTTCAGCTGAATCTTCCTAGCAATCGATGGATCCATGAAGTTATAGGTGCTACCCGTGTCAATGAGGATAACCACAACACACCCTTGCACCTTGCCAAGTGATCTCATAGTTCTTGGATTGGGAGAACCCAAGAGTGCATGGGTTGAAATTCTTGATTCCACTTCCACAATTTCTTTTTCATTCCTTGAGCTACATTCCCTTTTTTCCTTGGTCTCCGTTGTTGGCTTTGGTTCATCTTTTTCATTAGAGTCATCATATTCCATAATAAACAACTTTGCCACCTTAAATTTATGTCCCGACCACCTTCCTCATCATAATAGAGCAAATTCTGATTTGCTCTATAGATCCACCCTTTTGGGTCTTCACCATTGAACCTAGGGAAACCCAAGTGAATGGAACATGTTTAAATTACCCCATATTCTTCATATAATGGATTAACCATTTTTTGCCTTGACAATCATATATTCTCCTCGAGTTGTTTCTCCTTGCTACAGACCAAGGACTACACATTGTTTGCTATTGCCTGAAGTTGTAAGCTAAGCCCTCCACTATGGGTGAAAAAAAAAACTGGTGAATCAAATCGAACCCAGTTCGGTTCGAACTGGTTCCATCTTTTTAAAAATTGGTCGAAACCGGTCCAGTTCGGGTTTATATATATTTTTAATTTTTTATATTATATATAATTTTTATATATGATATATATAATTATGTATAAGATACTTTTCTATTATATGCTAAATTGCTTATTAATATAAGATTAAATTTTAAAATCCTATTACTCATAATAATCTAGTAACATAAAATTAATCTTATAAATCTTAATATAACATTTGATATAACATTAAAAATTTTAATTTTATAACATAAAATTAACATAACATAAATATTTAATCTTAAATGAACATTTGTTTGATCATAGGTTATTAGTATAAACTATATATATATATATATATATATATATATATATATATATATATATATATAGGGATAAATACATTTTCTGGCCTAATAAATTATAATAAATATTCTTTTTGATAAATACATTTATATATATTTGATCATATACACTCATATAAAAAGTGTATGTAACCATCATATAATATATTATCACTAACAAATATAACCAAATAATATATCACCATATGATACTATATTACTATATATATATATATATATATATATATATATATATTTATACACACTAATACTAATACTATTAGTAATCCATTATATATAAAAAAATATATAAATCACTATTGTAGATAACTATACATAGTATAAGTATTTGTATAGTATATATTATTAGTATCGCTATATCATTATATACTATAACATATAATATATAATATTTGTATCACTATAATATATATTACTATATATATATCACTATAACATACACATATATATATATATATATATATATATATATATATACACTATATGTATTGGTATCACCATAATCTAATAAAAGAAGAGAGTTGATACTAAGTTCTTGTTTGGATAGTGAGATGAGATGAGATGGTTTTAGATGAGTTAAATAAAATATTGTTAGAATAATATTTTTTAATATTATTATTGTTTTGAGATTTGAAAAAATTGAATTGTTTATTATATTCTATATGAAAATTTTAAAAAGTTGTAATGATGAGATGAGATGGGTTGAGTGTAGTTCTATATCCAAACGGGCCGAAAGGTCTTGGAGCCCATCAAGTTGACCCAAGTTAATTGGGCATGTTACACTGTCCCTCTACTCGGTATACTCTCTGCCCCTTCCCTGTGGCTGTCTATTACTCTCTCAACTTGGGTGTTACATCACATGGTTATGTAACAATACACTGCTATAAGAGCACCCACATCTGGATGTGGAAACCTCTGTTATCCCTAAAATATGGAGATGAGATTTAGGGGAAGTTGCAAAAGAGGCTCCCATCTGGATCCCTAAAATAGGGATTTCATTTAGGGATCTATAGGGGTTCCCCATATATGAGGAACTACTGTACATCCCTAATCTGTCCGAACCCCAAATTTGTTGATGTTGGTCCCACGTTCCTCTCTTCCCTCTCGATTGCCCTCATTCTTGGAGGAGGCCCTCTCTCGCACCGTTTGCCACCATTGACGGTGGCTACTCTTCATCGAGTTGACATAGAATGGAAGTAGCTCTTCTCTGTGAACCCCTTCGTCTTCTTCTCTCCATGGATGGATTTTGTATCGGCTTGCACAAATCAAACCCAGTGAGCCTCTTTCCCATGGTGAATCGTATTCATTTTTCGATTTTTATTGACAAATATTATTGGCCTGGGTCACTTTGGCCACTTGAAATCCTAAAACCCTAGATTTCAATTAGTACTCTAGGGTATGAAAATTCATGGATCTGTGACCCATATTCATAACAACTTTCATGCATGTATCTGCCATGGTTATCATATTTGCTGATTTTTTGACTTCCAAGTTGTATTTATCAATCGCACTACTTCTATTGAGAACCCTGCATTGTGTTGTGCACCATTCAGTCATCAATTTCTGAAGCTCAGTGCATATGAAAACACTGAATTGAATTGGTGGTCCGACTCTTTTTCCCTCTGAATCATTTACCATAATCCAGTTGGTTGCCATTTATACAGGGATTCATTTTTCACAATAAACTAAGTTTGGATTTGGATAATTTACTTTATTTAGATTTTGTGGGATTGGATAGTTTGGATTTGCCTAATTGGACAATTTGGATTTTGTTATTGCCTAATTAACCTAACTTTGATTGGCTTTGTTTGGGTTTCCTTTCTTTAACCTCACATGAAGCTCTTCATTTTTTCCCTTCACTGAGTTTGGATTTGGATAATTGAGATTTTTTAGATTTTGTGGAATTAGACAATTTGGATTTGCCTAATTGGACAGTTTGGATTTTGTTATTGTCTAATTAACCTAACTTTGATTGGCTTTGTTTGGGTTGCCTTCCTTTAACGTCACATGAAACTCTTCATTTTTTTCCTTCATTGAGTTTGGATTTAGATAATTGGGATTTTTTGGATTCTATGGAATTGGACAATTTTTATTTTTCCCTAAATGGATAGTTTGGATTTTGGACTTTGGTTTTTGTTATTGTCTAATTACACCTCACTTTGATTGACTTTGGTTTTCCCTTCACTAAGTTGCCATTTGGATAATTGGACAGTTTGGATTTTGTAGAATTGGACAGTTTAGATATGCCTAATTGGACAGTTTGGATTTTGGACTTTGAGGCTCTCTTTTACTTCTTCTTATACCTCATTTTGATTGGAACTTGTTTGGGTTACCTTCCTTTAGCTTTAGATCTCCCTTTGCTTTCACATTGTTTCATTTAACTTTAGTTTTCACTTTGTTTTCACATTTTTTCCATTAGTTTCAGTTTTCACTTTGTATTCACATTGTTTCCTTTAGTTTCAATTTTCACTTTGTTTCACTTCGTATCATTTATTTTTTGCTCAATTGATTTCGTAGTCTCTTTAATTATTGTTCCCATGGACTGAGTTGTTGTTGGTTTGACTTCCTTAATTTCTGTTTTTATGTTATTATGCATTTTGCATGCTGCTTAATATTGGATTTTCCTTCTCTAAAATAATTCGGCTGTGATGATGAGAAATGTGCTATTGGGACCTTTGCAGTGTTTGGTACTGATAAATAATTAATTCTCATGGGGGAGGGGGCCTGCATGTCTATCGTTAGGTTATGATGATGATGTTTCGTGGGGTAATTCATAAGTGTTAGTGGGCCCCCATTGAGATGGCGGGGTAATCCTCACCCGAATGGCCATATTGCAGTTTGTGATAGTTTTCACAAAAGGCACGTGTGGTTTGGGTAAGGTTTTGCAGCTATTTGATGTTAGGCTCCTGTCTCACACATGATGTAAATTCTGTGTATCATCTGAGCAACATTTAAAACACACAAGTGTTTATGGAAGTGGATGGGAATACACTTATATTTTATGTTTGCAAACTAATTTAGTTATTGGATTTGATTTGTCTTAACCCCTCGGCTGTGATGATGAGAAAATCCGAAAATGCTTCAGAATATTTTGGCACACACCTCCATAGCATGGTAACCCGGATGGTGACTCGTTCGAAAATGAGCAGCACAAAAGGCTATTCCAAGTGCAGGAGCGTGTCGTGTAATAATTAGAAATAAATTCCTAGATCGTCTTCATAGAAAAGTGCTAAAAATAAACTCATGTAAAATGGTGAAAATATTTACAATGAGAAAATAAAAATTAAAGTGATGATATGTACAGTGAATGGAGAAGTGCAATGAAAAAGAAAATTTACTGGTCGTGAACCAGATTCATGTTTGTTGGATTTGGGTGCAGCGATTAAAAGTAAGAAATTAAAGTGCAAGACAGTAAATTGAAATTGCTAAAAATTAAATGACTGAAATTTAAAAGAGCAAGAAAATTAAATGACATAAATTTAAATTGCAGAAAATAAAAGTGCGGGAAAAAAAATAAATGACAGTAATTTAAATTATAAAAATTAAATATGCAGGAAAATTAAATAACATAAACTTAAATAGCAAGAATTTAAAGTGCAAGGAAATTAAACGACAGTAATTTAAATGAGCAGAAATTTAAAGTGCAGGAAAATTAAATGAGTTGGAATTAAAGTGAACACTTAAAGATTGCAATGATTCATCATATACTTCAAACTGAAATAAAACAAAAATAAAACTGAAAACGAAGGCTACAAGTGAAGGAGGAAAGCTCGATAACAATAGTTGGTCCATTAGGTTCTCAACTGCGTTACCGGACTCCCTCTCTTCACCCAAGCTTTATTCAAAAACTGAAAAATAAAGCTGGCTAAGTTACACTACTCATACTCCTAAAATCTACCGAGTTTCTCCGTCCATTTACAAGCTCTTATATAGGCATCAAAAGCCTCTGCGTTGCATACGCTTGTGCTGTCTATGTCTCCTACTTTTTCACGCCAAGCTGTATTCGGTATGGCATTCTTTTCGTCCGTGAGTCTTTTTTACAAATGAAAAGCTTTCAACCGCCTACCTTTTTCTCTTTATTCTCTGTGCGTGAGGGCAACATCTATCTTCCATTTGTTTTCTTTGTTTTCAGTCCCACTCCTTCTCTCTCTTTCTTTTCTTTATTTCGTCTTCCTCCATCTTGCCCAGTGTTGGGTTTCTTGCTTTTTTTTTTCTTCTTCCCATTGCTGCGTGCTTCATGTGTAGCCTTGCTGTGTAATGGGAGTGAGATAGAGAGAGCGAGCCGAGAGGTAGAGACATAAATCGTGAGAGAGAAACGTGATGGTGCTACAGGATGACGAGCCCTTCATGGTGGTGGTTAGCAATGCACGAGGAGGAGCAGATGGTGACGACGTGCGCACTGTTGTGGATGAACTGAAGGACGAACCGCGGCGGTGGAGGTGCTCTGCATGCATGCTAGGCAGTGGTGCGCGATGGTTTTTGGTGCACTGCATGGAGCTTCAGTCTGTGGAGGTAGCGTGGTTGATGGCCGTGGTGCAGAGGTGGGGCTACTGGACGTGAGGCTGCTGGACGTGGAGAGGCGGTTCATGGCCATGCTCTTGGTTTTTCTGTGGAGGTGCGGCAGTGTATAGGATGGCGCACGGTGGTGGCTCAAAGTGGCTGGGCACGGCGGAGCAGTTGGAGAAATGGAGGTGCTGCGTGCATGTGGTGGCCAGCGTTGGAATTGGTGGCAGTTTCACGGAAGCACAGTCGTGGCGGTTTTGTGAAGGTTTGGCTGTGCATGGGGGCTTTGGTCGTGGCCACTGGGCTTCACTAGTGGTGGAGACTTGATCTCCAATGTCTTCTGTGGTGCTGGCGGCCAGTGGAGGTGCATCGGGTCTGCATTTGAGCTGCAGCAATTGGAGGAGATGCTGTGGAGGAGATTGGAACGGCTGGAGGTTGAAGATAACCAAACCGACATGTCATTTTTGTCTATGACTAAAACGACACGTCGTTTAGCAGATGGATAAGCTTAATTCCAGGAAAAAACGACAAGTCGTTTTTTCGTGTATGAAAAACTACATGTCATTTAGGACAAGCTGTAAAACAATAAAATAAAATAAAATAAAACTTAGACAAGCAAAATAAATAATAAATAATCAAAGAAACAAAATAAAACTAGACAAAGAAAATAAAAATAAAATTAGACAAAAGATGGAAAATAAAATATTAAAAGTGTGTTATGCAAGTGAATAAATATTGCCCAATTAAATCACAAGTTATAAAATTAAGTATAAATTATGCTTTTAATCAATTTAAATCACAACTTAGATTTATGCCTTTTAATCATTTTTTCATCTAAAACCAATGATAAAATAATAAAATAATTAAAAATATATTATTTTAAATATATAAAATATGCAATAATGCAGCTTAATCAGATGGCTAATAAATATTAGCAACCGGTTGTTGCAGCCATGCAAGGGAGGGTGTTAAGTGAGGTTGCCATAGGATTCCTGAACCGGGTACCAAAATCTATTTCAAAATGTAGTTTTAACTGTCTGAAATGTGTAACACATTTCTATGTTTACAATATTTTAGAGATGGATTCACAAGAGCATGAGAATATGTTCTTCACAGCCTCCTCACTCTGGAGCCTGAACTTGACCACATTTATGCTGGTCAAGGTGAACAACATCCCATGACTTTGGATGACTCTCCACCCTCATCCCAAGTAGAGCCTCCATCTCAAAGAAAAACAGCCAGGTGTGCAAACTTTACCCCCAAAGAAGACAAGTTACTTGTCTCCGCATGACTGAATAATAGCATTGATGACATCCAATGAACAGACAAAAAACACGCCCAACTTTGAAAAAAAAGTTAATCAATACTTTAATGACTATAAAGAAACAACAAATGAGCGGAGTGTTGGGTCTTTAATACATCGGT
The DNA here is from genome assembly GCA_029856935.1 of Cyclocarya paliurus. Taxonomy (NCBI): domain Eukaryota; kingdom Viridiplantae; phylum Streptophyta; class Magnoliopsida; order Fagales; family Juglandaceae; genus Cyclocarya; species Cyclocarya paliurus. Next base: position 3,232,999 of record CM056946.1, on the reverse strand, counting down.
GATTTGCCATTCAAAAGGCGACGAACAAATTTTGCGCCAAACTCGCCCAAGTTGAAAGGTTGAATCAAAGTGGCATGACAGAGTAAGACAAGGTATAATCATCCACTTATTTATTATTGACAACACTTACTTTAATTATTTTTATGCATTATGTTGCCTTTATCTTTAATGGGTGGTTAATTATTTGATTTTATTTTTGATTTGGAAGTTTGACAAAGCGAAGGTCATGTACCAATCGCTTGAGAAAACGGCCTTTCAGTTCGAGTATTGTTGGCAGCTATTGAAGGACTAGCCGAAATGGCATCAGCGTTGAACAAAGGACGGGATGAAGCAAAGGTCGATGATGTCCCCCACATATTCGAGTACCACAACAGTGGCAACTAATTCACCAATTGATTCAGTGGGTTGTATAAAGGGTGAGAATCTTGAAAGTAATGATGTCATCGAATTGGATAGGCCAATCGGGAGAAAAGCTGAGAAATGAAAACGTAAGGCCCAAGGCAAGGCATCAGATGAGCTTGTAGAGCTCAGCAACCGTAAGTATACTCTCCTAGAGAAGTCACGTGCTCAAAAGAAAGAATTTTTCCGACTCAAGACCGAGAAAATGGCATATGATCGAGAAATGGAGGGAAATAAAAGTAACAAGAAGACGAGAGACTGAGGTTGGAGGTGGAGAAATTGGAAATCTCCCGATGGGAGAGAGATGAGCGGATAATGTTGCTCGATGTGAGTACGTTAAATGAAGTTTAGCAGGTATATTTCCAGCAACTTCACAGAGGGATATTGGTGTGACACAATGCTTCAGACAATTGAGACATTAATTTGATTTGTAATTAATACATTTATTCAGTATTCATCTCTTTGTATTTTATATACCAATCACTTTGTATCACTTTCGCACGTTTGTTGTATTATATAATTTGTACATTTGTAAAGTTTTAATACTCAATCTGAAAATGTGGTCGTTGAATTTGAGTCCAACATGGATAGATGTTACATGATTACAACTCGAAATTACAAATCCTTAAACTATTTCAAATAATTAAAATATTACAATAACTTTGAGCATGCTCTTGAATCAAATATGTTTTTTGGAATGAAAATTTTAGAAACTTTCATACATGATCGCTACTAATGATAAAATAGAGAATCTAACACAACCTTATCTTCTATTGTTGGAAATAGAATTGCCAATTATGTTCAATTAAATCTGCTTGTAGTTGATGATGTGCCGAGCTATCTCTAATTTCATGATGATGCTGAATGAAGTTGACAAATTCCTTTGTTGGATTGCGCGACAGTTATGGAATATCGTTATCAAGTTGATCATACTTCATGTTCAGACCCTGACTATTATCACGCTCGTCTTCAATGATCATGTTATGTAGAATAACATATGCTTTCATTATCTTTGTTAGGTCATTGACTTTGAATAATCGGGAAGGTCCACGAACGATTGCAAATTGTTGTTGAAGTACCCCGAAGGCATGCTTGATATCTTTTCTTGCGGATTCTTTGCTTTGGCAAAATTTTTCTTTTTATTCCCTTGAGGTAATGGAATCGTCTTTATAAACGTTGATCACTTTGGATAAATACCATCGGCAAGGTATTAACCCACAATATAGTTGTTGCCATTGATTGTGTAATTGACTGTTAGAGCACGCTCTTGGGCAAGTTCCGTGAAAATAAAAGATCTCTCTAACACATTAATATCGTTATGTGAACCAGGCATACCAAAAAATGCATGCCATATCCAGAAATCATATGAAACAACTGCTTATAAAATAATAGCTGGTTCATGGATGTGGCCAAAGTACATACCTTTCCGTAGCGGGACAATTTTTTCACTTTAAATGCATGCAATCAATGCTTCCCAGCATTCATGAAAATCCCTGTTATTCACCAACCACAAGCAACAGAGCAATACATTGCCATTTGGAGACCGCAAATATTCGTCTGAAAAAACAGTTACGATTGTTGAGCAAAATGTTTTGAGGCTCTCCATTGTGGTGCTTTCTCCAATACGGATGTATTCATCCATAAAATCTCCAGTAACCCCATAGGCCAGCATTCTAAGTACTGCGGTTATCTTTTGCATAGAAGATAAATTGAGTCTTCCGGCATTATCTCTTCTCTGAACAAAGTAGGGCTCATAAGCCTCTATCTCATTTAGAATACAGAGAAATAGGGAACAACTCATCCCAAATCTCATTCAAACTAGATTGGAGGGATATACTGGATTTTCTGCAAAATCGTCGCAGAAAAAGCTCTCGTGCCCTTCAATATGATCACGCCGAATAAACTTACGACGTTGGTGATTGACACGATGTCTCGATGACTCTTCATTAGCCTTGACATTAATAACAGCTTCCAACTCATCATCAGATGACAAATATGTGATCAATTTACGAAAGAAAGAACGAGCCATTTTGAGAAGGGAGTTGGAGATGAGACTTGGGTTTTTGAGAAAATAAATGCAAGCAAGAGGCATATTTATGGAAGAAAAAGTTACCGTTACATATAAGATACAAAATGTTATCGTTAGAGAAAGTTATCGTTGGAGAAAAGACAAAAAATGTTATCGTTGGATAAGAGATAAAAAAATTACCGTTGGATAAATGACAAAGCATGTGTACTAATTTGCAGGAATTCAAAATGTTACCATTGTACTATTTTGTAAAATATTTTATCATCAATACATAAATAGGTATTATCATTAGAGAAATTGAAAAAAATATTATTGTTATATGAAAATGAAAAACCTGTTAATGAGAAGGCTTAGTTCCATGTTTTTTTTCTTGATGGTAGAGCCCGAGGGATCTGAAGCAAGATTTTGGTCTGGTCTTTCACATTCCACAAGAAATGAGTAGCCTTTTAAGAGTTATCGACCAAGTTCGTTCAAAGCAGGCAAAGCAGCTGCTTCAGTATCACAAGTCATCTCTATAGTTAGATTATTTTCTGACTAGGCTTTGTTGGTTAGCCTGCAATTTAACAAGTAAGATTCTAATAATTCTAGGTACTGTATTCATATTCATTACCAGTGTCTTACCCTTCTGCTTCATTGCTTATCTCAGACTTTCGAAAAAAAGTTGTTAAGAATGACAACAGATTGTTTTGAAGGGATTTACGGTTGCCAAACAAAGCTAAAAGCAAAGAAAGGCGCCCCACAAAAGCGAAGATCACTTTGCAGCAGTGTCTGCTGACTTTTATCGGCAGACATATTCCTGAGATATTTGTCTTGTTGCATTATATATATCATTGTATCAACTTGATCTCCGAGCTGTTTTTTGACTTTTTTACATTTCAGTTTCCCATGAAATTCTACCTCGTGTAGAGAATCATATAGGTTTGTGCATTCCCACCTCTTCCAGACCCAAGAAAAAGAAGCTGAAGAAGAATTTCAGTTTTAGCACTGTGTACGAACTTTGTGATACATTGATAAACTAGCAAGGATTAGGAGGACAGATTGCACATTAGAAAACTGTTTATTTGTGGTTAGTTATTTTAATAATTATTTCTTGTTAAAATGAGTTTAATAATTATTTCTTGTTAAAATGAGTTTAATAATCATTCTTATTGCAAATAATTCGTAAAAAATATTCATTTTTCTTGCAGTGACAGTGACTGGGACAAATTATTGGAAACTTCATCATAATCAAGAGCCTGCAACCTCGACAAAGTTGACATACCTTTTAGCATGGTCTTCGACCCATGTTTGTTTAAGGTTGCGACATGTTCTTCACACACATCATAAATTCATAATGGGGATTCAAAGATAAAGAATCAAGATCGAAACTACTGTGTATATTTGCTTGGGAATTGTTTGATACACAAGATGTTTTATGGGATGATCTGCAAGTCCGTGTGAGTATCATTACTCGCGGGATGGTAAATATGTCTTGCTACTTGTTTGGTACGAAAAAAAAAGAATAATAATTTTCCACGCAAACCAGTTGGGCATGAACGGACAAGCCCATTGAAGAATCTGTAATATTATTCAAATGTCCATTTTTGTTTTTCCCAACTTTCTAATGACCAAACATCTCGATCGATCGTTACCGCTTCCATTGGACATTTGAATAGTACAGTACATTAGAAACTTGGTCATGTCTCCGGGTAATCAGCTAGATCATGTTACTATAGATAGTTAATAGTATTTATTATTATTTTTTGTGTCTCTTTAGCCAAACAATATTAAATGTATGAGATGGGAACCCCTTCTGATTTTTCAGTTGAATTTTAAGACCTAGATCAATGAATGAGAGATACACAGCAAATAACTCATACAATATTTATTGATGCTCGTTTGAGTCTATAAAAACAATAAGTAATTAATTACTCAACAAATATTCTATGGATCTTCATTTTATCTGTTTTTAACTTTTTATGTCTCTCATTCTAGGCCTTCGATTTCACACGAACGTATAGAGATTATCTTACTTTAGGTGTATGTTTTTCTCACTTTAAAAACTTAAAATCTTGAAAAAAATTCACATTACAAAAAAATTGTTTATTTGTAACTAATTATTTTTAACAAAAAAAATAATTTTCTATCAAAATGAGTATGTTTTTATTGCAAATAATCGTTATTATCACAAATAATCCGTCACAAATGTATATTAATCCCTTAAACTATCATGTATTTTGCATATTACACTCTCAAACTATGAAGATACCAACACTTCGCACCATAATTCTGATAATTAAAATAAATAATAAATAAATAAAGATTGGATCTTAAGAGAGGGTGCAAAGTATTACCTTTTTTATTGTTTGAAGATGTGCGACTCACATTAGATTTTAAACACATATATTGAGATTATTATACTTTATCTATCTTTCTCGCATTTAAAAAATAAATTATTGAAAAAATATACTTTTACACTCCTAAAATATTTAGGGTGTTGCACATAATTTTATTATCCAACTATTAAAAATGGAACTACGCTCTCTCATTTCATTTTAACAGTTAAAATAAATAAAAGAAAATTGACCAATTAATTATTTGGAAAAGTGTAAAATGTCCTTTTTAAATAGAAAGATTAAAATAAATTTATAATTTGATCTCATACCTCATATCTATTTTGTAATAATTTTTTTTTTATAATTTAACCTAACAACACATTTATCTTCATAAAATCCGTTTGTGGAAGAAATATTTTTGTTTGAAGATTGAATATTACATTGTATTTAGTGTAAAATCATATTTATCAATGGCAATTTGCATGAGATCTTATTCCCGGATATCCCCTCGATCAATCACGCGTGATCAGGGTCTTGGATGCTCCCATTCAAAATTCAAAAATTAAAGAATAGTGCCAAATTCAAAACCCTTCAAAATTATTAAAAATTAATTTGTTTGGTTATATAATATAAAATATGATAAATAATTTAATTTAAACAAAAAAAAATAATAAATTTTTATTTCACTGTTTAACTTCCATTTCATCTCGTCCCGAGTAACCAAACACGGCTTTCAAATAAAAATAAAAATAATAAAACCTTACTACTCTCTCTCTATCTCCCTCTCTGTCTCTCTCTCTCTCCTAACCTAGACGCTACGCTCTAATCGGTGTCTGCCCAGCTCTCTCTGTGCGGAAGATTTCAAAGACTGATCTCTCTGTAAGTAGATTCAATCTCTAATATACTACAGATAGCCTTCGTTTATTGTACGCTGTTTATTCTGTTCCTTTTTCCTCAATGAGTTTTCCCCCCCTAGGGTTTCATATAAATACGTTAATAGCCAATAGGAGTGCGTATGCGTATTTGTGTATCCAAATGGTTCAGTGTCTGGAACTCGCTGTGTAACTTTGAGGTTTTGTGTGATGATTGAATTTGGTTAACTTTTGATTTACATGTTAAATATGGGAAAGGACGGTGAAATGCCATATTAAGACTGAGAAATTGCATATTTTTGGCTTTAAGATGTAATCGGAATTTTAAAATTTCTAATACTTGGAAGTTGTTAAGTAGATATGGAAAATTAGTCACAGTTGGGAAAGCTTGGATTTGCTGCATCAGTCTTTCATTCACAACTAGATTTTTTTTTGCAGTCATTTACATAAAAGAGTAGTTAAATTCATATACTCATAGTTTGATGAAAATGTAGATGAGGTGTTAGCAACCAGTCCTTTTCTTATTTCTTTTGGGGGGTTGTTCTTTAATATGTTCAATTCTAGATGTACATATTAATTAGTTTCCATAGGTTGGTTTTTCCCAGGAAGCACTGAAATGGCTAATGAAGATGTAAATGAACACGAGTCAGCTGATGCCCCTGAGAATATAGATCCTCCACAGAAAGAAGGATCTGAGATTGATTTGAAGGGAAGTGGAGAAAAAAAGTGGCCTGGATGGCCTGGAGAGAATGTATTCAGGATGTTGGTTCCTGTGCAGAAGGTTGGTGGCATTATTGGTCGCAAGGGAGAATTCATTAAGAAAATCATTGAAGAGACGAAGGCTCGGGTTAAAATCCTGGATGGTCCTCCTGGGACCTTTGAAAGAGCAGTGAGTTGCTTTTTCTATAGATTTATATTTATTGGGGGTTTATACTTATGTTTTGGGCATTTTTGTATTTGTTTCATTTTCTGTGTTTAAATTATCAATCATCTGATGTTCCCATATATTTTTAAAGTATAATGGTTTGACTGATTATCTAACCTGCTTTTGATTTGTGAAATGAGTTAGAGTTGTTGCCAATAGCATTCTTGTTCTCATGTTTCTTGTGATATAAATGTGTGGAGTACTGAACTTATTTAACATAGCCTTAAATTCAGTTTAGTTGGGGAAACCTAGGATACTTTTTAACTAGTTGAGGTCATTAACATGTATATTTTTCCTGTGATAATCATGTTCCCTGGATCTCCCCCGACTAAAATATCCTTTCTTAAAGTGAATTAAATAAAATCATGATTCATCATGTGTCATTAGTTGGTCTCCATGACACGTGATGAAGCAATCTTAAACACTTATCTCATCATTTTTTCTTAATAGGAGACACCTCTATCTTAAAAAGGATGACTGTATTCATCACCTAATCTTTCCTTGTAGTCCTACTCATCTATCTTCAAATTTCTTATTTTGTGTACGTTTATTATTAGGTAAATAACCATGTAAATCATGCATAAATTTGGATGGAAAACGCTTGACATGTGCAACGTGCATTTGATCAATGTGAAATGAGGAAACTTCTCTGAAGAGAAATTGGGACCCAAATTCACCATTTATGACCCTATCTATTAGTGGGATGAAACAAATGAGTTTAGTTCCTAGTTTCGTTAAGGAGGGCGGCCAGTGGCACTGGGTTTTTTTGGGGGGGGGGGCAGGTTACCTTTTTTTTTGTGTTTCACTTTTACATCCACAGTTATTGCAAAAAAAAGAAACTAGCAACTTGAACATGGGCCCAAATGATCATTTCCCAAGCACCAACATAACAAAATGGAAGAGAACCCTATAGCCAAAGTTGAGCAATTACTAGAATTGTCAGGAAGCTCTTATGGACCCAAGATCTAACCTGGTTGCGAGATGTTGCCATCTTAGCCCAAGGGACAGAGCCCTTCCAGGAGGGGTAAGGATTCTCTCTATTTCACTTGAAATAGAGAGTATGCCCTACATACTACCTGTGTGCTAGGGCCTTGCTTTTTGTGTCTTTTAATAAAATCTTTGATTACTTATTAAAAAGAGTATCCAAGTTTTTTATTTTTATTTTATTTTTTTATAGTTAAAAAGAGATCCAATTAGTTAAGATATGAGGTGTTTCGGTCATTCCTGTCAATGTAAATTTTTTGGAAGCCAAATTACCAAAACACCTTATATTTTGCACTAAAGGGATATCATTCATTTAAGATGAATTGGAAAAGATCCTATTGTTTCTGGGGGATCAGGATGAAACTTAGCTGTGGCGGACATGCTTTTTGCAGCAGTGAAGTGCGCAGCTTCCATAACTTGCAGCAATATTCTATATTGTAAAGAGCTTCCGTACTCTATTTGCATATGTCTTATTGCATAGACACCAAAAAAGAGAGTTTGATATTGCATAAACAATGAGTTCTCATAGGAGAACTCTTTCTGGGTTTTTCAAAAGGGGAAAAGAGACAATACAAAAACAATTGTAAAGGAGCAAAGAAGTAGAGGCTCGGAAAAGAGAAAGATGGAAAAGTAGTTCTGTCTTATACATTTTCTTGTCTTCTTAAATCAGTTCAATACCCACCTGTTTTGTCCCACCCCATAATACCACATTGATTTCCTTTTAAAAACCGCCTCTTTATGAACAAAGACTAAGAGATCTTTGGATTCTCAAACAGTGACTGGATGGATAAGAGCATTCTGCATGTGATATATATGGTTTTTCTTTTCTTTCTCCACATTTTCTGTATAAATTGGTCATTTTCTATTTCAGAGGTTCTTTGATTATTTTACATAGCAAAAGTGTGCATGCATGAAACACACTGAAATTTCAAATTAGGAGATTGGTTGCAGTGATTTTAAGTTTGGTGGCGTTTTTGAAAATAGGGGGTATTTTTAAATGAAGATGTTGATATGTAACATCTCAACTAATAGGTGCAGTCTTATTGGTTTTTTTCTTTAACCTAATTGATATGTGCAGTGCTATATACTCTAGAATTGTTATTGGTTTGGTATTGCTTGTTGAAATAGATGCATGAAGCTTCTTGTTTGTAATGAAATCACTATCAGATGTTTGGAACAACCACTGCTATCAAATGTTCACAGAAGGACTAACTGTTTATGTTGATCTCAACTCACTAACTAGCAACAGATGAACGCTGTCATTTATAATAAAATATGTTCACTCAAATATTTAAAATAGATGCCAAGAAAATTGGGTTAATTAATTTTTTTTTAAATTATAAAAGATAATAAGACTGAAGTTGAAAGGTGAAAAGAAATTAACAGAGGCTAAATCTAAAACAGACAAAAAAGTGTCTTTTGTCACAATAACCAAAATGAATGTGTGCAGGTTCTTCGCATATCTAAGGCAACAAATCAGTGAACAAAGTGGCTTCAAACTACAAGAACCAAAGATCAAGTTTGCAGGGATCTGTTCTGAGCATTACAATTGCTGAAAAGTTCTTTTTGTCTTAACAATCAGGATTACATTGTGCAGAATTTGGTATCGTGAAGCTTTCACTGTATCTGGTAACTACAGAACTTGGTCGCTGGTGTCTTGCTGGACACTGTTAAACTTTGTACTAGGAAACTCTTAAATTGTCATCACTATGATCTAGTATTACTAACAAGCGTAACAAACTTGTTCCACATAATATTGAATTAGCCCAAACTAAGTGAAAGCAGAGTAATATAGCTTGTCAAAACATTGACTAAAGTCTAGAATGTGAAATGTGTCTCAATCCACTTTGCCACTAGAGTGGCATAAGTAAATAGCTTATTAGTACTAAGAAAGTCATTTAAACATATAAGTTTTAACATAAATAGACAAAGGGTAAAATGCATACGCAAAATATGCGAAATATTAAAATGCTTGTGTTCAAGATTTTATTCTTATCATGTCTTAATATGTATGCATCACTCTGGTTTTGGGGTCTTGGTTTTTCACCACCACCATGTCAAAAACCTTTAAATTGATAACGAAGTGGTTTCTTGCTAGGAAAGGTTGGAACACAGGTGTTGTATGGTTTTTGGTGATTGTTGTGTCAAAGCTTCTCCTGACCCTTCCTGCTCTCTCGCAAACCCCCAATTTTCCTTGTCCTTGTGGACTACGTTAATCAATATTAGTCATGTGTTCCTCAAGTCTCCTGTATGTGGCACCTTAATGACAGTTTCACAGTCTTAGCACTGTGTTGGTTTTTCATCTACGTATTGTGAAATTCTTTTAGTTTGATGTATTGTATGGATGATTAGATAGATCAGGATGGGATGGAACACTTCTTTCCAGTATTATAACATAGATTATTAATTGTGTTGTTGTAAGAAGCTAATTTTGTGTTTCAATGGATTAAAAGATTGAATAAAGTTTTGGTTTTGGTTTTTCTGTCTTCCATGAACTTCATGAGCCACAGCTGGATGTTTTCTCTCGTAAGAATCATGGTTTGCTAATGTTGCTATCTTCACTGTTTGATTCTCTTGCCTTTTGTAAGGTGATGGTTTCTGCTAAAGAAGAGCCGGATCTCCATCTTTCTCCTGCCATGGATGCTTTATTAAGAGTTCATAAACAGCTTGTCGACTTAGACACTGACCCTGCTCATGCTGTATCTGGTGCCATGGGCACTATTACTACAAGGATTCTAGTGGCAGATATTCAGGCTGGAAGCCTAATTGGGAAGCATGGCTCCACTATAAAGTCTATTCAAGATGCTTCTAATTGTACCATCCGTGTTCTTGGTGCAGGTAATCTTGCAAAATATTATTTCCATACAAGAATGTTACATGTTTTTTCTTCATTGAAGATTTTGAGACAATGCAGTTGCATTCTTTGGGTTGAGAATTGCATTTGTTGGTTTTTCTGTTCTTCCAAAGATATGAGGGACTCAATTTAGTCCATCATAATGTTGATAATTTGACTGTTAAATGTATATCACAGAAAGGCTGCTTCAATGTCCTGAATTTTGTCATAATTTACCGCAGAAAACCTGCCAACTTTTTCTCTGCGAGATGATAGTTTAGTTGAGATACAAGGGGAACCCACTGGTGTGCACAAAGCAGTTGAATTGATTTTGAATCATCTCAGGAAGTTCTTGGTTGACCGCAGTATTGTTGGGGTATTTGAAACTCAAGTAAGTTTCTTCTTTGAGTAATATAGGATTAGAATTCATGTGGGACCTGGTAGGAAGTTATGTAAATGTGCTTGAATCAAATATTTTTGCTTCTAGAAAAGTTGAGATGTAGATTTTGACCCATTGTCTCAGCCAATTTACATTTTCTTTTTGCAAGAGTATTGTGGGCTTAGGGTGGGTAGCTTTGATTACTTTTAGGCAGTTATTAGATTTTTTCTAGTCGCCTATTTTGACATGTATAATTGTTTCTATTGGTCAGATGCAAATGCCAAATGTCCGAGCAAATCAGAATGTTCCTCCACACCAATCCTGGGGCCCGCCTACTCAAGGTTTTCCAATTAGTGATGGTGCTGGACCTGGTTTTGCTTCTAATACTCAATATATGCAGCAGCCTCCACGTCATAATGAAAATTATTACCATCCTGCTGAAATACCTCCTTTGGACAGTAAGCATCGTCAGGGGCCTCCTATGTATGGAAGGGATGCTTCTGTGGGGCTTCGTTCGTCAATTGGGCAGCCACAACAACCAGTGGATACGAAGGTTCTTTCTGGTTGCTATGATCTTGACTACTTTTAAGAATCTGACGTGGGTAATCACTATGATATTGTTACCTTCGAGTTGAAATCCAAAAATCTTTGATAATCTAGCAAATGACAAGAAATGACAGGTTTTTGGATTTTATCTCACTTTTTGATCTTTTTGGTTGAGGAGTCGTCTTCTGTAAAATTTATACCTATCAAGTGTTTTTGGTTGAAGGGTAACACTTTTTATGCATGCATTTCCACCACATGCATCTGCTGTCCTTTGGCTTCGACTCTAATAAATAAGGGATTGGGCTGATGGTATTGACGCTAGAGGTCCGGACCATAATTCTTTAAAGCATCATTGGACCAGAACTCTCCTTTTGTGGCCCACATAGTTTGTCTTTTCTTTCTTGCTGAGGAAAACTGCTTTATTCATATTGCTGCTGTGAAAATGAACGTTTGGTGTGATGTCAATTATTCAATCTGCTTTATAACTAGCACGTTAGTGTAACTTTAAATAATATATGAAAACATTCCGAATTAGGGGTTTGTTTAAAACTTTAATCACACAAAAATTACAAGTTGCAACTGATTTTTTTTTATTTGTATTTTTCTCCTCCTAAAACCCAGAAAGAGAGTGGCAGCAGGGAGGGAGGGCGTTGGCTTCTATCATAAGAATATTTATATATTATGCTGCTTAATTCTGTTGTGTAGGTTATGCAACACATGCAAATTCCTCTATTATATGCAGATGCTGTAATTGGTAAATCTGGTGCGAATATAAGCTACATACGTCGTGCAAGTGGGGCAAGTATTGCAATACAGGAAACAAGGGGTGTGCCTGGGGAGATGACTGTTGAAATAAATGGATCGGCTTCACAAATACAAACAGCTCAACAGTTAATTCAGGTATACGTTACAATTCTTGTGGTTTGTAACATGTACAATGCTTGCCTTTATTCTCTTGTTTCTTTCAGTTTAATTAGTATAATTTTGTTTGTTTGCCAGTCTTATTTTTATTTTATGATGGTTATTTTCTTATCTGCACTTTTTAGTACTTTGAATTTTTTCCTTGATTTGGTACTGGCATGAAATCTGAAGCGGTATTTGCGTTCTGTTTTTCAATTGTTTGTTTTACTTGTTTTGTTGAAATAGATAATAGGTAATTAGAGTATGAATGGATATGATTTTTATAGATGTAGTTTAGCCGTCGTGTTAAAGTTTCTGTTTTATAGTGACAGTTTTCGTGCTATGTGTTCTAGTTTTTACTTATGAGACAGATGTATTTATGAAATAGGAAAACATAACTATCTTTTCATTTCCTGAACAAAAGAGAGCCTCCCCATCTGCGTGGTGGGAGATGGGGGAGGATAGACCCTTTTTTTCACAAAACTTTTGTTTTGAACAATATTTGAAGAGTCTTTTTGTTATTCTGAACAAAACATAGCTGGTTTTGAAATCTATATTTGATGTCAACTGCCGATACTTCAATGTTGTTTGAGTATAGGTTTCTGGTTACCATCATGTGATGCATGTCTGTCTCTCGCTGGTGCTTTTCCTTTACCTGAAAACCCCTTACTCCTCCTATATGCAATGATGCAGAATTTCATGGCTGAAGCTGCAACCTCTACACAGAACCCAACTGGGAGATCAACTAACCAGGGTTACAATGCTTATCCAGGGCATGCTGCATATGCGTCTCCACAGTCCAACACTGGTGGACACACAGGCCATGCTGCACCTGGCTCTGACTTCGGTTTGGCGTATGGCAATAGTTATGGTTATTGAGAAGCCAGTGCGGTTTTTGTTGGTATGTGTTCAGCGTTGGACACATCAATATGTTCCTGAATCTGATGACATTTTGTCTTCCATTTCTTAATACATGAACCAAAGTGTTTGGCCTTTTTAGCTTCGGTCACAATTCCCTCTTGCTTTTATTGCTAATTTGGTCCTTCAATCAGGTCTACTTTATTTTTTTGTTGACAGCAAAGGAACTCACAAAATCGGCACAGAAAGCTCATCATTCTTTCTTTCAAGATGAATGTTGGAAGGCGTAAGCCTTTGCTTGCAACGCATATCTAAAAACATAATGATTCCTGAAGAAAGTTGTTCAAACGACTCGAAAAAAGCAGTTTCACTTTATTGATTTACTGATTTCATCTAACCACCTACTCACTTTCTTTGCACTCAACCGGTGAAAAAAAATAAAAATAAAAAGAATATTAGAAGCTTACTCTGTGACTAAGCAAAAGAATGCCATTCGGCGTTTTTTTTTTACTAAATGATTAAGAAAGTATATTTTAATGAATTTGTAATTCTTTTTTTCGAAATTTCTAAAGGAATTTAAAAAATATTTAGAAAAAAAAAATCAAAAAAAAAGAGAAGGGAAATTTGCACCATCCGTACTATGCAAAGTTCACTTTCTCAATGCCCTAGCATTGTTCTTCTATTTTATTGTCTGTGCTGGCACATTTTGGTGGTGATTACGTTGTCATAATACAGATTTACTTGAAATAACATCATCAGTGTCACAGGTTCGAAGATGCAAGTAAATATTTACAAATCTCAAATCCTCCGCAAATGCCATTAAACTCGATCAAGTCTGACTTGCGACATGGGTGAAAAATAAGGAAAGCATTATAACGTAATTAAAAGCAAAAGAGGGGAGTTGAGCTCTATAGAAACAATGCAATGGCCAATATTTAAAACAAACAATGGAGCGGACATGTGAAGCTGTCGCCTATCTAAGCTGAATATTTCTATAGAGAATCCTATGAAATAATTAAGGAAAAAATTCTGAAAACTAAGGTAGCTAAAAACTAGAGCTAGACAAATCTCTCTCTATATAGGTGCTGCACATGTTGTTCGAAAATGGCCAGTCTGATTGCAGCGGCTGCAATGCACAACACGTTTCACACGACCACCATCCTCTGAACGAACTCGCCGTTTCCTTGGTCGTCCGGGTGGCCGGAGTGATTTTGGCGGGTTTATGACCACCTCAACATCTTTATCCCCATCATTCTGAAATACCTCTGACGTCTTCCACATTGTTTTATCTGGGATTGGGTGTATCGTTTGTGAATATGCCTTGCGATAATTTGCCACAGTGAAACAACTTTCAGTAAATCGATAAACATTCTGCCTGCAAGAGAGAAGAGCTGCCACAGCATGAGCACAAGGCAGCCCACAAAGTTGCCATCCACGACATGAACAGCAACGGGTTCGGATGTCCACTATATGTGAGCCTTCATGTGATATGACTTCAAATTCAGCTTCATTTGCTCGGAGCACTTGGTAGTTATGTGCACACTCAATAGCATCTGACACGCGCCGTTCGGCAGAAGGAACAAGTATAGTCGTCCACTGCATGCTTGCTTCACGACGCTCATTAAACCAAGTCATCAGCTGCCGACGAATGTACTCCATCATTTGAATGATTGGAAGCCCAGAAGCTTCAACTATCCAAGTAGTCAAATATTCAGCTATATTAGCTGTCAGATGGCCAAATCTTGTTCCCTCAAAATACGCAGTGGCCCACAAGCGAGGTGGGATTCGTCGAATCCAATAGGCAGCATCCTGTGAGATCTCTTCAATCTCAAGGATTTTGGCTTCAAACTCAATGATAGTGAGAGCATGAGCAGCCTCCCAAAGAAGATTGATGAGAATGGCACTGTTGAACTCCTTCTGGAAACTTTCACTAAGATGGTGCATGCAAAACCCATGGAAAGCAGTTGGGAAGTTTGCTTCTACTCCATCCACGATTGCCTTCTTCCTATCAGACAAAAGTGTAAGCCTTGGCATGTTCTCTGCATTAATTTCAAGCAGGTTATGCAGCTCAGAAAGGAACCACATCCAGTTATCATCATTTTCCTCATCAACCACCCCAAATGCCAAAGGAAACAAAGCACCATCTCCATCAAAACTAGAGGCAAAAAGTAACGTCCCAAGGTATTTGCTTTTCAAAGGAGTCCTATCAAGTCCTATAAATGGCCGGCATGCATTTAAAAACCCATAAATTGATGCTTGAAAGGAAATAAATAGACGTTGGAAACAGTTATCATCAACAGGATTCCCATGCACGAACGCCATACTTCCTGGATTTTTCATTCTTATCTGGTCACAATACTGGGGAAGCAGACGATAATCTTCCTCAAATGATCCGCGAACTGAGGCCATGATTCGCTCCCTCCCCCTCCATGCTTGCTTGTATGATAATGCGATCCCATGGACCCGGTGTATCTCTTCTAATATCTCCTTTGGTCTATAATTCGGATTTTCCCTCAGGCGCTGTTCAACAGACTCTGCAACCCACTGCACTGAGGCTTGTTGATGACCGAGATGGGTAATTCCACCACAGGTATGTGGTTTATGGATGGTTCTAATTGTGAAGGTAGGAACACCTGGAAGCTTTGCAGCATGAATTCGCCATGGGCATCCCTCACTTGCACATTTGGCAGTAAAACGAGTTTTGTCAGACTTGATTGTTTGCATCTCAAAGCGAAGAGCAATGGCTGCATCCCTCAGTGCCCTTCGGCAGCTATGGACATCAGAAAACTCTTGTCCAACAGTCAGTTTGACATCAGAATCCAAAACTAGGGCTCTGGACTGAAGGACAGGAGTACCAACCAGCTCAGGTGCCATATCTGAGACAGGTATGATACCCATCTCATGATTCTGGTCCACAGCTAGATCTAAGCTCACCTGAAGATCATGGTTTTCTACAACAACCAACTCATGAGTATCACATAAACCAAGGGCATGATCCTGAGCCGTAAGAGCCAATTCATCGTTATGGTTTTCAGCATCAGTATGTTCTTGATCAGCTTCATAATCTTTATTTCCGTCCAATTCTAAACCATCTTCTTCACAATTTGCAACATCTGCATGTTGAAGACCCATTCCGTGTTCATATGTCAACCCAAGAGCTAATCCGTGGGTATGTCCTAAACCCAAGCCATGGTCATGGCCGTCACCTAAGTCCATATCAATATCATGGGTCTGTTCAAACCCTGAATTATGACCATGGCCCATGATGAGATTGTTATTATGCTCTAGTGCCAAACGATGATCCAGCATCAACGACAAAATCCCAATTTTTCCTGAGAATCAAGTCATAATTCACCATAACAAATCTAACAGTTAACAATTAACGCAACCCTGTTAACGAAATCGAAAGCTCAACTTACAGCCAAAAGAAATTTGTTCTTTAATATGTGTTTTTCCAATCAGACCTGTCCAGAAAATAAATACTTACGGATCTTTTCTGTTTCCTCCCACACAGGGCACAAACATATATATATATATATATATAAATAAAAATAAAAATAAAAAATTCGGAAGGCTGTTCCTGGACACCCGGTGCCAATAAAAAAAAAAAGCCAAAAACAAGGTCATAATTATTGTATCGAAAGAGATTTACCTAAAACTACATTCGCAACATGCGTTTTTGCTATCCACCCGTGTTTTCCTTCAGCAAAGAAATCTTGTACGAATTAAGCTGAGCAAACTGATAAATAGAGAGATAATACCTGTAAACACAAAGCTCATGAAGAGAAATCGAACTTGCAAAGAAGCCACATTAATGTTAGAAACAAATTCATAACATTCAAGAATCTTAATGTTTGTCATTATTTAGGACTAGACACTAGTTGTGTTTCTTTTTCTTCGAGAAATCAGAAGATATATAGAGTCAAAGTTTCCATGACGCTGCGAAGCCTAATGAAATTACGCAACCGTTCGATTTACATTGGTTTTACTTTTCTTTTCAGTGGGTACATGTAACTAGTAACTGGGTTGAGTTAAAAGTTCTATTCACTGTTAAGCCAAAAGCAATACAATTTTATTTCCTTTTCGTTAAATTTCTAGGGACCCAGACAGAAAAAACTTTCGCTCAGATAGAGAAAAAAGAGCACAATGAAGAACTCACGTTTAACAGAACCTTCCCGGAAACAAGCTTCAAGAGAACCCTGCAAAAAAAAAAAAAAATCATTAATTATGAAAGAGTCGATTTAGAAAAATAAAGTGAAAATGAAGGAAAAGGCATTAATATCATTTAAGAAAAACTGCGGAAAAAATGAATGAGAGAGAGAGAGAGCGAGAGAGTTGAGAGTTTGAGGGAAGGGAAGTGGGGGGTTTTTTAGGGTTAAAGAGGGGAAAACCTGAAAGATGAAGGGCAGAGAAGGTGAAGACAGAGAAATTTGGAGGGGCAAAAGGTTTGGTTTCGCCTGCTCAGATTCGAGGGTATTTACGTCATCCTGTTGTCCCTTTCGTACCATTTTATACTATTCCTTTTATTTTTTTTTTATCCACATTGTTATAAAAAATTCTATTCATCACACACTATCCACCACACACCATACGTAATTTTTTAATTTTTAATTTTTTTTTTACCAAATATATAATGTATAGATAATGCATAAAAAATTCAATTAATTTAAAAAGAGTAAAACAAACAAAATTAAAAAAAAATTAAAATAAGTTTGATTTGAAGAGATGATCAATAACAAAACTTTATTATTATTATTATTATTATTATTTTTTGGGTTAGTATACTGTATAAACCCCATTATAATAATAATTAAAACGAATTTTCGTAATTTACGCTGACAAGGCTTCTCTTAAATTTGTAGAAATTATTTTATATATTTAATTAAGTAATCTAAATTTTCCATGGTTCTTGTCATACAATAAAAAAAGAATATTGAAAACTTAAACGTCCAAGGAACCTTATGAACCCTTCATGAACGGAAAAATTCCAATCCAAAGTTACCAAGTTCTTATTTAAGAAATAATTTAAATGAATTCCTTCCAACCTTAAGGGGATTGTTTGGTCACAGAAGTCTGAGACATGCAATTTCAGAAGTATGATCCTTTCCTTATATTGACGTGGGAAAAAAGGAAATTTTTTTCTTAAAAGCAAGTTTGGACACCAACCAACGCACCGATGCTGACATGTTAGACATTCGTTTAATAAAACAGTACGAATTGAATACGAAAATAATTTTCACGAGATAGAAGAACTTTTTCTTCTCTCAAAATTTTTTTTTTCAATGAAAAAACAAAGTCAGCGTCAATACACAATTTGGTATGTCAAACCGCTTGTAACTAACAAAGCTCGGGAAAAAATAGCATTACAATACCGACATTACACAAGGAAATTCTGGCATCTGCTTTGGAAGCATTCATGCTGCAATGGTGCAAAAAAAAAAAAAATGAAAGATCTTTACAAGGCATGAAAAAAGCTGCTTGCAGAAACCCGGGTCAGATGTAAAGCTCTCGGTGCTATAATGGTAAAGCAACACGATCACCAAAATCCTTGCTGAAAGAAAACATTAGGGCTCTCCAACCATGTTAACACCTCGAGCCATGCTTTGCTTTAGCCCAAAAGTACGTCATCTGTTTTGGTCGATATGAGTCCAATCGGTGTTTAATGTCCCACTCGTGGCAGTAGAATTTGAATGCAACCAAACCCAACAGAACTGATAGGATTGAAATAGTTCCAACAAAATCATGTCCATTGCTGAAAAGCTACTGTGCATCCTAATCTCTCAAGATAGCACTTTTCCATCAGCGCTTAAAGAATTAAGCTTCGGCAGCAATTCGGAGACCACCTTCTGTAGTGCAATGTGTTTCAGCTGGTTGTTTGTTCCATTTACGACAAATTTTGAGAGGAATGTAATTTCTTGAGAGTCCAAATTTTCAGGAAGCATTTCTTTCCAAAATTTATCATCCTCATTGAGGTCAGCCACCTTCATTAGCTCTATTACTTTCTCCAAGGTTGCTACATTCCTACCTGCACCACAACCCATTGCGGTTGCAGCACCAACTGCATTTGCGATTGCTAAAGAATTAACCATGGGCATATTGTGTATGAAACCAAATGCAATAGCAGCCACAAAACTATCTCCACACCCAACAGTGTCAATGACGTTCACCTGATCACATTGCAGCTGATATTAGGTAAGAAAGGAAGATGTAAAAGAGATTCAGACGGATCAGAATCATAGACCCCATGGTGTGGATGGATCTGGACTTCTTCATATTTTTGGAGGAAAAACTATTTTGTACTATTTAGTTAACATAATAGGTTGAAACAAAATATATCAGACAATTGTGTTCAATGCATGTCCAATTCCAACTCTTGGGGTTTTATATTATTATTTTAACAATCTTAACATGATTGGTCACAAAAGCCTTCCACTATGGCACGACAGCAAGAAAAAGGAAAAGTATTTACTTTTATATTGATCCTGAAGAAAAAAAACTCAGTGCCCATTATTAACCCCAAACTAGAGGCTGTTCTAGGGAGCACGTTCAACAACAGTCATTAACATAGTGGCATCAAATAAGTTCAAAAGAAACTTATGAAACATCACAAGAGAGTGTGTTTGGATTGTAAATAATACCTTGAATGCAGGAGCACAAGATATACTTGACATGGTTATTAAAATTGAACCCCTTGATCCCATCTTAACAATCACCCATTTTGTGCGCACCCCTTTCTTGAGCAACTCCTGTCCTGCTATTATTGGATTTTTTATGCCAGTCAACGCTTCAGCCTGGTAAATCATTAACATAAGGGGACTGGATTAGGAAACAATTATCTAGTTTACTAGAAACATACACAATTTTGCGTGTTAATTCAGAGATCGAAATCAGAAGGTTCGTAACTACGACGAGAGGCACTCCAAAGTGGTAGTGACTAAAGAAAAAGTTCCTTGTGCTAAGTCATAACTTATTCCACAACAACATGATTCAATATTTCCATTAAGGCGAGTGGAACTTTACAATCCTAATAAATCAACAGTACAATGTAATCTTTTGGTATTCATTGCAAGGAGGACTCGTTAAAATATAATTATTCCATCTATGCAATTAAAATTCAATCAATTGTGATCTTCTCAGAAATATCAAAATGCCATGGATATTACCACTCCTGTCCCAAATACTTGGAAAAAAATTGAAAAATGATAGCGGGCTCCCCTTTTTTTTGCCCGATTGGTCTTTTTAATTTTTTTCTAGTTTTTTTTTAGTTAGTGTTTAAGAAAATATTGTTTAATAATATTGTGAATTTTTTATTTGTTTTAAAATATTTTAAATTGTTAAAAAACTAATGTAAAAAAAAATAAATTTTAAAGAATTTTTTTTCACATCATTTTTTTAACACTTTAAAATATTTTTAAAAAAATAAAAAAATCCACAATATTATTAAACAATATTTTTTTAATCACTAAGTAAAGAAAAAAACAAAAAAAAAAAAAAATGCCCAATTGGGCAAAAAAAAAGGGGAGCCCAAATCGGGCTCCCTAGCATTGGCCAAAAAAATTAGAATCATATGGAAACTAGTTCAGTATATTCTGAACAACTGATGAAATTGAGCCAACCCCCACTACCCATCAAAATGTGCCAACTCTCAGTCCCACTTACATCAAAATTTGGTTCCAATATAATCACCAAAAGCTTGTGCGGTCTAATTTCTATAATTTCATGACTCAAATTAACTTAATAGGCTAATAGCCACTGCAATTAAATCACATTAAAAAACGCAGGTAGAAGAACTAAGAAAGATATGTTAGAAATGACAGAAAGGCTAGAAAAGATAGAATGACAAAAAAGGAATACATGAGGGTGATCATGATTAATCAATGAGGTTCCTGACCAATTGGTATAGGTATGTCTAGACACCTGAGTATTGACTGATTGATATAGAACAATCAAACAGAACGGAAACTACAGTATAATGATCAAGCCATCCACTGATATATGAAATGCGATCAACATCTACCATGCCCACAGATTGCCTAGCCTAACAAAAATGTTTAGCATAATAAGTGACAAACTGACAGAAAGAGGGTTAAGGCATTTTGGACATGCAAAAAGAAAACTAATGTCTACAACACAAGGTTCAATGCATTTCAAATTGGAGGTGTGCTCCAAGGGCGTGAGAACAACCAAAAAGGACTGAAGATCAAGGAATAGATGACAATAGCGATGATTAATGGATTTAACCAGAAATAGAAATGATCTTGAGAGAAGAGTGGCAGACTAACATCATATTTTTTGCTTTTTAAAGAAGTACAATTATTACCACAAAATATTGGAAGTCAAGAGGTACATGGCAACAGAAACTGAAACATGAAAGAACACACATACAGACAAATAACCCAACAAACAACAACAATAACAACAAAAAAATTAAAAGATCATCTCATAACATCAAGCAAAGTTATCAGTCAAACCTCATCAGATGTCAGAAGGAGAACATCACTCATTCTCAAAAACTGGCCAAGTGCCCTCTGTTGTTCAGGTGTTCCATTGCAAAGGCTTTTTCCACGTGGTCCTGGATCGAAGAAAATTGATGTGCCAACCTCAACAGCATACTCTAGAGCTGAGGTAATCAGCTTGGGAGAAAGCTCGTCAAAACCATAACCATTACAGAAGAGGATCTTTGACTTCTTGACAGCCATCTTTACATCCTCAGATAGTCTGCTCAGCCAATTGAATGCAGGCTCCTTGCTAAAATCAGCTCGACTGATATACATAATAGGTTCATTCAGATACAACTCGTTGACAAGGGACATGTTCAGGAAGCGTCTCAAAAGCATAGAAAGTTTATATATAAATATAAGTTCAATATTTTACCTGCAAAATCCATGTCTTTGCAAAGGGTCCACAAGAACCCAGCAAAGAAGTGTTTCATAAGAGGCACTGGGATCATCAACAACATCAGTATCTTCACTCATCCCAACAATACTAATTCCCTCATCGTGAAGCACATCTAGGAGGAAATTCCCATAAAATTCATTACCCACATGACCAATTGAGACACAACGAAGTCCCAGTCTTGCTGCTGCTATTGCCATGTTGCAATTACCACCAGCTTCCCAATATTGCTGTATACCCAAATACCATATATTCAACGTCCAAAGCATTAGCAGCAGAGGCAAGTGAGGTAGAAAATCAACACCTAAAATATTAGCTCCAAGAAACATTCATAATATTTGATACAAATTAAAAAAACCATAAGATTTTTAGATTTATTTGTGAATCGTGACTCATCGCATACAAATTCAAACATCATAGTCACATCTGTTTCAACGATTTTAACAAAACAAGCTGAAGATTTAATCAAATCCAGACAAAATTAAGATTAAACATAACAGTTAAAACCACTTCGATTTATTTTACAGAAAAAAAATATAAGTAAAAATCCTATGCTCTGAGACGCAAAAAATAAATCGATCAATTAGAATTTTGAACACATTTTACATTCACAAGTTTAGTACATAACTCCCTAAATATTTCATTTTTATGTGTAAAAATACTCCAAGAATAGAAAGTCAGAGAACTTGACAACAGAGAACCGAAATCCGAACCTTATCGGGCGGTGAAGCCGATAACCGGTCCATATAAGCCTTGCGGTCATGGAGGTTTTTCGGGGGCAACTTGGGAACGCTGAGCACAATATCTACGCAGAGATTTCCCAAGGTCGCAACGTCTATATCTTTGACTCCGACGCCCCTCAGTTTCCAATCCTGCTGCACGACACCGTTCTTAGAACCGGAGCCGTGCTCCGGGGGAGAGACTTGGATTCCAACGCCTCTGCAACTGAGGACGGATCGCGGGATTGGCGGGATAATGGGGTGGGCCAGCCTAGGGCTCTGAGGGGAAATTGGGAGTAGGGAGGGTCCATGGTAAGGGACTGGGGTTTTGAGAGTTATCAGGTGGAGAGGCATTCAGAGTGGAAGAATAAAGATTTAAGAAAGAAGAAAGAAACAGTGTGAGTGTGTGCGAGAATCACCGAAGAGGCCTTAAATAACTTGCAAAAATAAACAAAAAAAATACTAAAATATTATTGGAATTTTCTTTATGGGTTTTAGATTTGAAAGGTTTATATCATATAAATGCAATAATAATGTATGATGAAAATGGAATGGCTGTAAAGTCTTTCTCCAAAGCAAGTGGAAATGTGGGGATGCTCAGAAAAAAATACAAAAAAACAGTAGGGAGTGTGGGGGAATCTTTGTTAATTTATTTTTGAACCATGTTTGAAAATATTCGATAAATCCTTCTTTTTCTAGATATAAATAATACCTGCTAATTAATAACCCCCACCAAAAAAATAAAAATAAAATTTACCCATGTACTTGTAATTTTGGTGCATAATATTGTACTTACTGAATGACATCCCTATTTTATTGAAGTTTTCATTTTTAATTTAAATTTTAAAATTTTTATTATTTTTTATAACTGACACATCAACACGTATGATTGGTTATGCAAGTAAAATTATAAGTATAGATAACATTTTTATTTATTAAATTTAAGTATTTTTAATAGTGTTAATTAAATTGAATGCAGATGATACACAAACATTTATAAAAGTTTATCCACGATTGGAGGTCCAGAGTCAAGACATTAAATGCATATTCTAAAATCTGACTTTCATTCCAGCCGTCAATTTAAGAATATGTTCTTTATTCTATGATGGTGGTGGCTGACGCTGTGAATCTTGAGATGGAATAACTAAGGAAAAGGCATCCAAGTTGCATACCAAATTGAAGGGGGTAAGGCTAGCAAAAGCATATATCTTCTTTTCTAGCAATCTCTCTACTCCATCATCACCCATTCTTTTGCAGCTTCATATTCCTGTTTATGGGATATCCCCCAAAAACTTCAATTCTCTTCCAAACATCTAAAGTGCCTATATTAATAAATCCCCCTCACCCCACCTCTCTCTCATAAAAAGGATTGTGCTTTCAAACTTCGACCCAATTTTCTTACTTTTGTTTTAGCACTTTCCAATCCAGAATCATCTTTTTCTACCATTCTTTTCCTAAGTGTCTTATTTTGTCTTTCATCAGCAAACTTTTTTCGATTCAAAAGTTCGTATCTGAACCCAAACTTGAATAGAAGATTTGTGCCAAACTGTACCATTAAAACCGTAGAATGAGTAGTAAGTCTTATTTCAGATTTGCTTACTTCACGACAAAACATAGGATTTAGAAGCTCAACATATATAGCAGCTCCTGGTTGATACCTTAAATTGGTGTTTTTCACTGTACTTTGGGGGTAGTCTGACTGCTCCTAAAATTTCCTAGTACAGGAGCATGCATCAACAAGATTTAGGGGTTAGTACAGTAGCATGTTTGCATTTAAGCATCCAACTTCAGGGTTTGAAGTTCTTCAAGTAAC